>VZTJ01005641.1:753138-868879 GCA_013397795.1 Orthonyx spaldingii | reverse complement strand
AAAAAAAAAAAAAAAATCCCGTCATATGACAGACCATTGATTTCCAGATATTTATTCCTAATCCTTTACTATAAGCATCCATGTATCTCCACTGTACTAAGGTCTGATTGTAAATTTGCTATCTGTCCAGTTTATGATAAAAATTTTCTGCCAAGTTAAGTGAAATCAGTAAAGTTGTTACTCCATCAACTGTCAAATACTTTTTTAGAGAAGTGGTTCTTGCAGGTACACCTGTAGCTCAGTTTGCGTGGTCACTGGGCTTAGCAGCATAGGGAAGCATTGCTGCTCTCAAATATTTTCTGCCTTCAATGCAAGATTTGTCTATTTTAATTGTTTGATTGATTTGAGGGGTTTTTTTCATGAATTGCCATAATGATGTTGTGACACTTCAACAGAAGTGTTTTGGAGCAGTTTCTAGGTCAATGGTAAATTAATCCATTTATGCCTTCAAGAGCTCTGACTTTTTAAAAATAATACATATTTTGTATTTTATGGTAAACCACATGAAGTAGGTCAGTACTTCCAGCACTTTTGTGAGATGATGCTGTAGAAGATCGATATTTTTCTGGCATTTATTTTTGAAATGTCTTGATAAAACTTTATCCTGCAAAATATGAGAAATCCATTTGAGAAATCTTTCTCACAGTACCTATGCAGTCACTTTTTCACTGGAATATATCAAGTATATATACATGAATTTGAATATGTGCTTGTGTGCATACCCATATATTTGACTATGAAAAAATAGCACTTTGAAATCTGTTATAAATGACAGGGCATCAGAAATCTTTGGAGCACTGAAAGAATTTTTAAGAGTAGGAGGGTTTTTTTGTAATTTTGAGAGATTTCAGGAGCTAGAGTTAAAAAATATCTCTGAGAAAGCATGAGCTCTTACAGCTAGGCAGCTGTCATGAGCTGTCACAGACCACTTAAATATGGTGTTGAGTATTATTTAATTACTGACACTATTCATAAAATATTTCATGTGTTTCCAGACAAAGTTGAGGGTATGGCAACCTAGTCTTGCTTTGCATATGTACAGTCAGCCAAAGGCTGATTATTTTGTGACGTCTGAGTAAAATAATAAACAAATGAAGTTCTAATGTCAGGGTGAAACTACAGCAGAAGCACGTGATATGTCACTGAAACAGAGTCCAGGAAGGAGTCCTGCCTTGTGTACTAGTCTTTTATCACACCTCTGTCCTGTAGGTAGGAATATAATTTATGTGAAATGCTTGCATATTTCAGCATGTATTCCATGCTATCTAACTAGCTGGGAGCTCTATAAATAGAACTTTTTTATTCCTCAGCTTTTTTACTGCTTTTAGAATATCACTGGATAAGGCTGTCTAGAAATCTGATCAGAGAGAGAGCTTCCCTTCCTTTTCTCCAGAAAACAATGGACTATCCAGGCAATTCTTTCTTATCATTCTCATTTATTATCCAAGTGAAGCAAACTTCACTTAAAGACTTTTACCTCTTGGAGACCTCTGACCTTAAACAAGCTGGGGGAAGTCAGCATATGGTACAAGCTGATAGGTTTGCTTGCATGTTTCCTATCTGTGATTCATTCTGAGAATGCCAGATTTCAGAAAACTGCTTTTGAATACTTGATTTCAGTTTCAGGAAAAAAAGTCTATTAGCTGACCATCCATCAATGAAGAAGGATTTCAGAGCTGTAAGGTGAAAAGACAAGGGCCAGATGCACAAGGAGATACAGTCATGACTTTTATTTTGGGTCACGGCTTTTACTAGAAAAGTAGGAATGCCACTCTATCTAAGTCTAAATCTGCAATTAAGCAACAGAGGGGAAATTTGGATTAGTATGCAATTAAGCACCTGTAACACTTGAAAATCACATTTAGTGTATCTTTTTTTCCCCAAAGGTAGCCAGAACAAGGGAATGAGGTGTGTTGACCAATAATTCAAGACCAAATGTGTTTGCTTTTGGCAAGACAGCACTTACGAAAGAATTTCTGGTAATTCTCTCTTCACCAAAAAAAAAAGAGTAAATCTCCTAGAGCTCTGCAATTGAGCAAAGGGCTGGAGTGAGCTCTTTTGAAAATCACCATTCTTGTAAAAGGAAGAATTTAGAGAAAGGGATTGTTTTTATTAAAGAGAGGATTTTACCAAGAAGACAATTAGCATTCATTTCTATCTTGAGAAGCTAAAGTGCAGAGTAGTGTGGTTGAAGAATATGCTGGAAGCTTTCCTATGGCAGCTGCAGCATCAGAGATCCAAATCACAAATTGGATTACATTTCTCTCACACACTAAAAAGGATATGGATATTTTCAAATTTAAGTCCCACTCATTTTGTGTACCGGCTGGTTTATCACCATTTAGTCTGCTGTTATTCCACTTACACTTCTGATATAGCTACAGTACTTTTATCATCTCATAAAACATGACAAAAATATATATTCAGAGAGCAGCTGAATATACAGTATGGTATGACTGGATTGTATAATCTGCTGAAGAAATAATAACATCTTCATTCCATAAGTTCTACGTATCTGGGAAAACCAGACATGTTAGCTCTGATTTTCACCTCACATTTGCACAAAACCAGTGTAAGAATGGAGAGTCAAGCCCGTTATTTTCTTCCACCTAATTTCTTCCAAATAACAGTGTTATATTACTTCCTGACAGGGATTAATTAATGGCTCTCAAGATTTTGCAAAACTAAGGTTTGAGATTCTTCAGAAAATTTAGATGTGAATTTATCTGGCCATGAGAAACCTAGCAGACTTGTTGACATTATTATTTTATTTACTGTGCATACCTATCTTTGTGCATGATGTGTGAGAGTTAAAATCATTTTGATTATGTAAATTTTATAAATGGGTGAGCACAGCTAAGACATTTTTTGCTAAGTGAAGGCACAGTTCTATTTTTTTCTCTTTTCAAAAACAAATTTGGATTAAAGATCAAAGGAAATACAGATTCCCTTCATTTTTCAGTGTTTTGGGATTCTCTGAGTACTCATCTTTCTAATATAAATGTTTTACCTTCACTTTCAGGGCAGTGTTCATATTCTATATCTGTACTGTGAAGCTCTACTCAGACTTCTAATCCTACTTTCAGATCCACCAACCTTTTTTTGTGTACTCTTAAAGGATACAAACTACTCTAAAAGTACCTGTTTCAAAGAGTATATGAGCAGCTGAGGATGCTTATCTTCAAATTTTTATCTGCTGATTTTTGGTCAAATCAGATTTACTTGTAATAACTGTTTGGTTTGTTTTCAAACTTAGCTCATATTTTTAGATATTGAAAATTTAAGGAGGAATAGGTTATTCTTCATGAAAATTTTGTGTAGCAAGGTTTGATGTGTGGTTGTATGATTCCTTCTTGCCTAATGTTATTTTACAGAGTAGGATATAGACATGGTAAAATGATTCTTTTATACTGGAATAAAAACCATTCACTGATTTTTATATGAAATGTTGTGCATATAACCATAGCAAGAGTGGCATTTTCAACAAAGAACAAATGTAATTTTGGCTTTTATATCAATCTTTTGTTAAAGAATACATCTAAAAATACTGTTTGTTTATATTTGTATTGGAATTGCTTTCAAATTTGAATACTGTCTCTACAATATGTTTACTTTACTTACATTGCTGAAGGAAATTGCTGTCTGCTTAATTTTCAAAAAAGGTTTGATGTAATCATAGCTGTCAAGAATTGAGAGAGCAAAACAAAACTAATTATGTCAAAGTTTACATATCACGAGATCAATCTTGACTTAATAAATAATGGTATAATATACTTGAAAAACCCCATGTATTAAAGTTGTCAGCCCTGTAATTGCTCTATGATCTTTTTTTGTTGTTTTTGATAAAAGGAAGTGCTATAGGGGTCGATTTTAAGACGGTATTTGACACGAAAACTTCAATTTGTGTACATCTTGTACAGAATATCTATTAAAATCAAAGACTTCTGCAATCTTAAAGGAATTCACTCAAGTTTGTTAGAACAAAAATTAGACATATTATTTCTGAAATTCAATGTAATTTTTCACTTTTCCAAAGTGCTAAGGGGAGATATAGCTGCATATTTCATGTAACAATGTATTGAACAAACAATATATAAGGAGCAGTTTGGTTATGGAAAATGAACATTACCTCTCTTATTAAAGCCTAATTGTAAACATAATTATAGATCTCACCATGCAGTAAAGGCTGAAAGTTAAAATCCATCCCAGTTTTCTCTCAACTTCTATGCTGTTCAGTTCTTCACTGAAGAAGATGCTAGATTCTGCAAGTGCAGCCATTGAATAAAAATACAGTAACTAATAGTATATATCAAGTGTAACAGACTGAGGGGTGACTTGCCTTTTGTCCTCTGTCTGTGAAAAGTAGGTTTTTCCTCCAGTAGAACTAGGAAAAGCAGATAATGGAAGCTTTTTTTCACTATTGCAAACCATCTGTGATGGTTATAGTACTGATCTACAGCAGCTTACAAACGCTATGACCTGCACAGTGAGGTAATATTGGTATGGATCTACTAGGTTCTTAAACTCCTTAATGACTGTTTCTAGAGTAGTGGAGTTGGGCAGTTTGTAGCAAACAAATGCAATGGCTTTAGATAAGCAGCTGTCTGGAAAATATTTCACAGGTCTGAGAAACAATAACTGGTTTTTTCTAAAGAAACCAAGTGTGTGTAACTGCAGGGTCCAAGGACTTCTAGTAAAGAAGTTAGAGAGTTACTGTCTAGAAAGAGAACTGATCAGTGACTGTCACAGAGTAAAAAAACTACACTGACACCAGATTTTCAAAACCTGAGTTTATACTGGCCTACTAATACTTTAGATTTGCAGGAGGTTTTTTTCTTATTGATATTGAACCTTTTCTCAATATCTCAAGTATTTCAAAAGTCCTGTTCTTGAAGTGAGCTGCTTGGAATAGAATTCTTTAGGATCTGCTGCTTGACTGTTTGATGCAGAAGGTGCCACGGTCTGTTAGCCAAGGATGACTTACAGAGGGCAGAAAATACAATTCATTGTCAAAGGGCTTGTGTGGAATTTATCTTTCCAAATATCAGGTGCCTCCAAATCTCCCTTGCTTTAAGCAAAAATGCTCTGGAACCCATATAAAACAGTAGGATGTGCAGGGTATTTTTTCTAGGTAAAAATATAATCTGTGGGTTTAGGTGGGTATTGCAGTGGAATGAGTGAATTTGTTTGTAGACCCACAATTCCAAGAAGCAGTATTTACTGCAGCCCCTAGCAGAACAGATGGAACTCCATGCTTCTCAACTTGCTAATTAAACAAAAATTAAAGCTTGTTTCACATAAGCTGTTTCTTGTCTTTCTTTGTTCAGAGCAGTGACAAGAAGGCATATAATTCTCTTTATATCCCTCTCCTCCTTTCTTGCTTATGCCTGCTTTAAGAACAGCTAAAATTTTGTGCATAATTTTGGGGTTTTAAGAGATAGAAGGGTAAAATATTTTAAGAAATTTAAGCTTCCTTCACAGCTTGAAAAATTTTGACATTCTTGGGCTTTGTGGGGTACAGAGGGCGTTTCTACTCGAAGTCCCACTGTGGTAATAATAATGAGAATTTTACCACTTACAATGTAAGAGTAGCACTGTTGCAAGTATTCAGAATGAACAACTGGTGAGCCAACCTTTTGTATCTCTTAAAGGAGGGATTAATGATAAAGGCTGATATGTCTTGTTCAGATTGCCAGTGTTTTCAAAGGCTATGGGCACCCAAAGGTTTGCTACTGTGTAAATGGTACACTACACAAAAAAATACTGCTGTATAGGAAAACTGGTGGAAATATATGATGGATTCCTTACAACTGTTTCTGAATATTTTAAATAAAAAATTTCCTATGAAATTATATCAATATATATTTGTGATTTAGTATTGTGTGAATTATTTTTTGTTGGATTTTAATCAAATACACATTAAAATATAAAGTGTCACTATCCCTTTTATGAAAATAAATGTTATATTTTGGTGTCACTGTCTTTCTGATTTAAAATTATGAGGCTTTAAGGTTTAACTCTGTTGGTCTTAGAAATGCTGGAATTTGATGGCACTATTGTATCTAAATTATAAAATGTATGAGATACTTGGCTAGCATGGACCATAGCTACATAGGTCCACAAATATATTATTCTGTAATCTATTTCTGTGATACATTAACTTTAAAAAATCTCTGTTGTCATGCTATATATAGTTGTTGGAAATTAACAATACTAAAGGTATGTTATTAAAAACAGATAGTGGTTTTCTAACTTCACAATTATGCAGAACCTCTATTTCCAATATTCTTACAATACTAAACACATAGTTGGAAGTATTAGAATTTATTTGCCCTTATTATTTGCACTTGCTATGGTGCATTTGTTTTTGAGTATCAGATTAAATATCTTATATCCATCTGTCTAAATGGAAAAGTTGCAACTAACTTTAGGTGGTTCTTGAAGAGCTCCAAAAGATAGGAAGTATAATAAACTTTCTGTTTATTGCCAAAGAGCAGAACCACAACAATAAACAGGCAGCTATGACCTGTACTTTATTTTCTGTGTTGTTGGGAGCTTACTGGTAATTAAAGAATGCTGGAACTACTGCTAAGCAAAATAGCTAGTTTTCTTGTTCTAGGAGAGGGAGAATAAATGCAAGATAGTGTCAGGAAAAAAGGCAGAAAAAGTAGTCAGCATAGAGCTGTGATTTCTTGACTTTCTTAGCTACCTCTTCTGACTTGCAGTTTCACTCTGCCAAAGGGTATCTATGTACAGAAAAAGAAATAAAGAATAAAACTCATACGTACTGCCACAACGACTATTGTATAAAGAACAGTATACACACCAAGATGAAGAATTTACGAACCTCTATCAGCCTTTCTTAGGAATTACAAATATCTTCCAGTGATTTCAACTGTCAATTTTTTCCCTTCTTTGAAGCTTGTCTTAAGAACTGACTTGTTCTGTTAGGTTGCTTCTCCTTAGAGGGCCTTTGTGATCCAGGAGCAATGAAAGGGTTTTGTTGTTTTGCATGCCACAGTTACAAATCAAAATGTTAAATGATGCGCTATGGGCTTTTTTATCTCTCCTGAACCCAAAAAAATAAAGTCCAAGGTCCCAATTTCTTTTCATAATGCTATTGATAACAATATAGGACTACAGAACAAATCCATGACATTTTTCAGGTTATTGAATATCTCTCAAGCTATTTTTTCCTTCTCAGAACTTATGTCCACTTTCCTTCAGCACTTATGAAAAGTATTTTAGATGAATAACCTAGAAAGACCAAATATTTTTTCCCCTCTCTGCCTGCAGATAGCTTGTGCATGTTGTGTTTGTATACCATATATTCCTTATTTTAGTGTGCTTTCAAAGTGTATTTCTTAAACTGTAGAGTTAAGAAACTTTTTTTTTTCTTTATATTAAATATACACTTGTAATTGCACACAGAATATATGTCTTAGTCATGGCCAAATATGCCTTCCTTTAAAGACAGGTCCAGTTTTTAAAAATGTAGCATTAATAGATACATGAAACAGTAAACTTGTTTTTCAGTAGATGGTTTTTATATTCTACACTATGTGAACACGAAGTTTTATTTAAACAGTAAAAGGCTTTCCAACATCTTACCTGGGAAGTTTGCTAGCACTACTCCTAGCATGTTTTTTCACATAATTAAGTGCATCCAACAAAACTGCCCAGAATAATTAATAAAGATTTATATCTCACTTTTGATCACTCTCATGTATTTTAATTTAGGTTTGATAATTCTAACTCACTGTATATGATCAGAATAGGAATTCAAAAGTAAAAGATCTATAAGAAAAATAAACACTTTGATCTGTGAGAGCACTTTGAATCTTTTTGGAAGAAAAACAACTCACCAGTTCCTCTCAGTCTAAACCTTTTTGCTATGTTAATATCAATAAAGTTTGTGTTGATGAAATAATATGATGCTGTACAGATCTCCTCTAACTTTTTCTATTCATCTTACCACTTTTTCCCACTATGCTCCTTACATGCTGTCCTGAGAACAGATATTTTGGAAAGGACATTATCTTTAGATTTGTCTGATGAACCTTTTTTAGTCCCAACATGAAAGGGCATGGAAATGTTAGAAGTTTTTAGACTTGGAATATTGTGGCACCATATGCTTAACAGGACATTTTATTGCCAAGCACTGATGTTACAGCTATGTTAGAGTGAAGTGGCCATGAGACTGATGAGACAAAGCTAATGGTTTGAAGAAACTGAAGTTATTACATATTTGAAGCCTTGCTCTAGGTAGAAAGCATTTTCTCATATTGCATGAGAAAAATAGAACCAGTTTAAAAAAAAAAACACCTAAATTCCTACTTTTCAATCACTTTTCCATTTTCTTTATTTAGATCACAATGCAATTTTGGTTGCATTTCTTTTCTAAATTTTAACTATACATCCTTTTTCAGAAGAAAGTAGTATACATCAGATGCACAGTTCTGCTCTCTCCCATCTTTTCCTTCCTACTCCAGATTCCTCCCCTTTTAGAAGCAGATATCTGCAATAGACAAACTACTACACTTTTATGCTTCTCTCATGTGCATGGGCTGGTCTGTCTGCGTTACCAGCAGCTTCTCTGCCCTTCTGCATTGTTCAGTTGTTTGAATAAGGGACATGCAGAAAACAGGGGACACATTTCAGAAAAATGTTCTCCTCTATTTAATGTGCTATGGTTGATATGCAAGACCTGATATGCAGGTTGATATGCAGGAAGAAAGCTCCATGGTGTAGGAAATAGGGAGCCTCTGTATACTGGAGAAATTGCAGAGCTGTGCACGACATCCCATTGAACTCTGGCTGTGGTGATTTCCCTTTACGCTATTTTGTATTGTTAGACCTGAAGAATGTCCTACAAGACAAGGTAGCTGTGTTACCTTGGAAGCATCCAACTGCCCATGGATAATCTGCCCAGCACTTTTGCCATTTTTCAGAGCTTTTAGCCACTCTGGATTTTTTTATTCCACTTCAGCAGCCTGATTGGAAAATACGAGTTTGTTATGCAATAGCAGGTCTTGCTGTCTGTCCAAAACCTGAATGTTTCTCATTTACTCCTTCTTCCATCTCACTGTTCACCCACAGAAACTGCCATTATTGCAATAGTCTGAAAAAATATCCTTTCCTGCTTCTTGAGGGTGGCCTCAAAGTGGGGCACCATTTTGCTGGGACAAGGAACCAGGCACTAATTATTATTTCAGGTGATTAGTAACTCTCAATTTATTGTTGAGATCTGGAGTTGCGTGTCTTAACTCTAACACAATAAAGAACACAAAGATTCTGGCTGCTGCTGCTGGCCTCAGTTGTAATATGCACACAAATTAAATTGAGGGACATCAGTACATTGTTCTGTATTTTTTATATAGTGTCAAATGTATTTAAGGTTAGGGGTTGAATTTTATGTTTTACTTAGACTGGCTTCTTGAGTCAGTTAAATTGAGCCACTGAGCTGTGATCTGAAAAACCGTTACAAACTTCTCATACAGACTCAGACAATTTACTTGACCTTCCTTTCCCATCATTCTGCAGAGGTAAAATGAGATTAAAATGTCCTTTTCTCCATCCTTTAATCCTCTGATGTGTTTAGATTGAAGATGTGAAGGGAAGGGCGTAGGGCCATTGACTACATGTCTTTCTCTACTGCTTTAAATGTCACTATTTTAATTTAGAAATGACTTGTGATCAGCCTTCCTGAGACATTTTCCCCCTGTGTACTGGTACCAAAAATGCAGTTAGCAGAGCTGCTGCAACTAGATGTCCATCAGCATGAGAAATAGAGGGAGGGAGTTATTGATGACAGGGCCACACTGCTTCAGAAAGACCTGTAAGAGCAATGTTCCCTCTGAAACTGAAGTAGCACTTGGTCAGTTACAGCATAGTGCTGTTATTAATGGGCTGCTTGTAAAGTTAGGGATATAAATAATCCAGTGTAATTAGGACTGTCTAAAGGACTCCATCAATTCTTTAAGTCTATAAAACCATTTCGTAAAATGTGGTCCTCATTCTGTGTCACATTTAAAACTGATAACCTTGTTTTCCTTTTCAAATTTTATGCAAAACTTGTCCCAGTTAAAGAGACTGTCTTTACCCACATTGTGCTGCAACAAATTCCTTAGGAAACATCACTAAGAAATGTTAATTTCATTTATGACTTCTTAGTTAGTAAGAGGCCAGGCATTTTCCTTGTAGAAAAACTCAAAGAAAAGGGACTGAAATAAAATGCCCCTCCATAGAGCCTTTTCTGGGGATGTGAGACAGATTGGCAAAACCCAGCACACAAAAAGAACTACAGCAGTCTTATTTTTAAAGTGACTTTCCAACTTTCTAGAAAGAGGAGACATTTTTATAGATAGTTTTTAGATTGAAGTACACAAAGACTTATCAAAGAAAATGTTCTCATTCTCTGGATGGACTTGAAGATATGTTTCATATTGCTCTGAGTATCAAGAGATGCTGGGAAAAACACACTGGCCTGTAGAGCCTGTGCTTTTGCAATGCAATAAAAGAGAGAGATATCCAGGGAACAGCCAATTCTAAGGCACATTTGAGAGATGGTAAAAGCATCTATATGTAGAGAAATGGTGAGACACAATGATGTGGGATAATCTGGCATCATGCAGTGGTATCTGGTATGTAATACCTAACAGTTATTTAAACACATATTAACAAAATGAGGGGAAGCAAATAGGTAAAGCCAGACTGAATCCTGTGCATATAAAGAATGTTCCTGTTTCCAAAACTATTGGAACAGATTGCTGATACAATTACAGTTTGTCTCCAAAATTTCTTTGCCGTGTTTTAGACTATAATTAGTTTTTAAAAAATCTGAAAAAGATAAATTCAAATACAAAGACTTTTTCCTTTGTATGATTATATTTTCAGATATCTACATCCTCTGATTAAAAAAAATCAAAGAATTATAGAATATCCAGAGTTGGAAGAGACTCACTAGGATCATTGAAGTCCAACTCCTGACCCTGTGCAGGTCACCCCAAGAGTCACACCATGTGCCTGAGAGCGTTGTCCAGTGCCCAACCACTCTCTGGGTGAAAAATCTTTTATTAATATCTCACCTAAACCTCCCCTGACACAGTTTCATGCCATTCCCTCAGGTCCTATCACTGGTCACCATAGCTTACTATCAAGAGCTCTTTTAAAAAAAAAACTATCAGAAAAGTTTTATTGATCAGATTTTGAAATATGATGAACTGTGTTTTCAGCATATGAAACAGAGGTCTGAGAGCATCATGGTCGTGGTCATATATATAATCAAACAGCTGAGTAGATCAAGCACTGTCAGTCTTGCATGGCATCCCCTGTATAGTAATAAGACCTTGTAAGTTTGTTATAATCAAGGTGTGTGATTATTTTGAATGGTAGAACTACATGAATAAATCCAATTATGTTGCTATGACAGGAATTAAATTCACAGTCCACTGTAGGCCAAAGAGAATTAAATGCAAAGCATGTCTAATACTAAGTGGCTAACAGGAACATAATTGCCATTGATAACAAGAAATAATAAGATTAGAAATTTAAAATTGCACATTGTAATTCTGATTCTCAGTTTGTTGTACATTAATTCAGTAGTGAATCCATGCACGGCAAATATCTGGACTGTGAGTCAAATAGGATCAACTTTCATTGTCATCTTTTGAGGAAGTGGGAAAATATAAGGACTAGCAAGAACATACAAATTTACCCTCCTTCTAATGCTTAGACCAACACAGACCCGCACTTTAGTACAGTCTAATTCACAGACATGTTTTTGCTGATAGCCACAGCTGTGGGAAATCTTTTTATTGCTCTGTAGGATTCTAAGAGAGTGTTATAGAGTGTATTATGAACCTGCTTCTCATACAAAACAAAGACTGGGTGAACAAAAACTAGTTGAAAAGGAAGCATAAAAGATATTTTAAGTTGAACTAAATATTTCATTAGAGAGGTACTTTATTTCACTTTCCAGAGTGAAATATGGTCCTATATAAATTAAATACATAGATTTTTTCAGTAAATTATGTAAATTAGTATTTTGATATAAAAATTCAGTTATTTTTCAAGACATCAAAATTTAGTAAAAATATCAGTTAAATCTATCATCTAATGAAAGCAAACCCCTAAATTGTTTTATTTACCTTAATTTCTGACTTTTTTTGTGTTGCTGTTAGAATGAAAAATAATCCAGTTCGTTCCATTATTTTTCCCATGACATGGTGGCAAAATTATTTTTATTGGAGGTTTTCATGAACCTATATCTTTAAAAGTGACTTCATTGTAATATTTGTATGATACCATATGAAAGACTGACCAATATAGTGTAATACTGACCAATAAAGTATATAGATATTTGCATAGAAAAATGTTTGTGTATTTTGTATCATACAAGGTAGTTTTTAGTCACTCAGCTAAGCATTTTCATTTTTGCCCATCTTTATTTTTCCCATCTGTATATCCTCTCTTTTGAATCTGGTTCAGAAAAAACCACTGTAGCCTCTATGTAAGTGCTTGCCATATGTGACAAAAGATGAATCAAGTTGTCTTTCTTAGCTGAAGTCCCTGTGTTCAGCTGCTCACAAGTAGTACTGGTGAGCTTTTGGGCCATATCGGTGCCTTTTCAGGAAAGAAAATATCAGAAACTTTCACCTTGCAATCCACTGGATCCATCCTTCCTTTCTGTGTGTGGTTGGTGCCTTTTGTGTACCCATACCAGAACCTCAGTGATGTTTGATTTTTCAATTTTGTTTTATCCTGTTGGTAAAACAGCTATCAGCTGTGTCTGAAAGCTTTCAGGCTTACAGGAGTCTAAGGGGCACCCTGTCAGACATCTAGTGAGTAAGGTTGCTGCCCTGAATTAGTGCCACTTTTTGTTATCTTGTTGTGCCTTTTTTTTTTTTTTTTAATTATTTTTTTAAAGGATATTGTTTGTACTTCAGGTCAGGATGTCTATTCTGAGTTATTTCCAAATGCAAGATGGTGAGTTTTTCAGACATTTAAAAGGCAGTCGTAGTGATTACTACTACCGGAAGCCTTATATCTGGGAAAGCTCTTGAAATCTCTGTAAATACGCTCTTCCAACCCACAGTGCTCCTTTGATAGTAGAAGCTAAAAAAAAAAGAAAAAATACTGTAAAACCTGACTAGATGTCTAGAAATCTTTTTGATTTGGCTTGGTTTGCCTTTTTTTTTTAAATTGTTGTTGCTGTTACAAAATTAGAGTGCATCATGGTGCTCCAACCGTGTTGTAGCGTCCAGGGCAGGCTGTTTGATATCTCAAAAGCTGCCAAGCTCTTGTGCAGTCACATGAAAAATATACCAACAGACAAAGGTAAAAGTTCGCTGGTGGACCATGAGCTTAGGCAACAAGGTTAAGGAGGTCCAACAAATGAGATATCTTACAGTCAGTGTGATCCCTGAGGGAATAACTGTTACTTTGCTCACAAGTTTATTCAATACAAACAGTGCTTTTATTACCAGCATCTGGGTAGACAGACCTTCTGCCTGGTCATTATTTCATGTGTGTATTTCAGAGAGCTGTGGCCAGTCATTTAAGCCTTGCCCTGTATTTCTGTCATGCTACTTTTGTGTGTCTAGGCCAGTCTGTCATTTGGAGAATTCTTATGTATTCCGCTGAAATCTGAGTGAAGCCCTCTGGGACTGTTATTTATGGGTTTGTTTTGGTATTCTGTCATTATTCCGTGCATGTTTGTTTAGTTGTATGAAATGCAAAACTCTTTGTTTACTCTGGCAAGGGATTAGTTTCACCTAGAGTAAAAGAATGCTTTGAATGAGCTTCTGCTGGTAACAGTGAGGAGGGTCCTAAGCTCCAAGTCCTTAAACCTTTTATGTGAAGAGATCAGTGGGGATTGTTAAGTTGACTAAACTGATGGAGATTACTGTACCGAACAACCCTCACACAGCTGAAAAGGTTGGACATATGTTTCAGACAAGTGTACTTCAGCAGAGTAATTGGGAAGCAATTACAGTGTCAAAGAGTTACGTAATATGATGAAGAAAATTACAGGAAAAATCATTAAGGGCTTTTGCATAGAATTTACACAGAATTTAATGTGCTAAATATAATGTAACTGTTATGTATGATAAACAACAATTTCCCAAATTTCTATGGAATGTCTGTGTTTAATTATAAATAGTACAAAGATGTTACCCATTAGAAAATTGGATTAAGCTGTAATTGAAAAAAATGTTCCTCAATTATCTAGGTACATAAAATAGATATCAAGATAATGTTATGTGTTCATATAGTAAAAGCATTCTCAGATTGATTTGAGAAAGATTGTTATTATGGAATCCTAATTTACCTTTTTTTGTAATATGTTCATATGGAAGTTACTGTGATTACTTCCGTACTATTGCAGGGCTTAACTGCCAGTGATAATTTACTCAGACTTTAAGGTGAAATGACCAATGGAAATTCTCAATAATAAAAAAGATTACTTTTACATTTTTAAAGTTACTTAAAGGCCTTTAAAAATTATAATCTACTCCTGTCCATATACTACAAATTTGCTCAAACCATACAATACATATTTTTTTTCCTTACAGAGTGCAAAATATATACTGTAAAGTTTTTAGTGTATTTTAAGAAGCTGAAATGAGTTTTGCTACATACCATCAGAAATCCCAGAACTACTGGGACATGCATGTTGGCAGATAGACTTCCACCCAGGGGAACCCAAGGCTACCCTGATGGCACCTTCTCCTGTAATCCACTGTAGCACAACTCTCCAAAACTGCCCTGAAGAGCAGCTGACCGGAACACCCAGTCGTTACCCTGCTGTAGGTTACACAAACCAGTTGCAGTAATTACAGCTCTTCTTTATTTCTGCAGAACACATGTATGTGCTTTTCCACAAATGAGGAAACGGTTGCAAATGTCTGGGGCAATTTCAGTGTTACAGAGTTCACACAGGGGAGAACGGTTTTCAGCCTTCATAAATCACTTCTTTTGGTGAATAAATCACTTCTTATGGTTTTCACTGATAAATCACATTTATGAAAAATAAAAGAAAAAGACAACAGTGCCTAATTTATGAAGCAGTAGGCTCTGCTCTTTGCTGAAATGAATTTCATTTTGTCAGTGCACCACAATTAGAGATTATTAGGAGAATAATTATGACTGTGCTTTTTTATGCATCTTGATGTATGTTAGAGCTTCACTTCTATCAGCTGGATATCATCCCAAATGAAGGGAAAAGCATATTCTGGCAGGACTCCAGACATACACTGCCAACTGGTGCACCTGTGCACTGGTGTGAGCTACAAAGGGTCCAGAAAACAAATGAGAGCCTAATGCAGTGTAATTGGGGGAAAGGGGGGTGTTGATTTTTTGGTTGGTTTTTTTGAGTTTTATTTTGAGCCTTGCGAGAAACAAATTGCCTTTTGATGGGAAATGTACCTGTGATATGAAATAAGAGGGCTGTGTTCTGCCTCAAAATGAGAAAAACAAGCTTATTTTGCATTATTGCTCAAAATAAAAAGGGAGGGGGGTTGTGAGACGGGATTATAATGAGCATTCTCATTGCTTTTGAGGACTTAAATAATGTATTTTGTACACACTTTTTGGTTTTTTTAGGTCCTGTTGTTTGACTCTGAAAAGTAATTTCTGCTCATACACAAACATATTCCTGTGCTTTTGAATAGCTATGTCTATGTAGAGGACATTCATTCGATCAGATATGATTTCTTAAAGAATCACACTGATGCTGATCAATAACACAGGTTTTTTGGATTTTTTTTGTTTACTTTGTAGACCTTTCAGTTTACCTAAGAAAAGTTTCAAGTATATTACTCTCACCAAATATATCTGCTGGTCTGGAGGCGACATGCCAGATTGAACCAAAGCTGAAACTCAGGAGCATCTGTAAAATGTCACATGTTTCCTCAGAGAATTTGCAGTATTTCTAATAAAAAGTTGCACTAGAATTTAGGTAATTCACTTTTTCATTCTTCCTGGCAAAGAAGGGGTGCACAGCAATGGAGTGGCAAGAGCTGTGTCTACACTTAACGCCTACTGCAGAAGCAGTAGGATGACACAAAGTATATAGCTCAGATATGCAGAGCCTCTCAGGAGTAACCCTATAATTTTGTAGGCTTAAGAGAACCTTTCCTAGAAGCATTTAATCCTGTGTGGTGTTTTCATACTTTTTCTATGCAGAATCTGGAAGAGTATAAATCTTGTAATTATTAGGAGAGTGAAAACTGCCAACTCCCTAAACTCAAAATCATGATTTGTGAGTAATTCTCAAAACTTTACCTGTGTGAGCATACGAATTAACTGTTGAAAACAGGCAAGAGGGTAGGTAGAAGCTAGATAGCTAAATAGATAAAAAAATAAGTGTTGATGTGTACTGAGGTGATAGCAACCATTTTGGATCTCTCAGTTTTCCTATATTCGCCTCCAGTCCATTTTAAACTGCAAAATTATTTAAAAAATGTTTTACTGTACAACCTCCTTTAAAATGAATATTTCTTATAAAGTAAAGCTATGGAAATGTCTAATTTGTGTCTCACCAGCTGTCACACGGAATAATAGAAGTTAAGAAGAAACTTTCAGTTATGTCTAAAAAACTTGGTTATGTTAAAATAAAAGCAAAAAAGAATTTACTGAAACAAAGGCATAACAGTGAGAACCTTTCAAGATCATAAGCTGGAATGTATTTATCATTGGAAAAATAGTGTTACAAAAATATTGTCAGAGTATGAGTTAATTCTGAGTTCATGAAGGCATAGTCTAACCACTGGTCTGTCAAGGGCATTAGAACTGAGAAGCGAAGTTTTAGAACTCATTACAAATATTTTCTGTCTGTGAAAATTAGGTGCCAAGTTGATGTAAGTTTGATTTCTATAGATACTAGACAACTTCGAGCACCCCCAGTTTTGGTGGTGGAGGAGTTTGTTTGATTCACTCAATACTTCATGCTGATAGTGTTTCAGTGCGATAGTGGGGAAGGTATTTACACTGATTATGCTGAGTGTTTAAAGTAGCTTTTCTGATAAGGGAGAGAGAAAGTCTTTCACCAGACCATACTTATGGCTTCCCTACCCGCAGGTTGTGATTACAGATCCCTAATGTGATATACCAACTGTCTGCTGTCCATGGGGCCCTCATGGATCTCTGTTCTCTCCGTCCACTACCAGGTTGTGGCCTCAAGGTTCTGCCCTCCCCTTGTATTGCTAGGACTTTTGCTGGATGATATAAATCTCCTCCATGGCAGTTGTGGGGTTTTGTTGGGGCTTTTTTGTTGGTTGGCTGTTTTTTGGTTTTCGGGGTTTTTCTTCCCGATGCAAATTTCTGGTTTTATTAGGTTAAGTAATCTAACAGAGGAGTCAAGTAAGCTGCAGAGATGGGCATACAGAAATGGAGCCTATCCTTTTAAAACCTGTAAACTCTTGTGTCAGCTTGTTATGTCTCCTGAAATCACCCTGGCAGAACCCCCCTGTGCCTGCCCTTTGCAGGGGATGCTGCTTGGGGCAGTTTGGCTTCCAATCTCCATGCCTTAGTTAGGCAGCATTACTGTTCCCACCCCTTTCCCCCAAAAAAATCAGTAAGCAAGTTGCTTTGATTTTCTCTTTGATGGAATTGCACTCTGTCACTCTCTGGAGTTGATGACCTCTTTCTAACCTATATAAAGTCTTGAACTGCTAAACTTGTGTAATTTATCATGTCATTGCAGCTGCCCTCTGGGATGTTGTACAGGAATTTTGATTATTTTAATCATATCATTTTAATTGGCTTTATGAATGATACTCTTTAAAAGTGAAAAATAATTACAGAGTGTAATTTACATTTAGAAAGAGCACATAGCTCATAAGAGTGAATGAATAATACATTTACTTGACCTTAAACTTCTTCAGTGATGGTGCACTGATACTGACAGTTTCTGATATGTTTTATACTCTTAACTCTTAGAACAGAGGGTTTGGAGGGGGTTGGAATTTTGTGGGTTTTTTTCAAATGCCAAGTCTCCCTAGAAAATAAAGATTAAAAAAGAAGACTCTTTGAGACATATCTCTGTAAAATAATGAAATTATCTCCTTGCCTAATGGAGACCCCCAGGTCTGCAATTAATATGATAATGTAACTATTCTGTTGGTCTTTCCCATATAGGAGTTAATTTATTTGTTCCTATCTGTTTATCAGTATTTTCTAGTACAAGATAAGCTGCTAAGACTTTTCTAGTTTGCAACTTTACTTAAATAGATGCATTTTAGTGTCAAGCCAATTTATAAATGCTGTCTCCTCTATTAAAAATATAATTGGTTATTGGCAGTCATAGGGAAAAAAGTCTAAGAAAAGCTTCCTGTAAGTAAATACGGTGCTTTTCTGTTGATGGTCTATATTTAACAAGACCAAAGAAAACCAGTAACTTCTCTTCCCAAATCAAAATACCTCAAATCTTCATGTGTATACATGCTTGTGGTTATTGCACAGTATAAAGCCTGGAGGCCCTGTATCCTCATTTTCAGTATTTGAATAGAAGAATATTGTTGTAATACTTAGCCTGCTAGGAGTCAGTTACACCTATGTATAGAATCTAATCAATTAGTCACAATGGTGAATTAATTTTATGCCTAAAGTATTGTAAATATTGGTTGTGGAGATACTTCAGGGACACAGGGAAATGTTAAGTTAATCCAAGCAATTTTTTAAAATCTCAAAATAACTAATTTTTAATGTGAATTTTTTTATTGAATGAACGTGTAGAATTAAATGCACTTCTCTTAATTTTGGAATAATTGAGTCCACTGCAGTTTTTTAAGGGAGACTTTTAATTGGTGAGCACAAAGTCAGAATTTATTTTCTTTTGCAAAGTAAATTCTGTCCTAAACTATTAATATATGAAGTATTTATACAGTTACATAATAATCTGCCCCTTTTCTTAAAAAAAATATATTCTGAGATAAGGACACAGCTCTAAGACCTTTGTACTATTAAATTTTAGGTCAAATTATATTTCAGGAGAAAGCTGAGGGACAGATCTTTCTCTGCCCATCACTTCATGAAAGTCATAATTTTGTTGGTTATTTTCTGGAAACGATAAGATTTTCTCTCAGGCAGTGTGGTAACTGCACCTGCACAGCGCATTGGCACAGCTGCACTGAGCTACTGCCACTGGGAGACTACGTGAGATACTGTGCAGTTGCAATGCAAGCTGCTCTCCAGCGATCTTCCTTGTATTTCTATGTCATAGTATTTTTGAGGTAAAAAAAAAGGTTATTTATCACTGAAAAATCTGACCTGTGCAACTGTGTTGAAAAATGACAGCTGACTGTTTAGGTACTAACTTGATGTATGTGGTGAAGTGACACTCTTGTATATCCCACTCTGCAACAGTGCATACTTCCATACTAAGCAACTGATGTTCAGTTTTCATTACTTGGATTCCATTTTCTCCCTATATTTGGTATATTTTTAGTTCTCTCTCATTAGATACAGCCTCATTTTCCAATAATATTCCCCACTTCTGCCCCTAAGCCTCTTCATATTCTGAAGTTGTATTTTTTTGATGTGTTGGTAAAATTAACTGATAGGAAGTAGGTGTTGCTGCAGATTAACTGTCATGGCAATGGAAGGACAGACATAAATTTATATAATATCTTTTCTCTTGATGCTATTCTGTAGTTAAAGTTAGGCTAATAATTCTGGTATTTCAACTGTTTCAGTGTCTGTAACCTTAATAGACTATTTGCCTTCCCATTAATTCCATATGTTCTAATAAGAAAATGATAGGTAGGAGCAAGTGCATGTGAAACTTGTTTATAAAACAGCATATGAAAGCACATAAATGGGTTTTTTAATTAATAATTTCCCAGCATTATTTTATTTATTTGTGGATAGAGTGAGAACAAACTAGTGATATGCACTAATTCTTCATAGAAGGTCTAAGGTAGACTGTAGTTGTTATTAACTTTAGGAGTCATAGTTTGGTCATTCTGTTCTTTCTGTCATTATCACCACCTTGTTCAGATCTACAAGAATTAAAATTTATTTATATTACAGTCTGATGGCCTGTAAGAATGGAATAGGCCTTGGCTAATGAGATTAAACTAGACCAATGTACCTATGAGAACATTAATATGTCTGTTATGACACTTTTCCTGTTAGAGTGTTGTTTATATTTATAGATTATACCTCCCAAATGGATATATCTGTTTTGAGACAGATGGGAGAGTGGGCTCTCTGTACCAGCTGTAGGGAGACAGACATTAAGCAGTCTCAATTTGGCTCCACTCTTATTTGCACATCTTGCCTCCTCCTAGAAGTTGCCTTTGTTAACACCATTATTTACATTTGCTCTCTGTGCAATATAGTTGTTTTCCTAAAAATCAATTTTACACTTTTATTGTGAAGGATTTCTTGTAAAAGACAATTGTTCACCTACATTCACAGCAATAGGATTTACTAGATATTGAAAATAATGTATTGAATGAGGCTAAAATTTGCATACAGAATTCAATAATGCCTGTGTACAAAGTCACAGCAGGATACGGAATGATCTCACAGCTTAATATAACAATTAGTGAATGCCATTCATAATGCATGAAGTGCTAATTCTTCTAATTATATTTAGATACTGTTGATAATGTCTTTGTGTGTATGTTCAGCATCATCATGGTGTTACTTGAATAACGCATTGCCCTATGGCAGTGACTTTTGTACGAAGAGTTTTTTTTGCTTTCAGCTGGGAAGGTGGAAATAGCACCCAATAGTATGAGTCTACCAAAATGTCCCCTTTCAATCCTGAGTAACAGTGTGAGCATGCTTTAAATGCAATACTGTCTCTCTAAGCTACACATCCATCTGCTTGATCAGGTAGCCCTCAAAATGTTCTGCTAGATCCACTATTGTAATGCGTTACATATATTTCGCTGCTTCCTCAGGAAGCAAGTAACCTGTGCTTCGGGAAGGGGTATGTAAATGAATTCACAGTGCATACATTAAGTCTGTAAGCCATTCTATTTCACTTGCAAGTATTTGTTTTACTGCAAGGAAAACTTCTGAGTACTAGCTATGTCCTTGGACTTACAAAACACTGTAATAGTGGTAAAATTTCTTTCTTAACACATTTCTTAAATGAGATATCCCAAAATTTCCTGCCCAAACACATCCTATTTTCTGCGCAGCATGCACTTAAGGCTAAATTTAGGAAATTGGTGTTCAGTATAACTATCAGCTTTGCTACTGTGAATTTGAGTGTCATCTGCTGAAAGTTGCTTCTGCTAAACAAAATGCAGGAATGTGTTTAGAACTCGGGCTGTCAGAGTCCCCTGCTGAATACAGATGCCAACTTCTTTTGTAAGGAAAAAGCCGTTTTAGTTTTAATAATCGCAAAGAGTGCTTTAAAGTATAACAATGTTTGCAGAAAGCAGGAAGTAATAACTAAGAGGACAGGAATGGTTCCATTAATCCATCCATGTCCTAAATTTCATGGAAAGACCTTTGCCAATGTCCTGTCCTCATCATTGTCAGCAGCAAATTGCAGTTCCAGTCAAAGTATTTCTTTGATAAGGGAACTGGAGCATGAGTCATCTTCATTTTGAAATGGACTTTAACTGGTCTTGTGGTGCAGTGAAAGTCTAGAACAGATTAAAAGACCTTGTGATTTTTTTTGGAAGCTTTTCCATGTATTTCTGAAAACCAGTTTAAATATCATGTGGTGGGGATGGTGCATTAGTTAATAGGACCTTTCTGTGATGAGGCGCTTGCTCTTGAACAAAGTTGGTTTCCTTGCCAGAGAAAATCCAATAGCTAGAAGCAGGTGAAAAAGAGGAGTTCACTTGCAACAATAAAAGGGCAACAGTGATAAGGAAGCAAGCAGCTAATGTGAAAAAATAATACAATAACCAAGTGCTGCTCTATAGCTCCTAATGATAACTTTGTTAACTACATAGTAAGCTTAGAATTCCTCTAACATTCCTAGTAACCTTAGAATTCCTCTGAGACTGCAGAAAATTGACCAGTTCTTCAGTCTCACTTGAGCTGGCAAGTTCTGGCCAACTTTGCA
This sequence comes from Orthonyx spaldingii, assembly GCA_013397795.1. Taxonomy (NCBI): domain Eukaryota; kingdom Metazoa; phylum Chordata; class Aves; order Passeriformes; family Orthonychidae; genus Orthonyx; species Orthonyx spaldingii. The sequence goes on along the minus strand of VZTJ01005641.1, from coordinate 846,840 downwards.
TATGATGATTGGCAAACCAATCTGTTGGAAAACCAAATAAATTCTATGCTGCATGCACTTACTGCATATTGGAATGCAACAATTCAACTCAGAGCATTTTAGCTGGCTCAAAGAACAGTGTTCTGCCCACTCTGTAATCTATGACAGTTTTCATTGTTGTAGGTTGACCTGGGATTGCAGAACAAGGTTATAGTAAATGTTCAACCTTCCTCTGATTGTGAGATTAACTTCAGCTGTCTGAATAAGAAGGAACATTTTTCCAGTTTTGCTTCCCTCTGATGTGATTGTGCATGTATTTTGAAAAAACTTCTGCATAAGTATTGCAGACTTTCTGTGTGTGCCAGCTATGACCCTCTTGCACAAAGCACAAACAGCCTGGCTTCCTCTGCAACAGTATCTTTATTAGTGCAGTAGTTGACTCTCCATGGTAGTAAAAATCTGCAGATAGAATATGAAGTTTAAAGCTGGATCCTACTGTGGAGTACAACTAATGGACAAGCTAGTACAAATTACATTTGTTCTGTTTCAAGAACTGGTGATGGGTGCTGTGGCAATGCCAACAAATACTGGGTAAGTGCTCCAGAGGGAGAATCACGCTGTATGAAATTTGTTCTGATGTTGAATATATCAATTCAAATGTCCTCTAGTGCTCAAATTCTTCTATTTGGCTCAGGTCAGATGATGAAAATTTGGAAAACCATAAAGGCAGATAATACCTATGAGGAACATTAGATAACTTCAGACTTGCAATAGCAAATAAAGCCTTTCCAGCTTCACAGTTTATACATAACAGAGTTCCATATGCATCAACAGTCTGTCCTAATGAATACTCTTGAAATAAAACCAATTTTTATTAAAATAACAAAATAATTGATTATAATCTGCTATTAAATAAAAATTGCTTGAACACCATTTTACGGTGGTTATTTTCTTTTTGTTTTCCTCTGTTGGTACTTCTTACTACCTGTATGTTCTAGCTGATAGAATGGAGTGCATCTGAAACCTATTACTGATTTGAAGAATAACTTATGCTCTTGTTGAAGCAAGAGAAAAACATTAAGCCTGGAAGAAATTCTGCAAACAATGCAAAATTACAATTAGCTACTTTTGCAGCATTATTTCCTCTGGTTCTCCAAATTATAGGTTTCAAGGGTCTTCCATGAGGAGCGGGGAGAAAGAAAAGTGCAACACAGCTCCTCAAGGGAAAATACTGTGGGTCAATGTAGAGGGAATGATGGAGTTCTAGAAATAGACTCAGCCTTATAAATCCCTGTTACCATCATAAATTTCCAACTATGTTGTCAGGCACCTGATACTGAGAGATCAAGAGATTACACCAAAAGCTTTGTATGTTAAAACCACACTGAAAATTGCCTGAATGTTTGCACATTTATAATTTGGGAGTATTGCTGTGTGTTTCTGAAGGAGGAAGATCAAATGCATACACACCTACTGAAACAGAAAGGTAAAGGCAAATTCTTCATTTGTAGCTTGAGGAAATCAAAGGGACAACGAGAACCAAAATCATTAGCTAAACCAGGCCCTTCTTCTCACAGTATTACAGTCATTTTATTTTTATATTATAGATGTATAATAATATATATTTGAAAATGATCTTGAAGCATCTGTTCTCTGTAAAGGAGCTGGGTATAAACAGCACCTTCACACTTCACTGGTCTGTCTCTTGCACACATTGCAAGTCACACACATGCACTTCAGGGACAACTATTTTTTCTCTTTTTCTCCTCTGTAGAACTCTAATATCAACAGCACAGGTGCAATATATTCCACCCAGCTTATCATCCCCATTAGCACTGACTTCACTTTGATTCCAAAGTGTTAATTTTTCTCAGTGACCAAGATAAATATAAACTCGTCTAATTCAGATTCTGATGTCAACCAGCACGTAGTGGATTTCTCTATGCCTTTAAACTGAAGTGTGTTTTCCATATTAGAATCACTTTTTCAGTAATTTTTAATAGCAGTCAAAATATCTATTGTAATACTTGTAGAAACAATTTTTTTTTTGTTACTTTTCTTTGTGGTTTTTTTTTTTCCAGAAACCAGTGCAGAGAAAAAGTCCCAATCCAGCATTTAAGAGAATAGCATTTTGAGAAGTTTCATATTCAAACATAAAAATTCAAAAGCAGTCACCAATCTGAAAATATTTTATGTTTACTTTTCAGGCTGCATGCTGTTTTACTAGAATACCTGAACTGAATATGCAACTTCTTTCTCATTTTGATGTTTTGATGCTATCTCCATTAATCCCAAAATGAAAACAGATTAGACGTTAAACCATAGAAATATTTTCCTGGGGAATTCCTGTAACTATATTCCTACTTACTTATTTCTGTGTTTAAATTAAATAGATACAGAACTGCATTTATTAGTAGCTTATCCCTTCAAAATCTGATGGAATTGAAAGACTTAAATGGTTACAAAAGGAGGGTGTCTGGGAAATAAATTGTTATTAAATGCAAAATCTAAATCTGTCATTTTGTTCTGAACATAAGAGGGTTAAGTGTGCTGCCAGTAGCAATGTTCAATTAAAAATGGCTTATATCCCATAGTTCTGTTATTAAGGTCTGTCTGACTTAATTCCACAATAAAATTGTTCTGTTAAAAATTCTTGTAACAACATATGGACAGGTTTTTATGTTAGTCAAGCAGATGCACACAGAATTCTAATATGTACTTAAAGAGATACCCTTTTAACAATATAAAGACTTAACCTATATTTACAGCAGGGATTTGCATGAATGTTTATTCAGTGAGGTACTAGTGGCCACTATCATGCTACATATGCAAGTTTTTTTGAGGGTATATTCAAATAAAAACTGAAATCAGCATGATGAAGATTATGCCAAAAATAGCCTTTGCATTCCCTTTATATATAAATATATATATATATGTGTGTGTGTGTGTGTGTGTGTGTGTGTGTGTGTATAAAACTCTAAATCAAACACAGGCTGTGAACAAGTACTTAAGAGTGCTTTCTGACTAATTCAGCACACTGCCAGCTGTCAAAAAGCCTTTAGTCTGATGTATGTTTCCCAGTATTAAACTACTCAAAAATCCAAATAAGGAATGGTGTGGTTTTTAAAAGTGTCCGAGATGCCTAAACATCTGGTAGCATAAAGTTGTCCAACAGAGAGACATTTCTGAAGCTTGTGAGAAGGGGACACAGAGAGGTGGTCACAGAACATGTGGCATCTGTATGTTGCCTCGCCTTGACTTGAACCCTAAATGTTCCTATGGACTCCAGCCGAGTGTTTGGTTGTGCTGTGCTACATGTTGGACACAGAGTGTGTGCAAGCCGAAAGCATAAGCAAGCCAGGTGAGACAATTTATTGTGGGTTAGTTAACACAAAGTCCTTAGGGAAGGCAAGAGGCAGTAAGAACAGCAAAATGGGAAGTGGGGAGGGCATACTGCCTTTCAGACCATTGGTAAATGACTTTGAAGTTTCCAAGAGAACACGAAGTGGAAGTAGTACCAGTTGGTAAGGGCTATGAATCTAAGTGGGGGCTTATCAGGTGTTTAAATTGTTTCTGGGCAAAATTATTTACAGTATTTGAGGAAAAGGTGGGCTGTTTCATGACAGAACAGCAACTGCGGGTGGATTGAAATGAAAAAAAAAAAAACAAAAACGATTAAAAGTATTTAATCCCAAAAATGTGCAGTGAAACAAAAACATAGCTACTTATCCCTTCTCTGAGTAAAAAAAAAAAAAAAATCATCATTTTGATAATTGTCCTCTGCTCCTATAGATAAACTGGGTGCAGAGGAATTCTGGGCATAATATTTTGGGTTTAATTTATAAAATAAAGTAGAATGCAAGCTTTGGTTTACATTGTTTGTGAGTTTTTAGTTTAGACTGAGTTCCTCTGAGCTCTGTGTAAGCCCAGAGAAGGTACAGGATATGATGGATATAGTAGGGGCATAAGATATATAACAAAGTGGATATTTTAATTCAGGTACTTGAGGAATTAATAAACACTCCTAGAACCATTGCCTCTCACAATGGTTTTGTTTGTTTGCTTGGGGTTTTTTATTTTGTAAAAATAGCTGTGTTTTGTGCTGTGAAGTAAAATGAAACATCCAGTCTATGTTTTCAGGCTTAACCTAACTGTGCAAATGCTGCAGTTCGATTCATTTTGATTTTCAGTGCTGGAAACTATTATCTCCATGCTGAACACCTATACAAAGGACTCTTCCTCTTTTGCATGTGTCCAAACTCAATATTCAGCCTTGCAGTTGTTTAACTCCTGCAGAAACACAGAAGTGAAGCTGTCTATGATGGATGGCTGGCCAGCAGTAATCAGCTCTGTCCAGAAATGCTGCCTGCTGCTCCGCTTCTGCCTCTTGATTTTACAGATCCCTAATCTGCAGGATCCCTCTTAATCCATCCCTGCTGACTTTAATTTTTAAGGTTTTATTATAAGGTTATACATCATGTACAAGCCTTAAACTAACTATATTTACAAAGAATATTTTTATGCTTTCATCATTGTTCCCTACAACATTGGTTCTCTTCAGAAATATTGCAGCGGTTGTTAACAGTGGGACTGTCTGGAGCTCTATATAGTGTATATGCTCTTTAATATTGGTGATACTACTGAAAAAGTCTAATTAAGCATGAGGTCCCATTGTTCCAGGCAGGGTAGAAATGTAATCCTGGCTACAAAGAACCCACAGTGTAAAAATTAGACGCATCAAATTAAGGGAAGGCTGGAACATAGGTGGAAACACAGAAAAGAGTACATTACTGAGACATGTAATGCTTATTGTACTTGGAAAAATATGGTTGGAACTTCCAGGTTTTTAAGGCATTTCAAATGTTTCACAATTGAATTTATCATCAGTGGATGTCTCATGTTTCTAGAACTATAATTTATAATCTAAAATCTCAATACTCAACAGTAATTTAGGAAAGACAAGATCCTATTAGACCGCAGTGACAGCAGCATGTCATTTGGAAGATAAAGAACAATGAAAGATTTAAGTACTCACAACCATAATAAAACATGAGCAGGTGAAGATATGACACTTCATTCCCATCCAGCAGATACCACTCTATCTTGCATTCAAAGTGTAAGTAGATTTTTCATGCAAATTCTTTCATATAGTGTCAGGAAGTGACATGGAAAAAGTACACATACAAATTTGTGAATATCATAAAGGGCTAATTGATTTTTTTATTATTAGTGGCAGTATTAGTATTAGGATTTCACTTTTAAGGAAGTGATTTAATTGTTTTAAACCAGCCCTTTCTCCTAAGTGAGGTTTCAGAATGCTGGTGCACCAAGTACAGCAAAGTATCCTTCTGAGTTTGGAAAATTATCAGATTCAAATATAATATGGTTTGGTTTTTTTATCATCACCTCAGGCTTTGAAACTTTAGGTATACAAATGATTGTGTATTAACTCCACAGAAGGTATATATTGGTTACAGTTCTTGGGGTGACAGAACTGTATTTTTTCTCTCTTAAGAATAATGAGGTGAGTTGGCAGCAGTGCTGATTGTTCTGACAAGATATTTATCTATTAAATAATCATAAGCACTAAAAGACTATGAAATCAGCCATTTGGAAGGTATTTTTTAACAGCTTTTCTTAAAACCAGCAGCACTGAATATATCTATTCTATATCCATTTAATAGCAATAATGTGTTGAGTAAAAATGATTCTTTTGATCACCAAGATAACTTGGATAGTTCACAAAGCTCTATTTTGGAAATTTTGGAGAAAGGTTAAATATTTTTGCCTGGAATTACCTTAAAATGATGCCCAGCCATTGAAAGGTTTTAAGGATATCTCTTGTGATTTATATTGCCCTAAAGCTGGAAATCAGTTTTCAGAACACATTTATAAGTAACCTGAAATGAGACTTATCAAGAACTAAAAATTGCAGTTTGTTTGTCTCTTACATGATTGAAAATAAGTAAAAATCTGAGACAGGAGCTCCAATAATTGGTAAGTACACTCATAATATTCCTGTAAGAGTTTCTTGTTTCACTTCTCCAGAATAGATGAATTTGCTTCTGCTGATCTTGAAAGTGAAAACTGAGTGAGCTTCATTCATGTTTTTCCATTATTTCGCATTGCAGAATTTTGCCCTTCTGTTGATACAACAGACAAATCTGAAGGGAATTCTTCATCCATAGGCAACATGGTTTTGGAAAGTTGCAGTCTGCATCTTCCCCTTTACTGGAGTTGGCTTGATTGTCTTACCTGCTTTTTGAGTTTAGCACATTTGGAAAGGCTTTCTCATGTGAGTGGCAAGGATTTTTTTCTGCACAGCATGCAAGGGTTTAGTGTTCATGTCCCGTATGACTTAAAATTCAGCAGAACTGCTTCAGAGCAGTAGATTCTTTTACTCTTCTTCTGGCAGCTGTAGGGATTGTTTCTTATCTGCATCATTATATGCAAACAGAACATTGATTTGCAACATGGGATGATATTATTATTGAAACGACATGGTTAAAACTGAAGCCCTGTACTTAAAAACAAATATAAACCTACACACATGGGTAAAAACCACTGTTGCATTTGATTTCTCATTGGATTAGTCAATAGTATTTATACTAATAATCTCAATGATAATACGAGTTGTAGTGTATTTTCTAATACAATATATGATGTACAATCCTAAGAAGCAATGCTGGAAACCTGATAAAGTAAATATTCAGAATATGAGAACTTGGTGTACTGTTTGCAGTGCTGACATCTTTTTTAACAAGCTTTATTTAAGAATCTTTGTCTACATTTTTTCAAATGCATATTTCTGTCTTTTTTAGTTTTGAAGGTTATCATAAGAGTCAATTGAGTCATCCAAGATCTTAGAAACCACTATTACGAGGTGTGAATCACTTCATCTTCTCTACTGAAGCCCTATGAATTTATACAACTGACTGCAGTCCCAAGGAAGCTAACACTTCAGCAGAGCATGGCACAGAGCAATGTAGAAATTTCTGCTTTGTGTCCAAAATCAGGTTATTCTGTGGTTGTTAGTGAGTACTGCTTCTTCATAGGCATCATACACCACTGGTACAGCTATGCTGCTTTCCCTTCTGGAGTTAGGTAATTCAGGATAAATTCAGAGGTCTTCTATGGACAACACAGCCATTCTCATGGCTGGCATATTTTGTGTAGTTTCTATGTCTGGTTGGTACAGTCTGGGCTGAGCGTCTTTTTAACTCTTACTCTTTGCCTGCTTATATATATAAGGAATAAGTCATAAAATGTACTTTTTTTTCTGTGTGCAACTCACAGATGCACTGAGGGAGCAGGGGGCTCCAGAGGGACACACCAAAGAAGTGTGTTCAACCTGGAGACCTGAGCAGCACGTGGAGCTTGGGGACTACTAGCACTGACTGCAGATTCATAATTTGCTGGTAGATTCTATTGCCAAGCTACCTAGTGATAAAATCAAATCGGTTTTTGGCATTTTCCTGTCTAAAGCCTGCTCAGGAATACTGCTGTATGTAAGCGGGGTATTCTTGTTTTTCTGCTGTGAGAGTTAAAAAAAATTTCATCATTGTGTAAACACTGTGAAACAAAAATTAGCTATCCCATCTGCTTTCCTCTGACTAACATTTCTTCCATCACATGTTTTACACTAAGCCTCTCTGATGGAATTAAAAATAGATGGCTACAGAGGAGACCACATCTATTAATTGACATTCGGTCTTTGAAACTTAGAACCATAAAATCACTGGAGTAATAGACCCAACCAGGCATTTATGAGTGAGATTTTCGGTAAAGGCATCCGTTGCACTCCTTCTGTATTTTATCGTTTTGGCAAAATTCTGTTGCGAAATTCAGATATGAAGATAAACTGATGAGTCTTACACAAACTGGAAATGAGAAAAGGGCTAATTTTAGTTCTTCATTAAGTGAAAAGCAGAAGGTTTCCTTTCCTCTGAGTCTCTTACTAGCCCATCACTGCAATATCTGATCATAGAATCACTGTTATAGTGACAGTGAATAATTGATCTGTTTGTTTGATAGCAGCATGATAAAAAAGTGGAAGAGGAAAACCACTCCACTCTCAGCTTGTCCCAGCCTAAAGGGTTATTTGGTCCGTGGATCAAATCTGTGGGTTCGTAGGGCATGGCATAGAGGCTTTATCCTTTAAATCTTGACTTGTAGTGGAAATGCTTCTAGTAATTAAGACAGAAGTAAAAGAGAGATGATCTTGCAGAGTCACAGTGGAGGACAGCAAACAGGCAACTTTAATGCTTGAGTGATAACTAAACTTGCACTGGAATATCATGCACTTTGGTTTTTTTTAACAACAATTCAGTGCTTTCTAGCAGGATTTCAAGTGTGTTGAAACTCTTGAACAGCAAACTACAGGCATAGCTCTAGGATTCTATGGAACTGAAGAAGCTGCATAACCACATAAACTCCCTTAACCAAATTTGCATGTAAAATGTTTTATTTTCAATTTTACTGAGATGATGGTTGAAACAGAGTGTTTACAAAACAAACTGACATGAAATCATGAGTGTGGTTTCCTTAAAATTCCTATATTATTGTAGAAGCACTGGGGAATTTCTCTCACTCTACGCCATTGAATTATTCAGTGTCACACAGGGTTGCAAAATGTATTGGATTTTTTTTATTATAGATGCTTGTCATTAAACCCATCATTGTATTTGAGGCAGCTGGATGAATAAAACAATAAAGCTGTTAAAATTGCATCAAAAGAGGAAAAACTGTTGACAAAAAGAGTGGGATTCTGAGCTAAAAAAGACAATACTTTCCTTAAGTATGGTTACACGACAGTCACAGCTAAGACTATCAAAGGAATCCATGTATTGATATAATGATGTATCTTTGTTCCACAACTAATGTCGTGTTAATGATTAAAACCACTATCCTTCTGACTCATATATTATTAACCATGTCTTCTGCCCGTGTTAATCATGTATTCCTTTGATGCACACAAATACATGAACCAAGCCATTGTTTGGAGAGAGTGTTAGTTAATACACATATGGTGAAATTCTTCACAGCTTTGCTTTTCCCTATTGCTGAAAAATAATATAGTGTATTCGAAACACTGCTTATTCAATTGCAATATTAAGTTGAAATATGCTGTATTGACTAAATGTCATCGTTTTGGTAACCAACTCTTCCTGATCTTATTTCCTGTGAATACTGCTACAATTTTAAGTAATGTTCCTAATTCCAAAAATTGTAGTGTTCCATTTTAATTAATGCCATGAACCAAATGGAAAAAAGTCAGGAATTAATCATACTTTGAAGTCACATGGAAGGATGGATGGATGGATGGATGGATGGATGGATGGATGGATGGATGGATGGATGGATGGATGGATGGATGGATGGATGGATGGATGGATGGATGGATGGATGGATGGATGGATGGATGGATGGATGGAAGGAAGGAAGGATGGGACGGACAGATGGACGGACGGACAGACGGACGGATGGACGGACAGATGGATGGATGAGAGAAAAAATTTACAGTGCATCCTAACAAAAAACCTCTTCTATATCTGTAAAAATTATAATGATTAGAGAAATACACCTTAAAATCATTGAAGTAACTGCTAACTCAAGATAGTTTTTAGTTACAAGAGATACTACATTGCGCTGCACCCTTCCTATTGATAGCAGTAAGATTAATTTCAAAAGTCAGCTCTTCAGGCCTATAAAGAACTGTCACCTTTGGAGAGATTATCTTGCAATTGGAGACAACTTGTCAGGGAAACATTTGCATATGGAAATTTTGGAAAGTGACTGTCCCCTTGGCACTTCTAGCTTTCCACTTTTGGGAACATCATGTTACGGGTTTCCCCAAGCTGTGTACTTGGCAGCTGTGCATCCATTGTGTACAGAAACTGGAAGAGAATTGTCTCTGTTTCCCTTCCTCCTTCCCCCTATCAAGTGCATAAGCTGTTTTCACTGCTTATAAGATATTCCTTTTAAGACATTCCTGTGATTTTGTTTAACCAGGGCAACTCTTTATGCACATTGTTAACTGCTAGTATGTGCAAGCTGATGCAACCTAGTTTAGATCACAGTGAAATAAAAAGTTAATTGAATCATTTCAAGTTGTATGAAGTTGAATTACTTTCTGTTTTCCACAGGCTAAGAGCTGGCAGTCAATCTGCAATATCCCTTTTGGTGAATTTACTGTCATCTGCATATTTGCAATTATAACTGTTTTCTACAGTATCTTAATACCTATGAGACATATTTTCTTTTGTGCTTTCTGTGGAATTGTGATGTTGCATGTTACATTAAAATTAGCCTTTTAATTTCATTTTCAACTGAAATACAGAACATCTTAGTGGAAGAATTTATTATTGAGGGGAATTGTGGAGGGGCTGGTTGAGTGTTTCCAAACTGGAATAAATTAGCTACAGTTAAAACCTGTAACATATTCCTTACACAGTCTAAGGAAAATATTGCTGTCACCGGTGCTTTGGAGAAGATCTAGACATTCTCTTGGCATCTAAATGCATCCTTTATGAATAGTTAGCAACTCACTTTTATTTTGAAATGGAAACTCAGCTAAGCTTCCCCCTGACAGAGATGTGGTGGGTCTCCAGCACAGGAAGGACATTGACCTGTTGGAGTGAGTTCAGAGGAGGCCACCAAGATGATTAGAGGGGTGCAGCACCTCTCTCATGCTGAAAGGCTAAAAGAATTGGGATTGTTTAGACTGTTTAGGAAAAGAGAAGGCTTCAGTGTGCCCTAATTGTGGCCTTTCAGTACCTGAAGGGAGCCTACAGGAAATATGGAGAGAGACTTTTTGCAAGAGCATGTACTGACAGGACAAGGGGGAATGGCTTCCAACTGAAAGAAAGTAAGTTTACATTAGATGTCAGGATGAAAATCTTTACTGTGAGGATGGTGAGCCACTGGCACAGGTCGCACAGAGAATTTGTGGATGTCTTCTTCCTGGACGTGTTGAAGGCCAGATTGGATGTAGTTCTGAGCAACATGGTCCAGTGGAAGGTGTCCTTCCCTGTTGAGGGCTGTTGAAACTAGATGATCTTTTAAAGTCCCTTCCAACCCAAGCCATTACATGATTCTATGATCTTCAGCACCAACCAGAAACTCCACTGTATTTAGCACTGCTAAAGTTTTCCTTCCCCGTGCTTGGTAGTGAACAGTGATGATGCTACAATGGTGAGGAAACAACTTTTCAAAGCAAAGTATTGTGTTTTGCCAAGAAAAAATGCAATTAAATGACAAAATGCCTTGTCTATACTTGTCATTCCTGAGGAAGCAAAGCTGGTGGGTTTTTGGCTAAGGGAGAGGACAATGCTATATCCAAACCATCTAATTTTAGGTAATCCACTCAGATATTGAGTCACCTCTGAAGCAACCTGTTTTTCTCCCTAAAGGGTCAGGAATCTTGAGCTTTTAACTTCAAGTACTCTGAATTACATTTGAATTAGATAAGGTGCACAAATCATTCAGTTTCATCTTTCTTGGTACAGATGCTCTATCGTAGTGGGTAGTTGCTAATCTGTGCTCTCTCCATTTCTTCTGTGTAGACTGGTCTTTTAACTGATCAGGGTTCTTTGATCTGCCCTTTCTCAACTGTTAGGAAACTTGTCCTACTAACAAAGCCAAGATCTTCATTACATCATGATGGCTGGCTGTATGTTTTATAGGGATTCTTCTGCAACCTACTAGCTCATATCTTTCTTCTCCCTTTGTTGTTATATTTTATGAACACCTTCTAGATTATAAAAGTAATACTTGAAGTACACATAACACACAGATGAAATCATATGACAGATTCTTACAATTGATGACTTTTCAGTGATGATAAGATGCAAAATTTTGATTTTTTAAAAATAAACACTGGAAAGCTGTAAGCTTTTTTTTTTAAGGCCCCAGATAATGTTAAACAATTCTGGTTTTTATTAAAATTCCAACATTTTATCAGTATTGTCAGATCCTCATGGTTTGAATTTGGATTTTTATACTAATCAACAAAATACCTCTGTATTGCAAACTAGATTCTGGTTTTTTTAATATATGCATTTGTCTATATCTGCAGTTTGATGTACTCAAAAAGATTGCTTTTGTCCGGATCTGGAGGCTTTCATGTTGCTGTAGAGGTTGGGCAGAAAAAAAATATAGCCAATATTTACCTAGTGATGCTTTGATGTTAATTCTTTGTCTGTTTGAGCAAGTGTTGCCAGGGTAGTATTTTACTCTTTTTACTACATTCTTTTCATTGTACTCAGTGAAGTCTGTGCTCTTGAATTTAGTGTTTTAAGTGTGCTGTTGTTGCAGTTTTATACGGGCATGATAATTATTGTTAACACTTGAAAATCTTGTTCTTGGCCAGGTAAAACATCTGTATGCAGACAAGCAAGATCAAGGACCTTTTCTTTCCTGGACCATTCCTTGGTCCCTACTGCAGCATCCGGGATTAGTAGCAGCATAGCAAAGAATACAGGGGACATGGACATACCCAGCTGTCTTGCTCATTTTCCTCAAGTTGCCTGGTGTACACAAATTCAAGCACCTTTGTCATTATTTTCAACAGATTTTCAACATCAATTTCTGTTTGTTTTGATTAAAAAGATATAACTCTTCCAACATACTCTGTTAGGAAATCTGGTCTGATTTACACTTCAAGTGGCTGAAGGGAATATTACATATGGAGAAAATAAATAACTTTTAAAAAAAGTTCCCAAAGCTTATTTTTTTCTTGGAGCATTTTAGATTCAAGCTTTCAGTCAGTGTGGTATTGAGTTTTAAACCAATGTCAAAAGTGACAGTTTAAAAGAGTTTTAAAAAGCTTTTGTGGATAAACATGCTGCTTTAATACATACAGACAAACAGTCCTGTCTGCTTTCTTCACTTGAAAAGTTTTATGTTTAATTTAAATCAAAATTTTTTCAGTTCTTGCCTTTACAATTAGAATTTCATTTCATTTTTGATTGTGCTCTTCTTAATAGTGTTTCTCATGAAACACATGAAACACATGAAACACTGTGGAAAGACTGTCTTGTCTCCCTTTCCCACTCAGCCAAGTTGTCAAATGTAGAAATCTACATTTGAACTATTTACTGTAGAGGAATAACCAGTTTTATGTGCATTTCATCCTAAAATAGTGTTGAGGAATACATTCAGAGCAGGTACCTCGGTGTGCAGGGGCTGCAGGTTGGGCTCTGGGTGGCTGGAGCCCGAGGCAAAGAGCTGTGGACTGCAGACCCCTTGCATAACAAAGAGCCTGGGGACCTGTGGGCCAGGGGACACTCAGAGACAAGGCAGGAACCCACAACCCCCAGACTTTGCCCTGCTTGGACTGTGAGGGTATAAAATCACAGGGGATCCTGTGCTTGGGGTCCCTCCTCAGAGGCACCAGGCCGAACAGTTATTTTGTTATTTAGTTATTGCACCAGGATTAAATTATTTAAAGGATCTAGACATCTGAGACTCTGCCGTGGGAGACCTGATGCTGAACCTGGTGTGACTGTGTGAGTGTGTAGCTCACACAGGTGGGTGTGGCTGAGAAAGGGCCTCGGTCCCAGCTCAGGTGGTGTGAGTGTCATGGCCGGAGTGGCTCCTGGATGGTTGGACAGGGAGGTTTCCTTAACATAGATGGACTTCGGTTTTGTATTTTGATTGTGTAGATTTTTTTGAGTTTGGGTTGTTTTAACTCCCTGGACTCTGTGTATGAGCATACGATTTCCCTGCCCTGATGCAATGAAAGAGTTGAAACTGTATCTAAGGTCTAATGCAAATAATAGTTTTCAATCCCATAGATACACGAATTTTCATATTCTTTCAGAAGACAGTAAAAAAAGAGGCTTCTGTTCAGGCTCCTCCTCACTTACAGCTTCTTACTTATTTTCTGTATAAGTGCCTCCACCTCCTCTCCACTGATATCCCTCTTTGGGCTCTCTTTCCAAGGTGTAGTTTTGCTGCCCGCATCTGCCACTGCCCATTTTTCAAATGACATTAACGTGAAGCTGAACTGATTCCTGACATCTGGCTGTTGCCCAAAGCATTATGAACAGCCGAGAGAAAGACCAAAATCTTGTTAATTTGTGTTTCCTGCTGCTTGGCATCATCATAATCACTCTCAGTTCCTGAAACTGTGTAAATCATGAATGTATCTCTGCACTGCTGTATGTTTGTTTGGTATTTCAGTGTCTTTTGGTATCTCAAAAAACTGGGAAGGAGATATTTAAATGCAAAGAGTACTACACCTGCAGTCTGTGAGTTAGTCACATGAAAAAGTAAATGAAGCGAAAGCAGCAAAGTGCTTGTAAACAATGTACATCTATCCCAAGCTTGTTCATAGAAGAAATATTCTCCGAGGTATACTTGCACAGTGCCTAGCAAAGCTAATGGCAAGTTATGATACAGATTATTTTAAATAATAATTGCTGTAAGTCAGCAGGAGTTCATGTGATAGTCCTGACCTGTTCAGGATCCACAAAGTGCTGTACAGTGAGATGGATTGCTTGGGATCTGATTCAACAGAGTAGTATTAGATCCCTGAGGAATTAGCACTATCTATGCCTGTCCCACTTGTATCTTCAAAAGCAAGCTGACTTTTTTCAGCAATGTCTTGTCTAGAAGGATAAACACTTAAAAAAAAAAATCAAACTAAGAACAGTTCAACCAAAATGCTTTGCAGACTGCACATATGTATGTATCTGTACATGTTTTTCTCTGAGGGGACGGACTATGAAAAAACTGTATTACAGTGTTAGCCATATTTGCTGGGCTTGTAGAATGAGGTTATAGTTATAAATGAGGTGCCAATTGCTCCTTTTTGTTTGCTCAGAGTCATACAGAATACCTGTGTGCCAGAGTCCTCCACAGCCCAGGCAGAGCAGAATGGCTCTCAGGTACTGCATTCTGCACTCACCCAAGGGCACATTTCCTTCTCCTCACCCTGCTTTCAGGTGATCAGAGGGCAGACTGTCCCTCTGAAGGAAACTGGATGTGCTGGTACATGCCTTCAGGAAAATGAGGGCAAAATTAATGCAAAATAGTGATTCACTGTCTTGTTTTTCCCCTTATGTAGAAATCTGAAGAGTGGAACAGGAACAGATTTTGAATAGGCTTCTCCTGGCCTTTATGGGGCAATCAAAGTTGTATGCTGCTGTAGAAAATTATCTAGGCATGGTTTTGGCTTTGCTGTCTGCTGTAGTCATACAGTAAGAATGAGACTACAGAACATGAAGTTTTTAAATCAGAGCAAGTATGATTCACTGTGTTTTGAATGTGTTTCCAGAATTTTGACTTAGCTTTGTCTTTAGGAAAGCTCAGATAGTCTGTGTGATCCGTGTCCTGTTTTTGAGATTTCTCTCTTTCACAAGATCTGTGAGATTTGTGAAACATACATCGGCTCCTCAGGTGTGCTTGAGTGCCATCTAACCTGGACCTGTCAGCAGGTCTGTTCTCCAGGGACCGGGTGCACAGTTGAGCATCAGTCTTAACACACCTTCCTAAACTGTACGTGTCTTTTTGCAGGGCAATATATACATGTGTGTGAACTGCTGTATCTTCCTTCCCCACAGCCTGGAGAAGAGAGATTAGTACTGTAGGCTGGGGGCAGGTCTGGTAGCTGGTTGATTATAGAAGCAGGATTTCAGGGACTGCAGGAAATCACTGTAGGTGTCTTTGGGTATTGGTTTATTTTTTTCTCTTATTTTTCTCTTTCACTCACTTTAACCCCCTTCCTTCCTTCCTTTTCACTGAAAGAGTGATTAGGCATTGGAATAAGTTGCCCAGGAAAGTGGTGGAGTCACTGTCTCTGGAAGTGTTCAAGAGGTGTCTGGTTGTGGCATTTGGGGATATGGTTTAGGAATGCTTATGGTGGTGATGGGTTGATGGCCGAATTAGATGGTCTTGAAGGTGTCTTTCAACCTTGATGATGCTGTGCTTCTGTGAAATGAGCATGTCCTTTGTTTTCTGCACTTGTAATAAAAAAACCCCAAACCTGTAGTCTGAAAAGACTTTATGAGGAGGAAATTCTGACAATTAGGAAGGAAAGGCAAGGAAATACTTTTTTATTTTTTGAGTAAGAACAATTCAGACAATTCCTTTTTAGACTCTTTTTTATTAACTAAATTTTTAATGATGGAATACATGCCTGAACTAATTCTGTGCCTCGGTACAGCACAATGGCATGATCTCAAGATGTTTTAATGGCTATATGAACTCAAACTCTGCTTCTGTGATCACTGTTCTGAATCTTTATTCACTAATAAGTATCTGCTATGAGAATAGTGTAAATATTTTATAGCGTAAGATTTTATTTTAACTGTGGTGATTTTACTGAAATATTTTTAAAGGGATTAATCAAAGAATAATTAGAAAGTTCAGTTAGTGTGATACAGGTAAACATATATATTTGAATCTTATTTTCTCTTTAAAATGCTCACTTAATGAGATATTAGCTTACCTTGTTTTGTCATGTAACAATACTGTGGCAGGACTACTATACAGACTGCAAGGTCTGTCTTTCTACATATTAGGTTTTAAGGAATAGATCTTGCCAATTTTTGCATGCAGATTTCACGGTGCAGTGATAGGAAGTTCCCTGTAGTTCAGTGGGAGTGCTCCCATGGACAAAGTGTGTACAGGTCAACATACATACCAGAGAACTATATTGATGTAGGTGGCTTACAGGTGGTTTTTGTTACTTCTTTTTACTTTTTTTTTCCTGCAGACTGTCATCATCAAACATATAATAGCTATTTATGCATAGTGTGTGTGCATACATATGTACAAGTATTGCTCTGAGGGAGACTTTTTTTTTATTTCTGAGAGCAGGATTGTAATTATTTTCTAGTAAGTAGGTTCCACTTGTCAGATGTCTACATTATAGAAGTCAAAAAGAAAAGGAAAAGATTCTGCCCTGTTTATTCAATATAGTAATAAGTTTATTCAGTGAATATCTTTGAATTTTTCAGCAGTTTTCGATACCACTGATTATAAAATCTGACTTTCATGTGTATTCCCTGTCCTTCCTTTGGATGTGGCCTTGAAATTAGAGCTGTATTGCTCATATTATAACTGAGTGCAGGAGTTCCTGCTTTACCAGAGCTTTGACTGGGAACTTGCTGAGAAGGTTTGGATTACAATGATGCTGGTGCTTAGGAATATATGTTCTGTTTCATGTGACCTGGATAGCAAGATCACGTGTAAGCCCAGTGTAACTAACTAGTTAAAAATGCAATTTCTGGATGTTGTAAGATTAGGAATATCAGTGTTGGAATTAATAAATTTTCACCTACTTCTCATAGGTTAATTTAGAGAATTAGCTAAAACTCCATTTAATTTTGTTGCTTCCACAGAAACTTGAAATTGTAGTCTGATATATCCTTTGTCACTATTTCCATCTGATTGTGGAAGGCAAGCCAGTTTGGTGCATATGTGTGCCATTATTTGTGATTATTGTCTCATGTGGTCTTGGGAACTTCAGGAGGTGTAGCGTGACTATGAAGGCACCTAGAGGGCATTTTGTAGGTGATGCATTTTCTGAAAATGTTTTCAGATGTGTCACAGCCTCAGACAAGGCTCTTCTATGTAGCAATCCAAAAGAAAGGTGAAAAGGAGACTGGAAACATTTCTGAGCCCATCTGTAGGATATAGCTTGAGGATCTGTCCCCCTGCATATGGTTTACAGCAAATAGATGGAAGTGCTCATCCCAAGCAAGAATATATGCATGTTCTAGAGATTCATTTTCAGAATTTTGTCTCCCTGTTAACCCTATTTTCTCCTCTGATAAACTTTAATTTTCTCCTCTGATGAACGTTTTCCAAAGGAGAAAGCCCAGCTGTAATAGAAAGTGTCATTAGTATTAGTTCCAATAGGTTGTAGTTACTAAGGTACAAAGCACTAAGTTGATGCCATACCATTAGATGCATTCCTGAATGGAATAAATATTTTATCAACGTGCATGAATGGGAATTTCTGCATTACTTAAAACGCATAACTCTTTCATAGATTTTTGTTTCTCAAATGATTGTCAGTAAAATCTTCATGACAATATGATGCATTTGCCTCAACATACATAGTTTGAAGAAAAACAATTTTAGAATTAATGCACAAATTTTTATTTTTTACTGAATATTTTTCTTTCATTTTTCTTCTACTTGACACTTTAGATATTAAAAGTCTAGTAAAAGTATAGGAAATTACTATGGCTATAAGGAAGTAGCCTTACAGCATTGAAGTATCAGGGATCACTCATTTCCAACTATGTTAAGTTTCCCACAGGAGGCCTGAAGAGTCAAAATACTGGACTTTAAACCCATCAGCTGCTAGAATTGAATTCAACAGTATTCATTTTATACCTTTTCTCACTAGGTCTTTCACCACAGTTTTACAAGGGGAAGGAGGGAGCAAACTGTTTATAAGATAATTTGAAAAATTATGATAAAGTTACTCAGAGAATATTGCTGTTAACAGTGATGAACAGCAAGAATGAATTAGATAACAGAGCTCAGATGCAGCAGTCAAAAGTATACAGTAGATCTACCTTTTTAAACGTAAGTGCAAAATTACCAGAAAAAATTGTATATCAGATATATGGAAATTAAAATGTGCAAAATTTTGTGAATTATTTACACATTAATCCAGATGCATTTGTTTCAACATTTTTTCATAGTTGTGTACATATATTTATATATATACACACACTGAGAAATAATTTATGAACCATTGAACCATGATTAAATAAAGATGCATGAAAATGAATGGGTAAAATTTATAATGTGTGTGTTTACTTGTGTTGAAGTATTGTTTATTTAAAACAGTGCCATGCTGACATAACATGTACTGTGTTTTCCTTAAAAAATTCTGAAGCAACAGTGGTGTTATGGATACATCTGAACATGATACATGAATTGAACATAAAGTTGCTTTGCATGGAAATTATCTTTTCAAAAGCAGCTGCTCTGTATGAAGTGAAAAATCCTTTAAGTAAAAAAAATAGCTTTATAAAAATGTTTTCAAATATTTAAGGCTGTAAATCTAAAGAAGGGAAATCTGACAGAAACAAGTTAAGAACTTGTCAGCATACAGGGAGAGTTTTGCTTAAAATTCAAGATTTACTCTTCTTTTATGACTGCATAATTCTCCTTTAAAGGACTGAAAGTTTAAAAGTATTTCACGTATTTAAAAACTGTTACAAATCAAAATGTGAGGATCATTGCAAATACGTGATTTGAAAATAGTTGCACATGGATACATGCCTGTGGGTGTTGTTCAATATATTGATAAAGTGTACATTTTTGTTTACTGCAAAAGTAAGCTGTAATATACAGTCAGGTTTAACTTCCTCAAATAACAATAGCAAATTCATTGTAAACACATCTTGCAATATGTTGTGTTTTCCATATGTTATAAATACCTGAATCCAAAAATACTGTATTTTTGTCTGCTTTAAATACCAGGTTTACTCTGAGTTAGTAAATAGTCACAGAAATAAAGCTTATGTCAATATTTACTTTGAGAAATTATAAAGCTCAACTATAATTAGCATGGACATTGTATGTATTGTTACATATGCTCTCAGCAGTGGAAAGAAATTGTTTAAAGGTTTAGTCTAGAACTTTACATCTAGAGCTTTTTGAAAATTTCTGATGTTAATTTCTTCTGAAGTAAATTTTGAAATCTGAAGAAATACAGTCTGCTCAGATAGCCTACTCATCAAGATCTGTCTAAAGAAGAATGTTATATGTTGGGCTCTGCAGAAATAAATTAGAAAATTATAAAAAAGGAGAAAAAATAGCATTCAATGCTAAAATATATTCTCCAGAAGCTGAAGGGCCTTCCAGATTTTTAAAATGCACATAACTTATTTCCTACTATTTTTCTACTCTTATGATTGTTCGAAGCAAGAAGGAAGTCTGAGACAACATGAAAAGATTATCAATGTAATAGGTAAATTGTACCTAATAATTTAATAGGTTTATTTATTTTGATGTCTTTCCATAAGATGTTTTAATATGGAGGAGATGATCCTACTTTCTTCAAACCTCACAAACAGGTAAACTTCTTGCTTTATGTCAAGACCTCAGGTAAAATCAGCCATGGAGCTGTGATTATTTCTCCATAGCTATTGGACTGTTTGACAGTGCTTCACAGACCACTTCTGTAACATAGTGCAGAACACCAAGGTGATTTACTATTTGGTTGTTCTCAGTACCTCACGAGCCAGGAGATGTAACAATACTTTCAATTTCTTTATGTGAATTTCAGTTGAGCCACATCAGTGTTCTCTTAGATATGCTTGTTTGAATGATAACATTCATCTGTTAGTATGGTGTAATTTAAATGTACTGTAGTGCTGTACAAAATTCTGTTCCATTCAGCAGAATTTCTGTTGCCCCCTTTTGCAGATGACGGTTGCTGCTGGTACGAGCATTGAGAATAACATTCAAAGGACCATATCCTGCCCTAATGTATGTTCAAAATATCTTGGTTTTTTGTGTAATTTAAATGTGAAGCCTCCTTATGTGAATTTGATATTTTGTTGCCCACAGAAGCTTGTGCATCTTGAGGTTACTTCACATTATCTATTTCAGGGTCAATGAATATTGTACTACAAGTGAGGTCTCAGCCTATCAAAATTCCCAAATTGCTGTAATTTCTTTCTATACGGTTTGATGGTACAGCTAAATAAAGATGATGATAATATATTCATAGTTCCTTCTGCATTTACCTTGCTTTCCAGCCAGCTCAATGCTCCTGTCAGTTGAAATCAGTAGAATAGCAATAGACAAAATGAGGATAGCAATGAGAGGCTGTATTTATTCTACTTTGTTCTAAATTGCATTTTGATACCAAGAGGTGTAATAACAAATGTGGAAGGAAGGTAATTTCATTTTTCTTGCTTAGGCAAATATATACCATTACTTGAAATAGAAGGAGGGAGGAGTTATTATTGCTTATGAAAGGTAGAATTAGTAATATGTCTGGTTAGGAAAAGAAGCAAATCATTCACTTGTAGTATAATAAGTCATTTGTCTCTTTAGACCAAAACTATTCAGATAATGGAAAGTCATCGGGCCAGAATTGAACTTTTATACATTAATGGGGAAACTTTAATGAAAATTGGGATGTACTTTTGAGAAAAGACAGTGGCTCTGCATTTTATGGAAGCTATTGTTTATCATGTAATGTGTTTAATAATTTATTTTTCAACTAAAGATTATCATATTTATAGGGGAACTGGCAGATGGAATTCTAAATAAATATTTCCATCCCCTTAAGTTCTTTGAAGATATAGCAAATAATCCAAGAACAAGCACAATGTAATTAAGGTAACTAATATCTAAACCAGAAAATACTGTGATTTGATATTGGGAAGAAGTGAATTTGTCCTTCCTATCACAATTGGAAAGAAAACAATTGGAAATCCGTGTTTTTTCTGCAAAGTTTGTGCTCTTAAGGGAACACAGAGAAATTCTTTACACTGCAATCTTAGAGGATACTGCATCTGACCACCTGAATCATTGTGGATTTCTGCATACATTCCTGGAATAGATCAATATTATAAATTCTTGGCTGTGATTTGCACTGTTTGATTCCATTTTCAGACTTGCTTCTGTGCAAAGGGAAAACACTTCCTCAATACATAGTGTATGATTAATCTTCAATCTCTTCTGGATTTTCAACATGAAAATCCTTTAACTTCTCCAGTGAAATTTTAGTATTCCAGTCTGCAAATAGTACCGTTTGTAATGGAAGCTAGTAATATGAAAGATAATAATATGGAAGAAATTATAAGCATGGAAAAATGCACTATTTCCAATTCAGTTATAGAAGTCCATGCTATTACTTCAAAATTGTTTGTGATCTTTTAGTTTTCTTTAAGCAGCCTGGTCTAATGGAAGGTGTCCCCTTGCTTATGGCAGGGTTTGAAACTAGATTATATTTACGGTGCTTTCCAACCCAAAACATTCTATTATTCTATAATTTTTGAATTTATAATGAATAATGACCAAAATTTCTGTTAGTTATAAAAGAATCCTGTTCAGAGATAGAATATAATCCCTATCAACATCTATGTGTCATCCAAATGCACTTGAGCGAGATCAAAAACAGGAAATCTGCACTCAGCCTTTCACCCAGCATCTTGCAGGGAGGACAGGAAGGGAAGCCAGTTCTGCTTTGCAAGTCAAAATTAAGTAAATAATTTATTTTATTCCATTCAATACCAACCATACAATTACCTGTTGAACTGTAGTTTTAATGGTGGGCATTTAGACTGTCATGTCTGCAGCTGAAACTGTTTGAGTGCATGGTAAATTTTCAATTATTGGGCTACAGTATTCTGAAATGTTTCTTATAATTACTGTGAATTGCACAACTTTGTATTTCTGCTTATTGTAGAAGGGATAACTACAGAGGATGGCCTCAAAACCATAAAATTTTCAGTCAGTATATATTGCACTGGTTCAACATTTTAATTACATGGCTTTACTAATAAGTTGTAATTAATTAGAAACCTCAGTTACTTAGTCAAAAAGGCACAATATGTTTGGTTTGGCTTTTCTGGCTCCTAATCTCAGACCCAAAATATATTTCAAGAACTACTCGCCTAGAAGCAGTGTCTGAAATGCTAAAACCATAAAGAAAACATAGAATAGATTCTTCATGAGACAGATATGCTAAAATATTAAAAAAGGCTTTCTTGAGCCTCAGTAACATTTCTTAATGTTATTAATAGCAGAGGTAAGCAGATTTTTAGATATAAAGGGTGTATAGTATGTCATTTTGCTTAATGGAAACACACTGCAAGCCTTGAAATACAGCTGAAGCTCAGGAAGAAACCGCTATATATTCAAAATTGAGAATTTGGATATTATGGTGATTTTCAAGGTACAACTATGTGGACAGGTTCCCACATATGAAAAGTTCTAATTTTCATGCTGTTGCTCTGTGAAGTTTACACCTTCATAATTATAGGCTTCATTTTACCTGTATTCCCACATAAACTTTCTTTTCTCTACTTCTCATTATTATCAACTCTTTATGCAGAGAAGCTGAGGGAAGAAATGGATATTATATACAATAATAAAGTGCATTGCAGATTAGTCTCTTCTGTATTGTTTAGTAGGATAATAACTACTACGTATGTTTTCATGCATAGATATCTTTCATATCTTTCATGCAAGATATCCCAAATCATGATCCTGTCTGTCTATCTATATATATATATGCTTTTTAATAGATTGGTCTTTAAACAACAAGTCCAATTGCTGTATACTTTGTAAATACCACTGCTTGAGAAGAATATCTGTGGATATAAGCTTAAAGTACACATATATTATAAAATGGCTGGATGAACATTACGGATGGATGTAGAGTCACTTAGATAGGACAGTCTATCATACTGTGATATCTCAATGCCATTACATGATGACAGGAGGCAGTGCAAAGACAAAGACAGGACACTTTGTATGCAGACTTAGTTGCTGTGCCTTCATGACCTTGAGCTTCTGCAAAATTGCAGCATTAATACTTCTTTTCTTTACAGCTCGTTAAGGTCCACAGTGAAAATGTCAACAGCAAAATACAAAAGAAAATGGTGACAGATATTAAACATGCTATGCTTCTTTATTCAGAACAGAACTTGAATCTGTGTCTTTGTGAAGCAAAATTGAGGTATATAATAAATGAAAATAATAAATTATACTGCCTATAACTGAAAAGAAAACTATTTAATTTTAATGAAGTTCAAACACAATGCATTTTGTTATTGAACCATCAGCTGTAATGCTCCTCTTTTGTGGAAAAGCCACATTTGTTTTGTGTAAAGGGATACATACCTTCAGGAATTCTTTGAGCTAGTCAGAAGTTTCAGAGTACTCTGAGTTACCAGGTCTTTTGAATTCCAACATATGTGATTGAGACTGTTTTCTTTGGGGAGATGGTTTTATTAATTACAAAGTTTAACGTGCTTAAATTTTTAACATCAACTTTTTATTATTATTTTATGGCTTTAGACAAGATATAGAGCATATCTATAGACATTTTCTACAGGCGCTCTGTGGGAAAACAGCAATTTGTGTATATTTTGTCAAATGCAGCACTTATGCAGCATCTTATAAAATTGCTGGTTTTCATTCATCAGCAATCTTAGTTCTTTGCACTATTTCAAAAGGTGTTTTGAGAGGGTTGTGGTAAGGAGGGGGCAGAGGGTGAAAGCTTTGGTAATATACAGATGCCTTAAAATATCAGCATATTTATTTTTCTCCTATATGAGAATAAAACTGTACATCCAAGGGTTTTTTTAGTCAAAGTTTAAATCCTGCTTTTTTTCCTAAGTTTGTTCATGTGAATAAGCTGAGCATGTCTTTTCTTTAAATTGAAGCTAAATGCCTTTATTCTGAAGCAGAGATATTTTTTTTTCTGTGTTGAGAACATTTCTGAGATCAAGAGGAAAAAGTACTCCAGAACTGCTACACGTAGGAAGAAAAAGTGATAAGCCAGAACATAATTACAGGCCTCCAACCTTTCTCAGGTTGTTATGAAAGCACCCTGAGCTTTCAGCTCAGCTTCTTCAGCTCATTTTCAACCTTTATAGAAATCAGGGATTTACCAAACAGTGACCTACCACTTGAAGCTACAAACCCATTTTATGTGATCAGCCGACACTTTCAAGCCTCAGACCTTCTTGACATGTAGGTGTCTTACTTATGTCCGTGGAAGGAAAAAAATCGCTGGGAGATTTCTTTTCTCAAGCTTTTCACAAACTCCATAGTTCAGGAGTTACTTCATTCACAAATAAGCTTGCAAAGAGAAAAGCAATTTCGATTTCTTCTCAGTGCCAATGACTGTGCAGCTCTGTATTTTCAGCATGACACTGATCTTTGGCCCTTGTCTCTCACTTTTCCTGCCACAGGGCCAGCAAATCTCACTGTGCAGCCCAACATTTCTGCCTCTGCTTCAGATCTTGTGACAGGCAACGAATTGGCAGATCTGCTGCCAGGCCAGCTGTGCCAAGTGTGTTAAATCATGAGGTAGAAAGAGATAGCAGCAGTGCTTTGCAATGGGGGAGATGTGTCCCTGGCAAATGCATGCCTTGGCAGCAGTGAGGTGTCCTGGTCCTCAAGTATGTGGCAGCACACCCCTGGTAATGCTCTTACATGCACAGCATTGGTGTCCTGGCATAGCTTTGCAAGCACTCCAACACTTTCCCATGACATTTGGACTGGCCCAGGCTCAGTGCATTGATTTGAGAGATTGAAAATTGCAAAATGGAAATCAGGAATTTGGAATTATAGCAGCATTTGCAAGGATTTGCAAGAAATAATTCTCAGATGATATCTAAGTTATTCCACACCTTTTGAATTTTATTTTTTTATCTTACATTGTCTTCTAGAACTCGTCATTGATTTTCTCTTTTCTTTTCTTTGTTTGTTTTGTTTCCCTCTCTACTTCTGAGATGCATCGTATATATTGAGCCATAGCTCCCTACAGCCACAGAAGGAAGATCTAGATATGGACAGAACTAATCTTTGGGGGGAAGAGCAGGTTTTCATTGGTTTGGTAACATTTTTCCTTTGGATTATTACTGAGAAAAATCTTAGCCATATCACCAGAAAACAGGTGGGACGAAATCTTTTCATGGCAGAGACTTAATATACAGGAAATAATTTTCTAGATAACAATGATGCTTCCAGATACTTTCCTTTACTACTCTCCTGTAATTTGCATTTGTCTTGCAAAAGAGAGTTACAGAAGAGCTATCATCTGTTAATAGCTGGGGAATAACCCATTTGGCAAAAGGCAGTTGGTAAATTCCTTTGAAAGAATAAAAGAACGCCATCCATCCCAGGACATGTGAAAAATAAATCAGCTCAGATTCAGATTATTTCTGTGTTTAGAAATATGCAATGTTTATGGTGTACAGCTTTTGCTTAGTGAAGCTGGGAACCTTTCTGGCTGCTGTGGTGCTGTTGCTGGAACCAAGGGGAGGTGGAGGAGGAAGGTCTCCCATGCAAAGGGGAAAAGTTCCTGGACTAGAATAAACGAACAATTAAATTGAAAAGGGCAACCATGGACAGGAAAGGGGAAAATAATTATGAGTCATTAAACATGGAGTCTGGAAGCAGGTGGAGGATCAGAGACAACAGTGGGAACAGGGGCTGGTGGCTGTGGGGGAGGAACGTGATCTGAGATGGAGGAGAAGTAAGAGTGGAGAAAGAAGTTTCAATGGCATAGTTCTCCAAATGAAAAGGCAGATCTTTTCATGGAAATGTAAAGTTTTATAGGAAAGATGTCTCAGGGAGGCTTAAAGTGGGAGAGAGGTGCCCCCTCATAAAGTATCTTCAGTTCCAACAGCTGGAACTATGAATAATGGTATAACAGGTGGCATTTGATGATGTGATCTGGGCATTTCTACTTCTAGTTCTCTGTTCAGCCCAGATTTGATGCTGTATATCAGGTACATCTAACACATTAGTGACAAAATTATTCATTCCACTTTGGCAATTTATAGAGGTTGTATTACCAAATATACTTGTGAACTCCTTAGACTTATGGATTAGTTCCAAGTCAGTGAAATAATCAATGTTGCACCAAGCTATGTATTGCACTCAATTAAATATTTGAAGAGAAAGGCCCTAACTGCTAGTTCAACCACTCAACTTGGTAAGAACTCAGCTTCTAGACAACAGTAATCCTGGTACTGGCACTTAACTAACACTCTTACATTCTTCTAATATAGCCCTTTTATGTAATTATATATGCATAGCAATATATGACATCTTGAGTGGTGAGATGGAAATTTTGTTGTAATTGTTTCCCCAGCCAATAGCTCTGGTTTATTAAATTGCTAATAGTTGTCTTCTAGAAGGAGAAACAAATATGCCCCGAGAAAGAAAAGGAATTATTTCAAAGGTCAGTATTACTTAAGCACTTGTTTCATGCTTACAGCACACTGGAGTTAGAAGTAATTGGAAAGCATACTGATATTGCAAGTGACAGACCAGAGGAAAAAGCTTGCACCAAAGGTTGTGTCCTGCGTTTCCTTGGTGCCTCAAGGAAGTGGCTGGCTTGAAAATACACAAATGCTTCATACAATAATGATGCAATATAATACTAAGGCAAGGATTAAACTTGATTTCAATTTCCCAAAGGAAATTCCTGGGAAAAAATCTATACCGTGAGAACTCTAGACAATATATGTAAAATATACCATATTTATTTTCTTTAAGCATTAATGACAGCCCATTAAAAGAAATTAAGAGAAACTTTCCTTCCAGTGCTGCATTTTATATTCTCATGCTGCTACAATGTGAAGTAGTTTATGTTTGCAAAAAAACCAGAAATGGGAATATGATCCTTCTGTAGAGTTTGAATTTCACCTGACCTTTGAACTGACCGTTATTATTTCATTCATATGTAGTAAGCCTAGTAAAAGTTACCTGGGTAGTGATACAATGAATTTTGCAACTCTCTTCTTTTTCTGATTAAATTGTAGATGCCTTTTAATCAAGGTAAATAAAACAAGCCCAACAAGAAAAAAACAAAACAAAAAAACCCAAAAAACAAAGCTGCAAAAATTTTAGGAAAGTTTATCCTCCATCGGTTATTTTTGTCTGATGTGTTTTATATCTAATTATTGTACTTATTACATAAAATACTCATTTTTGATCTAGATATCTCCATCCTTCAGATTATGCATTTTAGACACCAAACAATATCAAATTATTAACACCAACTGGCTTTTTATTCCATTACTCCCTGTCTTATATTTTATGTAGGAAAAGGCATAGTTGCACAGTAAGGCATAATTATAGGGTAAGAGAGAAGTGTGAAGAGGCAGATGATTTAAAATAAGATTAATATTTAATAGTGAAATAGAAAGAGCAAAAAGAAACATGTTTTGGGACAAGTGGGCAGAAAGAAACCTAATGAAGATACTTCTAGCAAGGCATCCTCTGATCTGCTAAACTTTCTCTCTATTAAATATATACTTTTCTGTATGAATAGATTATTTCCGAGACAAATAATGCATAAATCTTACTACCATGATTTCTTCATTTTGATGCATATTCATCGACTTCCTGATTTTATTATTTTTGCAATTGGATATATTGCAAATTTTATTCAAATGGAAAAATAGTCCTTTTCAGATCTTGGTTTTTAAAACTTCTCAGGATTAGTCTGCTTCTGTCTAAATTTCTGGTTTCGGAGTAGTATTAATATAATTCTGATAACTAGATAGTGAGAAATCATAAGAAATTTTACATGAAGTAAATAGTCTTTGTCTTTTAAAGTCTCTGTCTTTAAATACTAATTTGAAAAATATCTTTGAAGAAATAACCTTATTTATTTCTTCTGTCCTCTCCATGATGAAGATCAAAAACTGTTTTTTAGTTTTCCCATGATTTATGGATTCAGCTAGTACTGCACTTGAGGAATAGATAGATCAGTTTTGAAGAATTGAATCGGTTAAGATACTTCAAAGCATGGATGCCAACTTAGATTTAGATGCAGAGCATGTGCTGGGAGGCTGGTTTCCTCTCATAAGTCCTTGATATCTTCTTGTCGTGAGATCATTCTGTGCCTCCCCTTGAAGGGCATGATCCCTGCTAGGGAGAGGGGGAAGGGAAGCAAGTATGTGACAAGGTTATAAGCAGAGAAGCAGAACTGTTTCCACTTCGCAAAATTATCAAAGAAATAAAAATAGCTTGTGCGCATTGCCAAAAAGTCTTACTGGATCTTGAAAGTGAGAGAAGTATCTCTAAAATGGTCTAATTTTTCTGGTGAATTATATAAGTACTTAAGTATTGATTTCAATATATAGGTCATTTTCATCAGATGAAAATTTGATCCTGAATCTCTTTGACCCACTATTTTGATAAAGCAAAATAATTAGAAAATTAATTAAATGTTATTATCTTAAGCTTACACTGGTCTAATTCTTCTTGCAGTCATGTAAAAGGAGTTTTACATTTCCATTTAGTTTCAGAAGGATTTTTGACCTTTTTTTCTAGAAAATATCATTACCGAAGCTTTATGAGGAACTGTAGCCTTTGAAATAGTTTTCTTTTTAAAATATCATCCTTGAATTTCATAATGCATTTTGATTTGTTCCATGAAAATGTGTTTGAAATTTCTCTTAAAGCAGATCAAGATAGATACAGAACTAGCCACTTCTTCAACTCAATTTATTTTGAAATATTAGGTAAACAATATTTGTCTTGGAAAGGAATCAATTTTGATTGATAACTTTATTTGAGAAGATGCAGTTTTTCAATATGTATTTTTTGCTATTAGATTCAGTTAATCAATATGTGAATTACCTGCTTGGCTGTTTAAAAGAACAAGAGTTTGTTATACATTACATGGACTATAGCTGGAAAGTCTGTCACTAGTCTGTGCAGTTACCTGGTAATCTTTTCTCATTTTTCTTTTCTCACACATTTACATCTGTTTTAACTCAGAATCCAAATCCAAATTAAATAGGTAAAAGCAGATGAAGGGTAAAATTAGGATTAAGGGCTCAGAATCTGTTTAGTATTTATGAATTGAGATTTAAGATGTGATCTCTGTGACATAGTCTGTCAGTCTGGTCTTATCATCTCCTGCCCAAAAGTAGTGTAACATCTCTCTTAATTTTCCTATTCTTATATCCCTTTGAAGACAAGACCAAGCTGTTACAGTGATAGCGTTTGAAGATCTCATTTTACTCCAACTCCAGGACTAGCTGTCCAGGTGACATACACCTAGGGACAGTTTCATTATTCAATAGATTTAGTTACTTCTGCAAAAAAAATATGCCTTAAGGGGTAAGGAGACAGGTTTTCAGGAACTATCTTGTAGCATAATTCCTCCTAGTAGCTGAACATGTGTGTACTGTATTCATACTTTTTAGCTAGTCCAAAATTCTCCAAAGATGTCTCAGAAGACATGTCATTTTCTCCTCATCGTGGTCTCTCCTGCAAATATTCTATTCCCACATGACAAAAATTGTGATATTTTTGTGGTTATTCATTTATTAGTATGTCTGAGGAACAGTAAAGGTTTATACAGAGTTCTATGGAAATTTACATTTTTACGAAGAACTGGCCTCTAGCGAACTGTGCTTTCATTCTTCACTCTAGAGAGGGAACTAAGGATGAGGTCTTCTTTAGACTATCCCTGTCACAGCTTGTGTTACCATGCACTCTCCAGCTGTAAGGAGAGCAGATGAAGTTGTTTTGATTGCTTAAATGAACTTATTTGGCCTAGCAGAAGCATTTGTCCCAGATCAGGACAAGGAAGGCAAGGTGAGGGGCCATGCTATGACAAAAACTTGGGAATTCCTAACACAGTCATGGAGCCAGGGACTGGAAGCCACTGCAGAACAACTTGAGTCTTAAATATCAGCCAGATGTTACAACAGCCATCTGCAGAGTAGTGTTTTTATTCTGCCAGTTGTATGGACAGCTCCTTCTGCAACTTAGGAATTACAGGCTGTTTGCTGCTGTTTGCATATTTTAGTTTTATTCCCATCAGTTTCAGTTAGTGTTCATATCTCTGCCATTATTTTGTTCACTTGCTTTCCTGTTTGCAGTTCAATGCACTTTCCAAAGCTGCTGCATTTTGGTGGAAAGAAGACCTTACTGTTACTCAGAAAATGGAGGAATGCATTTCCTGTGTTAATACTCACAATGTTATTTTGACATAAAGATGAGCATGGCCTATGTTGCTGGCCCAGACTCTGTAAAGAAAGAGGTACCAATCAAATCATTGAAGGAGAGCACACACAATACAGAATACAGACCCAGCAAACTCTAGATTCTGCTGTATGAAAGTGTATCATTCAGCCCTCCATAGGGATTGTTATTTGTTTGTCAGCCCAGGTGGCTGTGATGTCTGTCTTTTCCCATTCCAGTTGATTTATCAGGAAAATTGATTATGCATTATGTAGCTGAAGCCAATTATCTGTCTTGTTGTCATGTTGTCTCTGACTTGTCCCTCTCAATTTACTACTTCTTTTTTTATACTTAGTTTGTAGCTTCCTTTGGAAAGGGAATATCTTTTTGTGCTTTCACACAGTAGGATGAAATAATAGGCCTTGAGGTAGGGTTTCTAGTGCAAATTTATAAAAAAATAAAATACAAAAAAATACAAAATAATTTTTTCTTTACATGAGGAAAGCATAAGTATATAGCATAAGAACTGAAGGGAAAGTTTTATTATTTTTACTTGGATCAGCCAGAGACAATGCTCAGTATATTTGACCTCAAAGAGAACGTGTTTCCAAGTATTGTACTGCTGATGACGAAACTTTCCAAAGCTCTGTAGGCATGGGATGATATATTTCGGTTTATTAACATTTTAAAACTACATGAAAGTAGTTTTAACTTTCTGTGTCAGGTTTTGATATTTTAGTTATTTTCCCTTCAAAAGAAGTTTACTAGTGGACTTGAAAGCCTGACTGACTTTTGAGAGAGACATCTGAAGTCAGGCTCCAAAGTCAGGATAGAGGAATCCCAACTCTATCAATTGTTAGTTTCATCCTGGAGGAGGAATCTCCTTGTATTTAGGTATCAAGGTACAGATTACTTACTGGAGCTAAAGTTCCTAAAATTGTAGTCATTCTAGGTATCTAGTTTAGCAAAATTTACTGCAAGGACCTAACTTTCTGATATGGTTAGCCTTGCCTCATTATAGGTCTGATGGAAAGTATGATGATGCACATTTCTCCTGTGTGTCTCTGTGAATTTTTTTCTTGATTGAAAATAGTGCAGTAGGTGCTAGAGCCATTGCCACCTGCTACTTTTGAGATATGGGGAATCATGAATGGCATTACTGCTACCATAGCAGCATATTTCAACTGAACAGAAATAGAGGTCATGGAAAAAGCTATTGAATCATTCATATGCTGTTACTCCTAAGAGGTTTGCCAGTGCAGTTGAAACTTCTGGGAACATTTTTCAGTCCCTCGGAGCAGTAGTTTTATTCACATACTTTGAAACCCTGACTATATTCACAATGTGATCCCATTGTCTGTCCTTTTGATAGAGCCCCATCATAAACTAACATTTCCACACCACATGCCTGCATATTATCATAAGTGAAGAAATCAGAGTGCTGTTGAATTTCTACTGCTGTTTTCAGAATATCAGAATCAGGTTCTTTTAGGTACTGCATATGAGGAAGGTTTAATGTTTAGTATCAAATACTGAAGATATTTGACATTATCTGGGTTTTTAATTTAGAAAAGGGATACAGCAATATTCTGAAATCACAATGCAAGCACAATATAGCGATCACACTGTACAGGGAAATCACATAATGAACATAATTCCCATTACCATTCTCTGTATGCAAACTGTCATCACACTTGGCATAGCTGGCTACTGGAAGGGAATGGATAGGTTGAAGTCAGCTTAAACCTGTAGCTCTCTTCAAAGTAAGTTTTGCAATTTGCTCAGTATTTATAATTGTTGGGTTGATCCATATATACAGCTCCCCCATACTGATCTGTCTGGCTCAGGAAGATAAGACTTTCTATTATTTTAGGGAAGTCCATTTACATAACCAGTTGACCCTTGACTGACACAGCCATTTATCTACAGTAAACGCCACCCACTGGTCCCCTTGGTGTTAAGGTAAATTCAGCTTCCTGTATGATAGCTGTGGCTACTTCCAGAATTCTTTTTTGAGCTTCATGGGTTTACCATCCTTCTCTGTCTTCTCTGAGCTTTATTTCATGGTAGATGTTCATTGATCAATCACACAGAATCAGCAATATTGCAAATTACAGCAAATATTCTGGGAAGAACAAAACCAACACGTTAAGCAATTTGTATGTGCATTTCTCCCTTTTTCCTTAGAAAGTCCAGTTAACCACATTCAGATAATAAAGCCGATATTTCTAAAATTCACGGTTTTGGTCAAGTCTTCTGGAATACAGAAGTCCTCATATGGAAATTTCATCAACAGATAAACAAAATGATGGTACTGCACCAAGTAAGGGTAAAGAAGGCATCAGTCATATGAATAATTCTGTACATTACCTCATTTGGTTCTCTGATAACCAAAACAAAGATTTGTTTTTAAATGTTTTTAAAGATATCCATGAAATACTATCCAGTTATTACAGTGGAGGTCTTCAGAGAATAATTTAAAAGAAATTAAACTTTTAATTTATATTTAAAAATTAAGATATATGTAAGTTCTTAGGCATAATGATATCTGAAAATCTAGTGAAGACTGCATGCACGTATGTTCATACAGTTTTACATAAGATATGCAATAACAGACAAAATTTTTTACCACATAATTTGTTGAAAACATGAAAATCAAGCTGAATAGCTCCCTGAGGCAAAAGAGAAGATAAAACTTTATGCAAAGCTCAACATGATCAGAGAGAAAGGATGTTTTCAAGTATTTCTATTTCAGCAGTTACGGGCTTGCTGGTCTGTGCATATAAAGTGCAGAGATGGATAGCTTTTTTATCCCCTCTATTTTTGCAAAATTTCCACTTTCAGTTTTCATGCCTGATTTTTTTTCCATCTGAGAAAGTGTTTTGATATGATTGCAATGCTTGGGGGTTTGGTATGTTTGGAGTTTGGGGGTGTTTTTTTGCTTTTTTTTTTTGCTAAAGATCTAAAAAGGGGTAATGAACATTGAAATGCTGTCACTGCATTTTAATTATTTTAGCTTTTGGGTTTTTTGGTTGTTTTTTTTTTTTACCTGCTGAATGCAGCTGAAAAATAACCCCAAAATTTAAAGAATTTAAATACATATAATACATTGCTTTCTTAGGTCATAAGACATAGATATTTCACTTTAAATAAAAACTACTTATAACATTGGTAATAAAATTTTAAATAACAAAGACTGAAAATGTAAATTTTAGGCAAGACACAGCTTTACAGAATATTGGACACCAACTGATTCAAAAAAGATTAGGAGGAAGAGAGGTGCTGCGAGGTGTTATCTTCAGTTCTGTAATGTGAACTGATTTTCTTGCATGCCAGTAGTGCAAAAATAGATGACTACCTACATAAATATCTTTAGGACTTTTAGTAATATGATGGTTATATGCTAAATATAGCCCAGGCAGCAAGCCTTTTGGCGCACCAAGTCAAATTTCCAGTTCATCAAGCAGGTCGAGACACTACAGGGTGCTCTGCCCAAATTTATTGAAGCATTCATTACCTTTCCAAACTGGTTTCGCACCCAAGGAGGGATTTTTTTCCTGCCAGATTACCCACAGATGGTTTACAGACAAACTGCAAACGTGTGAGAGAGCTGAAGCTGAGCTGAGTTGTAGGTGTGTGGCTACAACTGAGCTGGTGCTTTATGGGCAGCAGGATGTAGACATCAGGTGGTAACAAGACTTTCTGGAGTCTTCTCCAGAGACTACTTTGTTTCTTATTCCTGGGATTCTTTCATGTCTCCTTGTCACAGCCTTTGTCAAACTATAAATTTGCAAGTACTAAGCTTGATGTCTGCCTGAAACAGATCTGTCCCACATATTTTTTTTATGATGGCTGTTAGTAAATACATTCCAGACAATTATCTTCTTGTGATGACATGGATTTTAGGGCTTCAGACTGAGAGGATTATGTCTCTAAATCCAAGTTGGTGAAGTATAGCATGATTGCTGTAATTAGCAGTTTACTTCACTACACTTAACTAAGTCCCACTGCTTTTTTTTACAAGTGGAAAAGCACATGCATTCCCTAGAGAATGGAGAATTAGTGAGGTATCCTTTTCTGCAGGATTTATGTGTCTCTTATAGTCTGAGTCTAGCATTTTATGAGATTTAAACATATCTGGTGAGAGTATTTAATAGACTGCATGTGTGCATTTGTGATTGTGCATGAATTTCACTAAAAGACTGCCTTAGAAAGATAATTTTTATTTTCTCTCCCGTTCATATGACTCCATCATATCTTGTGGTGGTAGCTGTAATCCTAAACGGAGCTTTCCTGAACAGAAGAGCTCAAAGTTGTCAGGTATTCTCTGTACTGAACGTCATATGTGTTTATTTAGTTATCAGTAGACACAATGTAGCAAAAGGGGACAGATGTAACATTGAATTGGTAGTAATGTAGCAGGATAATGAACTTCAAACAGAAACAGGAGCTCTGCAGCACCTCAAACGCAACTAGAGTTGTTTTGTAACTTTTGTTTAGAGCACTTAGACCCAGATCAGCAAATATGATTTAGTTTTCAAAGTGACAGTCACACTTCAAACAAGCCCAACTGTTTCTGAAGTCTGTTTGTGAAGAATAGGTAACAAACCTTCCTCTGACACAGTCTTGTAGTAAATATTTTAAATAGAACTTTAAAAAATAAATCTCTGTGTTTGTCAATTTCTGATTTTTCCTTTTTACAGAGAAACATGGATAGTATTAGGTGGAGTCATCTAAATTGTATGGAAAATGAACAAAACTTACATGTAGATCATATATTGTGTAATATTTTTGTGAGGTGATCATACACTTATGCGAGAAGGTCTGGCAAAACATGCAACAAAACTCACAGATGTGCATGTGTTTGTCATCACAACAGATAACTCACCACTTCTTAGAAGTCATGGACTAGGTCCCAGTCTTGGGGTACTGTTCTGGAAGTCATGCTGTTCTCCTGCATTGCACAGGCACTGTCAGTACCTGAAGGACTAAATAACAAGATGTGAACAAAGATGCATGAATTGCCTGGGGTCTGAGCAGAATCTGCCTCTGGACCACCTACCTGTCCAGTGGGAAGCTAAAGAATGTGTAGTTAATGAGGCTGTATTTTGATGTAAATGTCATATTTATTGAACACAATCACTGGAGTCCTACAGAGCTCTTGATTAGCAGTATTTTTTCTTATGTGTTGAACTACTACTTTGTTATGATCTGGTTATTAAGAGGTACCTCTGCCCAAATTAAAGTGCAATCAAGATCATGTGCCAGAGTCAGTAATATGGATTTGATTTAACAGTAAATGTGAGTGGAAGAGATAGACAGAAATAGAAGAGGGAGAAGGGGAGAGCAGAGAGAAAAAGAGAATTGGAAAACCTCAAAGTGTTTTATATCAACTACCCTGTAGTCTTAAAAAAAATGGATGCCAATGTCTCAATGTTAACATAATTTTAAGATGTTTTATTATTCCTTTATTTTCAATAAAGGCACAGAGGTTAATAAGATCTTTGTTACTTATGCAATTTCTAATTCAGAATATGCCATTGCTTAATTTGGTTTTCTTGGCATCTGTAACTACATTGTATATTTTTCCTCAGGAGAAAGTCTATGTCAGTAACTACCAATTCATCATATTTCCTGATGAAGAACATCTGCAACTAGTTATCTAGTTTTCACCACTGAAATTTTTAAATGTCATTGCAATAATATAGACAAAATGAAAGATTGCTGTTAAAAATTTCAGTATGTAAAACAAGGTCTAGTATACATACCAAGCAAAATTGGGATTCCTTCATGAGGTACATATTTGTACTTTAGGAATATTAGGTTACTGGCCTAAATGGAAAGAGAGCAAGTCAACAAGTGAAGAAAAAGTCACATGTTGTCAGTTATCAAACAGAAAGCAAGTTAGTGAAATCCATGTCTTAAATTGTCTCCAGCACACACATCAAGAAAGTACTGTGTGTAAATGCAGTATCATCACAATGTACACTGTAGTCATTTGAGTTAACGGATCTATCAATGAAGTGGAATTCACAGCAGTGAAGTCATATATGTAGATTCACTGCCATGGACTCAAAAAATGGAAATATCTTCCAAATGGCATTTATGTCACCTTTGTCCGTTAAACCAAGACCGTAAGCCCTCACGGACATTCACCTCAACTGTCAGTGAAAGTGTGTCACCACACTATTCCTGCACAGCCAGGCTTGTTGCTTAATTATTCTTACAGAGGGTTTTCCTAACACTGCCCTGAACTGCTTTGGCAGCAGTTTAACCTTATTGTGACTCTGGACACTTGTCTTGTTGTCTTCCCCAAGAACCAAACACCCACACAGCTTCAGTTGAACACTAGCACCTAGAAGAATGGGATAATTACTACCAATTTATATTTTGTATTTCAACTATTTGTTGGAGGGGGAAGGGGTATGGCAAGATTATTGCCTCCAGGGTTACCAATTATGAAGTGATCCCTGATCACCAGTTTTATTTGGGAGTTTTATTTACTTCTTGAAGTGAAGCTTTAGTTCTGCTAGGGCAGGTCAGGCCAGAAGCAGCCATCCAGAGTGCAGAAGAGATAGCTCTCCCAATTGTCTTTATAGAAATCCTATAGAGAAAAAAAAAGAAATTCAGAGGTGCAGTTCCTTCCAACCCAAAAGATATAAATGGAACCATGACAGATAAATCACATCCTAAAAGTACATTTATTCACTTGTGCTGCTCCTTGAGTGACCAGCTTGGATATAGAAAATCTAATATTTGTATCCTCAAGGATCCATTAGCAATTATTCTTACCGGGAAAAGATAAAATATACTTTATACAAAGAGAGTGTTGGTTGACAGCATCAGTTAGTGGACTAGATTCTGTACAAATCTTTCTCTGAAGCAAAAAAAAAGGAAAAACTCCCAGATTTTTAACTTGATGATTTTTGGTTAGCATCTAGTATGGTTAATATTCTGAAGTTTGGAAGTTATTCAAAATAATAGAATTAAATGTGTTTGCATTTTCTTCATCCTTCTCTTTTTCTGTAGTTTTACACTGAGTAAATTCATGAAAAAAATGGAAACTCAAAAACAGCGAAAATCTGGAAAAAATTAAATAAATTTAAAATATTAAATTATTTTATGTTGGTTATTTAATATAAAATTCTGAAAGGGTAAAAAATATGATTTTACTTTGGAAGGAAGGGTGGGTTCTGAATCAGAACAGGAGACTTGTTGACCTATTAATAATAACTGAATGTGTGATCATGGATAAAATATACCCAGAGACAATGCTGAGAAAGCAGAGAAGGAGACATGTCAGGACAGTTACACAGAATGAGAGAAAATAAAAGGTCACACTGTATTTTGTCAAATTTGCCTGGAAGAAAACAACAAGTTGCTCTGTGGAGAAACAAATCGAAGCTAGGAAAGTAAAGCATTTGGAAAGTGAGTCAGGGATGCTAAAAATTAACTAGACTAGGAAGCTAGAATTGGCACCAAAATAAGCTGTGCATTCCTTATCCAACATTATAATAGAAGACCTATTCTGTTTACTGGTAAGTATGTGTTCCTTCTTATAGTCACCCTTCATATATCCTCTCTGTCAGAACTTATTTTAGGTTATTTCTTAAGGCCATGTACTGACCTCAATCTGCCTTATAATGAGGGTTGTGTGTGTGCATTGATGTGCTGAAACCATTGTACAGTCTGTAAAGCACTTCAATAATTTGCATGTTGTCCAGCCTTATTCTTTTTATAACTTTGTGCTTATTTTAAATTTGGGAGGGGATAAAAAAAAAAGAAGTAGGATGGTAAGCATAGAATCAGACCCTGTGCTGGCAGTGGGAGGTTGTAGTCTTGTATTTCAATGCAGCAATTTATTTTGTGCTTATGCTACTGCTCTGTGACCATTTCACATCTTTAATAATTAAATATCTGGAAAAATATATAATTGATTAATTGGAACAAAGTCATAGTCTGTCATTTTATACCATATTTTGGTCTTTTTATTTCTTGATAGATGAAAAATTTTCTAACTGTGGAGGAGTAAATTGATACCAGATTTTATGCAGTACAATATTTGATCAATCAAGGCATATTGGTATAAATTTCTTTTATGTTAAAAGATGTCACTTGAAAATGGTAATATGCTGTAGTCTGCAACATAGCTATATCTGCAAATCATTTAGGTACTTTTAGAAAAAGTGACTATGAATATCTGTAAAACAAAGGCATTAATTATTAAATGGAAAAAAAGTTTATGGTATAATTCCCCTTATTATGTAGCTGACTCACTTCCATACTATGGTTTAATGATTTGAAGAAAAAATTCCTACAGTTGCCACTAACAACGCTTTCATCCCACTTCTGGAAAGTGTGCTGCCATAGTGTTGCACATGAGTAATACTTCTACAAAAACAGTCCAGTGTGTATAGTAAAACATTCTGAATACATATTGTAAGCCAGTCTGCAGTTTCATCCTACACTGTATATAATATTATGAGCTTTTTAAAAGTCACTGAATTACAAATTGAGCTTTATTATGTTTACAGATGTTTATATGAGTGTTTTATCCCATCCCTTTCCAGTACTAGTCTGACAGATGTTTAACTTCCTTGTAGACCCTCTGTGCCTCAGTGTTGCCGTCAGTCAGGAGCAAAGCACTAAAGACACAATTAGTGTCATTAGAAAGTAACAGAGTGTGTTACTGTCATTCAGTGTGATATCTGCTCCAAACCAAACCAATCTAGTTTACATGATCTGCAAGACAGACCTCTACATTTTCAATCTGGGAAAGAAAAAGGACTTTAAGTTCATTCTTGTTCATAAATATGGGAGAATGACTCGTTTAGTACAACTGGATTGGCTACCTTATAATAAGAAGATTAAAAAGTAGGCTATGTTCTTATAATTATTGAAATTTCTGCTTTTTTAAGGGATGGAGGCTGTCAAGTCATGTGAAGCCTCAAACTTTATAGCCTGATACTAAGGATTAAAAATAAATAACTTTGAATTTTTGTCATCTACTACCTTGTGCTTGAGATAATTTTTTAAGCTTTTGTGAACTAATATCTCCTGTCATAATTGGAAGAGTCTCACAGAACACAGGAGATTCTAGATTAAAAAAGAAGAAAAGTCTGTTGTTAATTCTATCATGTCTCTTTTTTTGTCCTTTTTCTTCTGTTTTATTGTTACTGCGTTTTAACAGACCAGTAATGCTGGGTGGACATTATTCTTCAGAAAGCATAGATTTTAGTGATCAGTACGCAACAGATAATACAGAGCACCAAATCTAAATTATTTAAATAGAGGAAGTGGGAAAATACTAATAAGTCAGCAGACTGCATACTTTATTCAGCAGTTTTCCGCTAAAAATAAATTAACTGTGAAAAAGCCAGGAATGCCAACTGGGCACTTTCTAGCTGGTGTCATGTAAAATTTACACTTTTACACAACAATTTTTCAAGCTAATTTGGGAAATAATAGAAAATAGATTTGCATTTGGCTGTTTGGCACTGATTAGAGGGTTATACATGGATCATTGCTTGTGGTTATATTGCTAAAACCATATGAATTATATTCATCTTATTATTGCCCTAGATTCAAGTGAAAACTACCATGGCATATTTGTGCCCATACCTTCTGTCTGTAGTGTCAGATTTCTTCCTGAAGTAATCCTGTGTGAGAAAATCGTTGCCAGAAACTGCGCCATTGCCATAATACTCATGGTGCTGTGGAGATTCTCTTTGATTTCAAAAATCTGGGGGAATTAATCTTTATGTGGCAAGTGTGTACTAGCAAAATTAGGCAGATTACATCATAAATCCTGACAGTGGTTTGTTCTTCCCATTATCTTTGAATTTATCTAGAGTGGCTGTCACATCAACTAACATGTAAACAGATGCATTTAAAGCTTCTTTTTGACTGAATTTTGAAACATAATTTTGAATACTGTGGTACTCTTGTTCTAAAAAATCACGAAAGTAACATGATACAGCTGGTGAATTTAGGTGATTTCTATAAAATTCAGTTTACATAGATCACAAAGGTACACCAAAATATTTATATCCATATCCATTCTGTAAGTTTGAATTATCTTAATCAGATACGTAAGTTTTATCTAGTGTAATCCTCAGTGCTCTATTATTATTTTGGGCTCTTTTGTAGAAGCAAGTTTTTTGGGCTTTTTGTGTGTGTATTTTTTTTTTGAGGTCCTGAAATGGTATTTGAGTGTTTTTATGTTTGCATAAAAAAGCAGTTACACTTCTCTTACTCTGGGCCCCCAGTCATCATAGTAAGTTACTCATTCACAGTAGCAAACCATGCCCAGAGATACTACACTCGCTTGAGATGATTTCTTCTACCCTTCTAGAAGGGAATGGATGAATAAGTAAATATTTACAAGACTTAGTTCAAAATCTGATGTAGATTCAACTGACTATTTAAGGAAGGAAGTCTTCTTGATGGAAAGCTATATAACAGTTCTCCATTTGTCCAATTTTGTGTTCAGTGAATGTATTGGAATTATTAATTCTTATAGATGTTTACAGGGGCTCTGAGCCTCTGAATTTTTTTTTTCTTTTAAGGAGCATTGACTCTGTGCTTCTGTGTGGGTAAATGTCTACACATTTCAAAATTTCAGTCACTGCCCACATTTCAGAAAAAAAAAAAGAAAGGGTCTCAAGTCCATTGTGTTTCTGAATGTCACAGCTTTAAGCCCAGCTGGAGATGAAACACCACAGAGCCACTCGCTCAACTTCCCCTCTGCCATCACCCCACCCTGGTGGAATGGGGAGGAGAATTGAAGTAAAACTTGTTTATTGAGATAAGAACAGTTTAATAAGTGAAAACAAAATAAAATCCAGTAACAATGGTAAATAATAATAATAATAATAATAATAATAATGGGGAAAAAACAAGAGATGCACAATGTAGTTGCTCACCACATGCTGACCAATGCCAGATCTCTGTTCCTGAACCCAGATCAGCTGCCCTTCCAGCAACTTCCCCCAGTTTACATACTGAGCATGACATTCTGTGGTGTCACTTTCAGGTCACCTGTCCCAGCCATGCTCCTCCCCAGCTTCTTTTGTATACCTCCTCACTGGCAGAACCTGAGAAAAGGAAAAAAAGGGTCCTTGGCTTATGATAAACACAACTTAGCCTAAAACCAAAACATCAGTGTGCTATCAACACCATTCTCATTCCAAATCCAAAACACAGCACTGTAATAGCTACTGAGAAGAAATTAACTCTACCCTAGCTGAAACCAGGACACTCAGTTCTCTCTCTTACATAACAGAAATTTCATTGTCTTAGAATCATTGAATAGTGAAGGTTAGAAAAGACCTCTAAAATCATGGAGTCCAATCGTTAACCCAGCACTGCCAGATCCACCACTAAATCATGTCCCTAAGTGCCACATCCACACATTTTTTGAACACTTCCAGCGATGGTGATTCCACCACTTCCCTGCTTAGCCTGTTTCCTAATATCCAATCTATACCTCCCCTGGTGCAACTCTTCATCTTTCTTTGTCAATTAATGGAACTCTCACATTGTGACATTTAATCCCACTTCCCATGTTTTAGATGTCTTGCAGACCACTAAGCAACCCAAACCAGTGTTGGTAATTCCTTGAAAGTTTGAAACACAATTGATGTCTCTGTAAGAACCACTGGAAGAGCTACTCTCTGTAAAGAAGAATAGCAATTTATTCCCTGTCTATGCAAGCATGGTGTGAGTCAGAGCAGCACTCAGTCCCTATTAGAGCCACAGCAGCTCAACATGATGTGGCCAACCCACATCATATGGTTTTTGTATAATATACTACTGGTGGCCAATTTTTTTGAAGGTGTGCTAAAACATAAATTCCAGTGCATAAAAATACGGAAAACAGAGACTGAATCAATTTTGCTTACCATTATTTGTGGAGAAGTACAGAAAACACCCTACACAAACATCATAGTGCAAACTTTTTAAGGGAGTAATTCAGAGACTACTCCACAATTTTGAAAGTTTTGCTTTTTTATGTATGAAGAGATGAAAATTTTAGTCCTGAGATTCAAACAGATTTCCATTTTTTTACCCGGAACCTGTTATAATACAGTATTTCAGTGTCCATGTCCAACCTAAAACTTGTGTACAAATGAACTTTCATTTTGAGCAGTAATGTCGCAATGAATGTTTTAGATGACTGACACCAAACCCACGTGTTTAAATCATAGAATCATGGAATCATAGAATGGCCTGAATTGGAAGGGACCTTAAAGATCATTTAGTTCCAACCCTCCACCATGGGCAGGACACCTTTCACTAGACCAGAGTACTGTAAGCCCTATCCAGCCTGGCCTTGAACATTACCAGGGATGGGGAAAATCTTGCATTCAACCTAGTTTAGAATCAAGGAATATTTATTATGACTCCTCTGTAGCAAGAAGATAAATACTGAATTACGTTCAGAGTTTTTTTGTATTTTGTCCTGTTAATAAGAGTCAGCAAGGATGAAATCTGTGTTCTGACAAAATTGCTAAAATAAATCCTTTGTCATTTAAAAGGCATGGAGAATTTCCAAGAAAATTTCCAGTGAGGGAATAATAAAAAAAGAAAGAGGATACCTTTTATTTTCAGCCCACACACAAATGGATTGGATTAAAATAGAATAAACAAAAGGTTAAAACTCTGATGGAATTGTAATAGGTAGTGATTTCCTGTGTTAAATGAATTATATCTAAATTTGTAGGAGAGCAAATGGGTTAACATAGCTTGTGTTGAATGTAAAATAGAAATTATAAACCCCTACCATTTTTTTTTCCAAACAGAGGTTAGTTCACCCACTCATTCCTAAAATGAATTGTGCTTCAATGGTGGATAATCCAGAAGAGGAGATTTTAAGCTGAATCTCCTCAGTGTCTCCAAAACTGAATTTTATGTTTTTCATTTAGTTTTTATTATTACTGTTACAAAATTTCTACTTTATTTCAGTATTTTGGTGGGGGGGTGGGACAATGAGAGACTGTGTTTTCATTTCAGCTTAATTTGGACTGGATCGTATTCTGAACAGTTGAGCATCAGAGATATGAGATCTCATAAATTCTGTGGCATACACTCAACATGGAGACTCCTTATGTATGTTTTATGCATATTTGGTCATAAAAAATAAAACTCGCGGGCCTTTCCTGGGAACAACAACCAAAGAAAGCAGCATTTCCTGATCCAGCCCCTAGAGGCAGAAATTGAATGGCAAGAGAGCTGTAGTATGCTTCCCCTGCTCAGTCCTGCTGCCAGCACATCTGGCAGTGCTGCCAGCCTTCCTGTCCCAATGGCATCCCACTCTCTCAGGCACCTGCCAGCCTCTGCTCCAACTGTATTTCAGCTGCTTCACGGGGAGAAGTCCTTTAATTTTGTTTATTGGTAACTACTAGTGGTCCTTTTAGTGGCTACAAATTTCTGTTGAATTGGTTTTCAAGGCTTAATTTCGTAGGCCGAGTGATAAGAGAAAAAGAGAAGCACAGGTTAAAATAGGCTCTGAGGTTATGTTTATTCAGATGGGGGAAACAATGCTCTTTCTCAGGTTGTTTATCTTGAAAAAAATTGCAAACAGCTTGATGTCATAGTATGGTATAAAACCAGTGCAGTCAACTGAATAATTTTCATAGCGTTTT
The DNA here is from genome assembly GCA_013397795.1 of Orthonyx spaldingii. Classification (NCBI taxonomy): domain Eukaryota; kingdom Metazoa; phylum Chordata; class Aves; order Passeriformes; family Orthonychidae; genus Orthonyx; species Orthonyx spaldingii. The sequence goes on along the minus strand of VZTJ01005641.1, from coordinate 802,558 downwards.
AATTCACTTCAGTTCTTAATTAGCTTTATGGCCACACAACTTTTATGTGAGCTTTAAGGGTGCAGTTGTGCCTGTCAGTTCCTATTAGTTATGCAACAGATATTACCTTCAGGGCTCCCAAAGTATGACTGACTGTCGTGGTCACTGGCCATGCAAGATTTCTGCTGCAAACAGTAATTCCAGATGACAGTATTCCCTTGATCCCTGTATATATATACGAGGGAATTGCATGAGCAGAGGTCATTATCATCACGTGTTATTTATTACATAACTGGGTGTTATGTTAAAACAAAAATATGCTTTGCTTAGCAAAGAAACTGCGGGAAAACCACATTTTTCCTGGAGCATTGGTCACAGGGATATTTTGGATAAATAGGTTATCTTTTAAATAAGTTTTACATATAGTTTTGGAAGTATTATTTGGAAGCTGTGAGGTGTTATCCTAGTCATTAATTTATCAAAACAGATGTGACAGAAATAATAATTTGTAAAGCTCTAGAGAAAACTCTGCTTACTTTGAGACTTCCCCTGTAAAAGGCTTATGATATAAGCACAAGGAATAAAGGCCTCTTTCTGTCATCATTCAATTCAGAGAATTCCAAGCTTTTGATGAATGAGCAGTCCCTAGTACTTCAGATGAAGCTGGCCATTTGAGCTCCAGACATATGAAGAGGTAACTGCTTATTGTAAATGCTTGCACATGTCAAAAGCACGGAGAAATTTCAGAGAGCAGCAGCAGCAACTGAATAATTAATGAGCTTGAAAGAACAATGTTGGCCACTCAAGTAACAAAGTTTAAAACACTGGACACAAATCACCCAGCTAAGGTAGATGCTAATAGATATGATGAATAAAAGCTGAAGGTATTTGGAGGCTGAAACAACATTACATTAGGTATGGAACTCTCTGGGAGCAGAATTTTGAGTAATGATTTGCTTAAAAGCAAGGGAAAACTTAGACTGATGACCAGACAAAATTTCCCTAAGAAAAAACTCTGTGCTGCTCAGCACAGAGTAGTAGGAACTTCATTCCTCTGTTATGTGAGATTATATTAATCACAGCATTAGGGACTGTACTGGTAGCAGGCTTGCATTGGCATAGGAAAGATGTGCAGTTTGATAAACGTATCTTTTTCTGTTTCCAAGGAAAGCAGCAAATGCATGTTACCAGACTGCTTTGCCTTGCTGTAGTTCAGAACTCAAACTGTAAGTCACCAGCTGACACTTGTTATCCTTTCCACCACCTGTCACTCATCCGGATGCCCAAGCATATGCCAAAATGTCTATTTTAATTCTAGCTGAAACAATACAAAGAAATGATAAAACATAAACAGCAACAACACAATTCATAGATTACACTGAAAGTTTATTCTGTGAGAGTCTGAAAGTATTATAAACACTAATCCATGTGTATGTAAATTAGTAACAAGGGCTCCACCCTGTAGGGCTACAGAGAAATATGTGTTTATGTGTGGTTTTGTGCTTCAAAATTCTGATTCAATGTGAGTTGAGATCATTAGCTTTCTATTAACTGATTTTTCACTCAGTATGTAACATTACTTACAACCTTAAGGACAGGAGATTTTTTAAAAAAATCTGAACAGAATAACACTGCTGGACTGGTAGTTTCCAGATCCTACCTTAAGACCTACAGGCACAAGTTTTAATGATACTTTTGAAAAACGAATAAGTGTTACAATACAAATCTCATTTTCAAAGCTAAGCTAAGGGTTTGAACATCAAAGTATACTGTATAGCCTTAAATGTACCTGAGCACTAGGATGTAAAAAGCTAAGACTGATTAGGAGGTATGACACAAAACACCATTTTATGGTTCATGTGATCAATAGACAGCGTCTAAAACAAAATCCGTTGAGGGTATCAGAACAACACTTTCTTTCTTACCATGCAAATTGCATGGAGGTCTACTGTGCCTCCAGTTCCAGCGGCTTAAAGATGAAGAAAAAAAAAAACCATCCTTAGTTACATGTTGTCAGAATATCACTTGAAATTTATTTGAACAATTTTTAATATATAATACCATATACCGTTAACTATGTAAAAATTGACTAAAACAGAATGAGAGTAGGAATACCCACCAAACTTCTGTTGAGCAGCTATTTAGTTCAGATGAAAGCTGCTTTCCACAGCCTGAGGAGAAGCGGCAAACCAAGCCCTTTTGAGATCATCACTAGCTTTTGTCTTAAATAAGTAGATTTAGTCTCAGCTTCATCCTACTGGCTGATAAGATAAACCACCTGGACATGTTTTTTTCTTGAACTGCTTTCTCTTGGAGTGCAGTTTAACTGCCTACTTGTGGGCTGGTGGGCTCTCAAGCACTGACTGCATCAAAGCAAAACTAACCTACTATTTAAAAATATGTATACAGCTTTGTTAAACAGCAGTGCTGTTCAAGACATTTTTTTTCTCAAAACATGATCACAAATCTTAAAGGGTTTTCATCCTTTACTCTTTTTGTGAGACATGTAGCATCTTTTTGCTGTAAAGGATAAAATTAACTACTACAGTTTATTATCTCTTATACCTGTCAAAAGTAAACACATATGCAGTGAAACCTTTTCCTTATTAATGACAACTCTATGACTGCTCTTTGTATGGACAAAAATTCATGTGTATTGTTGAAGAGTTACAGGAATGGTAAATTCAAGACATTTTAATGGAAATTTTGACAACTAAAAGATGTTTTTCAGAATACCTATTAGCTGCATGCATAAAACTTAACATCAGGAGCAGCTTAAAATCCAGTTTCATTTTATGTAGTTAATACACAGGAAACTCATTCTAACTTAAAAATACTGTTCTGAGTCATCACAACGTTTCACTATAATGACCAAATACATTTTAATAGTTAAGTTCAATATCAAGTAGAGTGTTTTTTCACAACTCATATATTATTTATGTTAACCTGATATTAGATTTTGATTAGTGAATACCTTAATGTTTTTCTCACATGCCATATTGCAAAGGCTGCCTTATAGAGTGGCAAGAATGCTCCTAAGTGGGTATGTTGAGTTGAACCTCCTTATGTGTGAAATGTGGTGTCTCTATTGCTATGGAATTGGCCAATACTGTTCTTCTTCTAGTGTGGTTCTGATAGCTTGTGTATGGGAGATGTTGCCATCATTTTGAATCTTTTTTTGTTTTTAAACTGAAATCAGTAGTCACTTTTCATTAGCTATGTCTAGACTTGAAATGATTTTGGTAGATGCTGTAGCTTACATATGCTATTTTAGTTTCTGTTGATTTCTAAATATTATTTAAATCCTCAAACTCTAGAATGCATATGGATTTGATTATCCTAGTGCTCACATCTCGAGTAACTTCATATATCATTTTATTCTACAGGAATTTGCTGCACTGACAAAAGAACTAAATGCATGCAGGGAACAGCTGCTTGAAAAAGAGGAAGAGATTTCAGAACTAAAAGCTGAAAGAAACAACACAAGAGTAAGTATACAGCAGATCTTTTCTGGATATCATGTACAGAAAAACTTACATATAAATCTAGGTCTTCATATAAATAAGTAGACAAAATTCCAGCATTTTCATGTTTAAAGAAGGTTCTAAGTAGCAGGACATATCTACCATGCTACAGTCCTGAAAGAAATGACTGTATTAGCCAGATATATTACAAACATAGGAGATTTATGTGTAACATGGTAACGTCATTCAGTTTAAATGTCTTCTAAAGGAAGGGACTCTTACAGCCTTCCAAGCCTGAGTAGCCTGCACATATCTTCATCTCTTACCAAGGCAAAAGGCAAGGTTACAACAGACCCAGGTTTGCCTTGTGTCTTGGATTTGATCTGAATAAGGATGAGATGAAGGCTGCCATGCATACCACAGGCAGTCTGTTGTTTAGTCTACATGCAGCCTTGTGATCCTTGAAGTAAATGTCATTTGCCATACAGCTGAGCGGGAACAAGATTCAATCCTGAAATTTATTGTGTTCTGCTTCAATCAGAAGATATTATTCTGTCTGGGAACAAGAATATATGTGACAGCACCTTCTGAAAATTCTCAAAGCATGTACAGAATTGTTTTCAGAATACAATAATTTGCACATAGAAGTGTCTGGGCAAAGGCAGAATTGATCAAGAAACACAAGAGGGTAGCAGAGGAGACTTTATGGTGTTTGTGGGGAGGTGTGAGAAAAAAGATGGAGTAGTCCCAGATCAGGCAGGAGTCAGGCTGGTAATGAACATACAAAATAGATCTCAGAGGCTGAACACCAAGGATGATTTCTCATATCCATATTTCATTCTTCTGTAATCTGTGTAACTTTTCTTGTTTTCCTCCTCGTAATAAACTAATAACACTTTGGATGCTCAGATAACATCTCTTCTTTCAGCTAATTTGCATTCTGAAGGGAATCTAACAAGATATATGCCAAAAGACCTGAGAGAATGCCTTTCCCCCTGCTTTCTTCTTTCCATCTATAGCACCAGGGTACTGTAGAGTTCAGAGATTCATGGGAGGACAGATGAAACATGCCTACAAAGAGGCAAAGCTGACCCATCTACCTCTATGCTTTCCTGGATGTCAGGAGATGATCATATTTAGCACAAAATTCTTGGAGCTGATGGGTTTGGAAAATCTTACGGGAGGTAGAGGTGAGACCTACTTTTTCTCCCATTAATTAATTAATTAATTTGGAGAAACATGTAGGAATTGCACTGCATTTTCCAGGTTTAGCAAAGCATGTCAGCTGAAGAAAAGTCTGAAGACTTTCTATAGCTGCTTAACTCCTACATGTGTATTATTTTAGTACTTAAAAAAATGCTTTATCCATTTCACTACAAAATCCACTGAACACCAGCTTTAGTGTATTAAAACTGCAGTGCACCAATATGTAGTGTGGGTCTGATATAAGCAGTGCAGATGAGCAAAAATTCCAAGACAGCCAAGCAGCCAAAGATAGTCACTTTCCAAATAACTGTGAGAGAAAAGGAAGATGACTCAACTGCAAGTCACCTCCTAAGTCAGACTGTCATAGGCAGTTTCTTTGAAGAGCAAGAAGCTTAAAGATCATCCATTCTTATGTTTCTTTTGCTATGTAAAAGAAAAATCAGTAAGAGGTTTTCCAGGAGAACTAATATCAACAAATGGGAATTATAGTGTGATAATCCTTGCAAGTCCTTGCAGTTAAAATTAGTAAATGCTAACAGTGTGTTTTCAAAATGAGGGTGAAGCTAGGTATTTGAGATCAAAATGTTCAGGCTATTAAAAAATATAGGGAATGCTGGAGATGTTACAGCAAACAAGGGGAAGATAATGTCCAAGTATTAATGGAGAGAGATAAAAATCAGAGACGTGCCTTACCCTGGCCCCTAGCATTTTCATTAATAAGTTATCAGCCCATCATGTCATGTATATGTTCTTGCCAGGCTTTAAGCTAACATATACTACAATATGTCCCAGAGCTGGCTGTAGTAGTCATGCTGTCTTCTATAGGGACACTCCTTTTATAGGGAAGGATGAACATTTTAGATGCAAAGCTGTTTTCAACACACAGTCTCGACGATGTGCTAGTGATGAGCTTTCTAGCATCATTGATTGTGAAGGCATTGCCTATAAAGAGGCACTTTTGCAAACTGACATTTATGGTGTTGCTAATGCAAAACAGCATTAATATTTTGTGAGAAAAAAAGTACTCCAAAATTTTTCTGTTAATTTAGCAAGGATTCTAATAAAATAATACAATTTGGAGGACCACTGATACACTTTCACAGTGAGAAAATTAAATGTTTTTCCTCATATATGAAGTTAGTCCAACTAATGCATCTTTTGTCCATCCCTCTAATGTTCACACTTAAGCCAGCCCTAACTTGGCTACATTAATGTGGCTCACCTGAGCCCCCAGGACACACTCATGCATAAACACACATAGTGGAACTACTCATGACTACTATGTCCTAAGTAGAACTCCCTACTTCTTTTAAATGAAGAGGTTCAGTTCCAAATTGCAGCTTCTGAATTTTTTAATCCAATCTTTTATTTCCCTGGGGTAACAGCAAAAAAGATATTGTTTGAAGTACCTCCACTTCAAACTGAGTATCAGCAGAAAGGAATGACAATGGCAATTCTGTCAGGTCCCGAGTATACACCAGCCTTCTAGGTCCCCTTTACATTTTCATTTATGCCTAACTGGCAGTATTTTCTTTACTCTAGATCCACACCAATGTGTTTCTTTATTTCCTGGGGACAGCCTCACACAGTTTTTGCTAATCACATGAATAAACAAAACACAAGACTGATTTCCCATCCTGATTTCCCACTCTGTGTCAAATTGCAGCAGTAGACCCTGGTGGTAACGTATTAGAGAGAGACCATGATGATCACATTTTTTGGGACCCATACGCTTCCAATCTCAGCCAAAATACCAGAAATTAAACCTTACCCCAATATTTAATCAAGTTCCTACTCAATCCTTCTAGCAGCATTCTTAAGCATTTGCTGTTGAATATGTATTTTTGCTGTCTTTGATAATTAATGTTCTGACATATTACAGAAGAAATATTTTCATGTTAAGAACATAGCTGGCAACTTAATTTATCAATACACGAGGCAAAATAGAAAATGTGGGAGCACTGATTGTGTGACTGCTGACAGGAAGACAGGTTCTCTCTGGAAGACCATTGTATGGGACTTGAAAAACATACAAAAATATCTTAATAGAAACTCTTAAAGTTATTTCTCTGGGTATTCTCTAGATAGGATGATCACCTATATCATGTGGAAAGATGGCATCTTTTCTGAAGCTGGAAGATAAGTCAGTGTGATCCAGCATATTATTTAATGGAAATTATAACAACTTTAGCTGTTTAAATTAAAAGGGAAAGATCTTTTTTTGTCTCAGTCTGTATTCTTTAAAAGTACAAAAATTGCATAAGATTAACTTATTAGATCAGAATATTATTATGAGGAAATTTGGGGGTGAGTTTGGCAGCTGAAAAAAATCTGTTACAATACTCATAGGGATTAATCTGATTGTGGATTTTTCACTACAACAACAAAAAGGACCAGACACATACATATGCTTTCTGAATATGGAATAAATCTTTTTCTCCAATTAGTCTGAAACATTTTAGTTCTAACAGTTTAGAAGCAAAAATTAAAACTGTGTTCACAAATGAAACAGCAGTAACAAAGGCAGTGTCATCATCTCTCTTTTGCTTCATGCCTTAGGATATGAAGCACTTATTAATGTGAACAAAGCTGACTTATATCCAATTTTATTCATAGTTTATTGTCTCAATTCCTTACTGAATGGTTTATGAAACATCTTCAATTATGCACTGCAGTCTCATAATACCTATAGATCAGAACTTAACCCTATATTCTATGATAGAAATTCCCTTCTACTGCATTGGAAAACTCTAAGAATATATTTTAAAATATGGTTTTACCTCCTTTATCTCATTTTCTCATAGGTCCCTTTAATTAAATCAATTTCACAGGTGTTGAAAATGAATCAGGTACTCTATTTCCTTTTGAAGCATGAGGCGTTCTTAGTCTTACTGTACACATGAAAATAAGTATATCTCTCTCCTAAAGTTCTGCAAATGGCAAAACATTATTTCACGAATATAAATAACAGTGAATCATTGCTTCAATATTATTAACTATCTTGTAGATTCATGTGTCTCTTATTTCAAAAAAAAAGAACTGTCAGAAAGTAGTGTGACAACAGACAGTAAATGTAATATATAGTCAGTCAATACCTGTGTTTTCAGGTAATCTGTGTCATCTAATAGTGATGTTTGTATTCATTATTCTTATAAAACCCCTTTTCTTCCTATTACTTTGTATCATTATCCCAATCATTACATTTCCTTTCACACCTTTGTTTCACACTTGTGATTTCATTAATGTTGCCTGCATTTTGGTTTCTGTACAGAAGAACAGACGTGGGACATACTGCAGTAGTTGGGCTGTAACTTTGTTTTTTCAGAGAAAGATTTTCACTGTTAATTTACCAGTGTAGCTGTTGGAGGTCACACCAGCTGATCACAGGTGAAAAGTGGTTTCCATCACTGTCCAACAATGCCGAAGAAAATCACTGATTTTATGACTGATTTTAGAGATAGTCTTCAACCCCATGTCTGCTTATTTTATGTGTCTTCTCTGCTCACACCAGAGATGGGGATTCACTGAACAGTGTGAATTCTAAATATAGACTGAAAGAAAATTCAATTTTTCCTGTGCTAGTGAGAAATTCTAAGCTGGACCTCAAAGGAGAATTGTCTTCTTAGTGGGTTACCCCATTCCTCTAAGGAATACCCTAAGCTAAGTCTTTCTCATTTTAGTAAAAGTCTTTTCTTTTATGGTTTTCCCCTGTATTTCATTATATATTACTCTCCTTTTCTCTCCGTTACCATCTGCTGATTCTTTAGTTTCTCCATTTATTATCCTGCTGTGAACTTTTCCTATAAACAAGTTTTTTGAAAATAATGAAAGTTAAGATAAAATATTTTATATTGATTAAAATACAGGTCCTGTAATAGCAAACTCTACTGAGTCACACTAATTTCAATTTATTGAGCCATCATTCCTAAGAATGAACATTTTAACTTCTTTCATTTTCTATATGTAATTCAGTATCTATGTAGTCATGATGGTCTGGTGTAGTACAGCAGAGTAGGTGATAATCTACACTGATGTAGTTTATACCATTAAATCTAACCATTCATTTTCATTTCACAGAAATCAGTCACTTCCATAAGTGCTTTGTAAGTGATTTGAGAAATATAGGAAGCTGGGTATATTCTAAAAATTTTCTCTTTTGTTGTTCATTTAGTTCTAACTAGCACTTTAAAGATGCTGCATTCATTTTAAAAATGCACTAGAGCACTTTTCAGTCTTTAAATTATTATTTTAATACTTTTGTAATGCTTATAAAAAGTCCAGAGCTACAGAAACAATCTTATTTACATAAGATAAAATAATCAGCACGGCATCTTGAGCATCCTAAAATTTGCCCGGCATAAAACTCACTTGTCAGATTATTTCATAATTCATTGTCAAGCTTATGCTTTCCAGTAGGGAAAGCATAGCGGTGATGCGTGGGTGAGTCTGTCCTACCTGCTGCTGTTGATCTTCATCTTCTTTTCTCTGCAAGCTGCCTGTCCCTCTGAGTGTTTGACAACTGTAACAGCTTGACACAGTGTGAGGGAGCAGAAAATGCTCAGCAGCCCATGATCACTATTAATGCCAGAGTTTAATTGCAACTTACTGAAATCCCTAAAGCTGTTTCTAAAAATTCTTTTGTAGTTTAAATGAATTACCAATATTGTTATAATGCTATTTCAATAGTTGATATCCTCACAACTATTTGCAATATTAATTCTCGGACTACGTAGGATGAGGAAAGTCTTCAGCACTGCCTACAAGTTATTGTGATTTCCTTCAGATGTTAAACATTGATTGGACATACCATCATCTTCAGTGTCAATTTTAATGTTTATATTCCCTTCCCCCATCATTGTAGCCCTGAGACACTTCATAATTCTGACTGTGTTTTTGACATTTGTTCTTCCCGAGGAAGCAGGGAAGGTCTATTATACCTTCTTTTAATATAATTGTAATTGGGGAAGAGTTGAATAAAACGGTAGCTTTGTTACATGTCCAAAGTAGGGCAACAAACCTGGTGAAGGATCTGAAGCACAAGTCTTACAAGGAGCAACTGGGGGAGCTGGGGGTGTTTAGCCTGCAGAAAGGAGGCTCAGGGGAGACCTTATCACTCTCTACAGCTGTAGCCAGGTGGGGGTCAGCACCTTCTCCCAGGTAACAAGTGGTAGGACAAGAGGAAAAGGCCTCAAGTTACACCAGGAGAAGTTTAGGTTGGATATTAGGGAAGGTTTCTTCACCAGGAAGGTAATCAAGCACTGGAACAGGCTGCCCAGGGAAATGGTGGAGTCACCATCCCTGGAAGTATTTAAAAAATGTATATATGTCACACTTGGGCACTTTGTTTAGTGGAGGACTTGGTAGTGCTGGGTTAATGTTTGGACTTGATGATCTTAGAGGTTTTTTGCAGCCTAAACAATTCTGTTGTTCTGTGATTCTAACATTTCATCAGAGCAGGGAGCAAGGATTTGCTATCAAGTTCTCAGTCACAGTCAGATGTCCAACCCCTTGGGTTTTTTCCCTTTCAGCAGAACTGGTTGTAATATTGCACTAAGAGACCTTTTTAATAGTATTTCCTGCTCAGATGGTTTTGCTGTTAGCAGTGCTCACAGAATTTGTGAAGAAATAGAGATGATTTTTGTTGAAAAGCAAAAATAAGAAATTTTTACAAACCAGAAACCTATGCTGGCATGCCTTCTTGAGCATTCCTAGAGCTGATGGTAAGAAAAATTCCAGTGTTCAGAGTAAGTTTCCAGAAGAATGAGTGACTGCAAACAGCTTGAGTAAATAAGAACAGAAAGAAAAAGTGTGAAATATTCACTGTTTTAGTTCTCCATGGTTCTTTTGACACTTAGGTGTGACACCTGTATACAGTAAAACAGGCAACACAGCATTTTGCACTTGATTTATTTAACAACTATGAAATGTATGCAGATATTGGAATATGTTTTTTTCTCCTCTGAAATGGTAGTTCCCTTCCAACTAAGACTTTCTACAGGCTGTCTGAAATCTCTGATCATCACAGCATTTGTCTGGGAGATAAGTCATTTAGAGTAGTAGGACACCAAATATGATAAATTTGCTCAGAATTAGGCTGAAAAAAAGGTTGCCAAGTTTTTGTTACTCTGGGCTAGTTTAGTGGGTGTCAGTTTAAGCATTAGACAACTACAGACCTGTGGAAGGAGTAGCCATACTAAAACTTCAGCTGTGGATCAATGTTTTTTCCTTTTTTTCCCAATTTCTTCACAAAATCTGTAGCCTTTTGTCTGGATTTAGGCTGATCCAGATGTAGCTATGATGCATTGAAAAGTTTCTGCATAAAGAGAACAGATCAGGATAAGCCAGGCTCTAATAGAAGCAGGCAGGATGTGGGAATGACTGTGAGGAAATCTAAGTGCACAGCATGGATTAGAGTCAGATTCTGGCTACCCCAGGGCGATAGAGTGGGGCAGAATCAGGCTGCACAGAGAAAGAAGTGTTGCACCCTCACAGACTCTTTAAAGAGACAGGGCAGAGAGTAAGTTGTAGAATTAGAAATCAGCTATTGACTTAACTTTCCTTCAGCTCTCTCCCAGATAAACTAGGTGGCCTAGAAAAACCGTGAAGATACAAGAATTTAGACCAGAATTCAGGAATTCAGTTGTATTCATGATAGCAATTAACTATTTATTGAGGTACTACTATTAACAGAAATACTCTGTAAATATTTGGAAAATATTCTGATCTCATTAAATTTGCAAACTTCCCACCGCCTCATACTGAATTCTTGATGGCTCTATCACTAACAGGTCTCTTCAAGTTTGTGTGCTACTTTGGACTGCCTCAAATAATTAAAAATACACCTTTATCTGCTGTCAAGCCTCCAGGGATAAGAAAGCTTGTGAATTTCTTGCTCGTTTGCTTTGGATAAATACAGGCCACTGCTTGGATTCAGAAATGATAGGAAGACCCTCTTTTCTTGGACTGCAGGGCATAGTTACAACTCTCATTGTATTAACATTGTTCACATATATATTCACTACTTTTTGTGAAGAGTGTAGTTATTGTAACATAATAACCAGGTGCAAATCCAGACACAAGAACCATGTTTGAAGCAAAGATAACACCAAACCCTAATAATTTCTTACTTAATATCAACATATTGCAACTCTAATGTAATTGCTCTCTGCTTTTGCTCTTCTATGTCTATTAATTCATATAAGAATAAAAACCATTGTGTGACTGAGAAAACTGTGGATTACAGATAAATATATATTTACTAGTAGGAGCTATATTAAGAACCACATCAAAGGAGAAATAATAAACAATTATCCATGTAACTTTCAGATTTCCAGTTCAATGACTTAGATATAATTGTTTGTTATCATTACATTTAACATGCATTCTGATTCATGAATTTAGCTACCCTGATTTAACCTTACAGCTAACCAAGTCTCTGTAATGTTCAGCCTATAAGAACAGCAATGGTAGCCCTATGAAGGTATAGACAAATGGGGAATTTTCTATACAACATTAACATACCATTTTAATTTTTCCTTTAACCTCAGAGTAATAATGAAAACCAATTATAATATGTTTTTACAAGATGTTATTTACAGTCTGTTTTACAAATATTTATGGACTTCTCTGATTTCTGTTGTGTTTGCAATACAACAGAGACAATGAACATTTTAAAGCATGTGCTAGTGACGAGCATCATTAGCTGTGGCATTTCTAAAGAATAGTCTTAAAAATCTAGTAAAATATACTGTTCACTTTTACATGTTTTGTTAAGTTGCTTTTAAGATAAATTGAAAATACATTACAGTTAGGCTGAATTAATTGTAAATTTATTTCATATGTTTGCATGATTCTTTAGACTGTCTTTGGTTGTTATTTGGTTGTCAATACTCATAAATTACTATCAAAAATAATAATGTAAATATGTGATTAATTTAGTTAAATAATGATCCTGTGCTTAGTGGTTTGTTGTTCTTGATTTTCATAGAGTTTTAAGTGAAATCACGAGTAGATTTTCTATTTTTCCATTTGTTCCATCTGATTTAGAAACATGAAATATTGCTGATAGTTCCAGCAATCTCTCCTATAATGAGATTGCCAAGAAAATTGCTGTTTGGTATCATGCGCTTTGTAGTTAGAATTTCTGTGGCATTTAGGTGCACACGAATTAATAACTTTTTATTTCAAATCCAATAGCTGTTGCTGGAGCATTTGGAGTGCCTTGTCTCGAGACACGAAAGGTCCCTGAGGATGACAGTGGTGAAACGGCAAGCACAGTCTCCCTCAGGAGTTTCCAGTGAAGTTGAGGTCCTCAAAGCTCTGAAATCTCTGTTTGAGCACCACAAGGCTTTGGATGAAAAGGTACAGTATGGAAAAAAAGCTTACTAAATACACTCTTTAACTTGCTTCATTGTGCTTTATGATGCGTCAGAACAACAGCATTGTTTGTTTAATGCTTGGAATAAATCCTGCACTTAGAGCATTTACAGGTGTCCAGAGAAATCCATAACAATGTGTGGCCAATAGCTGTAATGCACTTGAGGTCACTTCAGCTACCTTTTGTAGACAATAGAAATGACTTTTCAAAATAAGCAAATCTCACCCCTACCAGACATGCTTTTCCTATTTAGCACTAAATAAAGATGACCCCATGGAATTTATTGGGTGTAAAATATGCTTTTAAGTTATGGCCATGAAAATGTAGGTATATCTCAAATTTTAAAAACACACAGAGAGGCAGAATGAGATGTTCCTAACTACATAAGGGAACTTGGTTCTTAGATATTTTTAGGAGGAAAACCTAAATTTCAGAGATCTTTTTTAGCCTTTGCTACATAAAGACAGTGTTCCCTTTACAAGTAGCATAACCTAAAATAAGTAGTACGTCCTTCATTATCAGCGGTAATGAAGGGCCTGCAGAATCAAGGAGAAAGCCACTGATAACTACAACAAGTCGTGCTAGTTAAGAGGGTCTTTCCACTGCATTCCTCATGTATCCTGTGCTGGAAAGACTATTTTTTGTGAACGAAACTTTGTACAAGTATGAATTACGCCCTTGAATATGCTTACATGAATTCAGCAGTCTAGTTCATGTCTAGAAACAATATGCTCAGAAGGTGATGTATCTGAATTAGTAAGTGCCTCAAAGCTACACATGCAGGGAGCACGTGAGAAACATGGCTCATGAACAAAGAACCTCGTTCCTTATGGGGTCTATGTTGGCTGATTTGCTCATTGCTGCTGCTGAGTTGCGTCTCTGAGATGGTTGGGGAAGCAGGGATGACATTGTGTAGTACAGCATCTGAAAACATTGACTGCACAGATGAGCTGCATTGTATGGAACCAGTTTAATGGTCTCACAGTAACAAATTTAACTTTTTTAAACTCAGAAATATACTCAGAAAGTTGACTATATTTAAGGAACTGAGGTAGCTGTAGAGATATAGTAATATATATATCATTGGTAATTAAGGGATGAGACACTGTGTTATGAGTCATACTGGGTTAACTGTCAGGTTCAGAATTAAATAAATTTAAGGAACTTAGACAAAATCAAAACTTATTATGTGTTTAGGTATATCTTTTGGGTTATATGTTCTACTCAGATATCATGAAAGCATCTTTAAAGAAAATCTAGAAAAAGAAATATAATTGCTTCTAGCCACTGCAATAAGCCTTTGGATGTCTTTAAAACTTTAAAAATCCTGTATTATTAAAAAGATCTTTTGAGGATTGATGGGGTTTATGGTCTGAGCTTTGATCTTTTATCCAACACTTTAAACATCGATAAAACTAGGGTAGGGACCTCTCCAGCTTTTATATTTTTTGACATTGTGTTGGATAAGTATGAGAAATAGTAAGAACTAAACTTGAAATAGATTCTGATTATTCAACAGTCTTACACATTTTATTTCATGGATGTTTTAGTGTTTTGGTACTATGCAGTTTATTTTATATCCCATTTTTAAAACTATTGTACAGAACTAGATTGAACTTACATGTAATATTTTGACTTATATTATTGAAAATTTTGATTTACATTGCTGAAAATTCTATTTTTATATTATTTTAATTGTAACAGGTTAAAATCAGTATTCAGGACATTAAAAATTTTTGGAATGACACAGGTAGACATTTTATGTATCTAATTGATTCCTGTCCCAGTGGTAATGGCAATTATCAGTGTAGAAAAGTCAACCATCTGCAACCATCAAATCGAGATTTGTTCCATTATAAAACAAGTAGTAAAACTGACTGGTCAAAATTACATTTTCCTACATGCTGTTTACCTATGTGTGGAACCTTTTTTATTTTGATGCACTAAATCATATTTTTTCTATAAAATATTCTAAGTAAACTGTTCAATAAATTATTTTAAAATAATTTGTTATAAATCCAGCACACATTATTTTCAAGTACATATGTTATATAAAAATACCTGGGTTTTTTTAAGTGTCTCTGGAAGAATTGGATCAAAAACATTGCATATATCACCCAGATACCTGATAATATAATGCTTTCACAAATTGTCAGCATTATGGTGATTTTTATTTAAAAATAATGAAAGTAAAAAAGACTGCATGCACCCAAATGTGCTAAAAATTTTTTTATGGCATGTGAGTCATATATTCTGCATGGTGACAGAAAAATTATGTAAGTTAGATTTGTTTCAGACCCTTCAGAAATAAGATACCAATCCACCTATAAAAATGCATTGAAGCTTTTCAGGGACTAGTAGTAGAACAATGTGGGTTGGACCTCCTCGGAGACATCTGGCCCAACCTCCTGCTCAAAGCAGGGCCAACTGTTTCAGGTTGCTTAGGGTCCTGTCCCATAACTTCTGAATATTTCTAGGTAGGAAACCTGTTCTGTTGTTCCACCACCCTTACTGTAATTTTTTCCCGTAATACCTATCTGGAGTTTCTGTTGTTGAGTGCTGCACTGGTTTCCTCTCCTCCCGTCACTCTGCATCTGCAAGAAGCAGCTGGCTTTGTTTCCTCCACATCTTCTGGTTCGCTGGTTGTAGACAGCAATAAGGTCTTCCGTGAACCTTTCTCTCTTCAGTTTGACCAGACCCAGCTCTTTCAGCCTCTCATACCCTGTGTGCTCCAGCCCATGGCCAACTTGGTGGGCCTTCATTGAAATCTTTCTTCTACCAGGAAGCCCAAAACCAGATGCAGCCTCAAAAGTCTGGAGGGAAATAATAATTTCCTCCAACCCACGGGCCAAACTCTGTGCTGGCCTTATTCACCACTGTCTTTTCTGCAAAACTGCTTTCTCTTCCCCATGCCTGTCTCATTCCCTAGGGTTGTGTCGTTTGTGGCAATGGGATGCTGCACAAACTTTGTGTCACTGATCGCAAAGCTCTGAACCTTGCAGTCCAGCCAATTTTCTATGCACTGTGGAATCTATTTCACCAATTCATATCTCACCATTTTCTCTAGGGATAAATGGAAGATCTTGCAGGAAACCTCAGTAAAGACAAACTAAGAATATCCACTGTTCTCCCCTCATCCATGGAGCCAGTCCTCTCATCATGCACAGCAGTAAGGTTGGCCAGATATCATTTGGTTTTGGCAAAGCCATACTGGCTCTCCTCAATCACCATCTTGTCATGTATGTGCCCAAAAATGCTTCCAGGAAGATTTGCTCTGTTACCTTTCCTACACTAGCTAGCTTGTACTTGGATCTTCCCAGGATAACTCTTCTATTTTTTGCTGATGATGGACACATTTATGAGTTTTCCACTCTTCAGGAATCTCCCTGACTTCACTACTTTCAAAGTTGAAAAAGACCTTACTATGGTGAACTAATGAAGTCTCTTGGCATCCTTGCATGGAGTCAATCTACTGCCTTTGACTTATGTATATCTTGTTTTCCTGTATTGTGGGTAATGCTTCGCTTCCATAAACTGACACTGTGCTCAGGCGAGGCCTGCAGGCAGAACCTCACAGTAAAACTGAGGCAAAAAACCATGATACACGATACACCGATGTCACAGGAAATAAAAAGTGTCCCATCAGAAAATGCGCACAAAGCTGAAGTAGGTTAATAGATAAAGAGTAATAAAAACTGTCAAAAGTGAACTGGAAATGTATCATGACCCTTTGCAAATGAATAATGCAAACTTTTCTTAAATTTTTTTCTTCATAAAAAATGTTGACACTGAAACTATTAATGTTGCTGTTACATTCTTGGAAAAGCATAACAAAATATTTTCCTAAAAAGTTTTGCTCTTTAAACTTACAAAAATATGAAGAAAATCTTAAAATTCTTCCTAAATGCAAATTGTCTTTCATGTTTTCACTTCCTACACTAAAACATCTTGAAGTGTTGTAACAAGCTCTGCCACAAAACTTGACTGATCATGAAAGGATTGCTACGTGCAAGAACTACAAAACCATCCTCATAACTATAACAAAATGCAAGGAAGCATACTAACAGATTGGAAAGTGAAAAATAAAATATATCAATTTGTAGGCAAGCATGCTTAAGTACAAAAAGAATCCAGACTGATACCTTAACTTTTTTCAAAGTCTATTGGCTTTGTATATGTTATGTGAAGTCTGGGCTTTGCCTTTACCTTTTGTCCAAAAGACAGATCACAGCCATGATTGCAGTATTCTGAAAAAACATTGCAGTTATTTCAGTGTCTGACAGCTCCTTCAGCATCCCTCTCATTGTCCCCATGCCCCAGCCCTGTAGAATGAAAGCTTGTCATGAGCTTCCCATGTGAGAGAGCCAGGCCTGCTTGGCTGAACCCAGTAGGTACCTCGTAGTAAGTAGAAGGTGGTAAGAGTATGCTTTTAGTCTTACCCCATTATCTGTATGAGATCTTAGCAGTGCCAAACAAAAGTCTTCACTGACTGTTTTTGCATAGTTTTAGTGTAATTTGTGAGAATTTTCGCTTTAGGGCGGGGGATAATGAAAGGGTTAACTTAATTTAGAAATATCTAACATTATAGGTGTCCCTCAGAGAAATCTCATTGTGTCTCCTCAGGTATGTTGTGTCACAGCAAATGCAATTGATACACACTAACGGTATTTAATATTATTATTATTCAGAAATTTAATTTGAGAGACGTTATACATATTTTCAAAAAAATTTTGTATATCTAATTATGCTAGCATTTTTAGAAATTCAAAAACAAAGCACATGGGCAGTTCTGCTTGCAATTTTACATTTTCATCATGTTAGAAGTTAAATTCAGTGACTGTTTTACCTAAGTGTAAGATTAGGTTATATCTCACAAACAATGAACATTGTTAAAAAAATGTGATGTTTTAAACAATAGAATTTAGGAGTGATTGGGACTAGGACCAATGTGAAGTTCTGGCTTAACATGTCTTACAGCCTTTGCTATTGCATAAGTCAGTTAAAATTTGCAGCAGTATTCATAATTGGAAACCTCCCTTCAGTTATTCACCCCATCCTTCTTAATGCTACAGTTCTCAAACACTTCTCTTACTGCTGCTAAGTAGCTGATATCTTTCTTTGTTGTGTCTTTTTTCATTCAGTGAAAAGTTGTGGAACTAATGTAAGACAGCACTACGAAATATTTTGTGATATCATGTGTGGATATATATGGAATAGTGTATAAAAGAGCAAATGAAGACAATATTTCCTAGACATCATTACAGCTGAATTAAAAATAGAAGCTCAAGTTAATTTCATGGTTAGAATAGAAATTGAGTATAGAGTAGGTCGGGAAGTACACAGTCCTTATATGCAATTCAGGATGAACAAAAGATAGAAAAATTATTACCTTATTAGTATCATTCTATAATTATAGTTAACTTCTAATATCTGTCTGGTTTATTGTTCTGCAGACATTTTTTCTATTTTGCTTTAAACTTTGGGTTCAACATTTAAAATGTGCATTTGGAAAGAAGAAACTGAAGCAACTTCTCCAAACCCAGTTTTTTGGTCAGTGTTGTAAGAAAAGTCTCCAGTGAAAGCAGCTACCAGATGTTACTGTCTTAGCTAAGAATCAAAAAACCACTGGTTCTCTTAAGATTAATTAATAGCAGAAAAGGATACTTAATATTCTTGCATATAAAATTAGCTTATTCTTGTCAGCATTGTCAGCATGTCTTTTTATTCATTAGCAGGTAACTAGGAGAACTTTTATTCAATAGACTGTTCATGGAAAAAAAGTGATTCAATTCTAGTGTGCAAGTGGTTTTTTTTAAAGCTCTTTATGGGTTGCAGATCTGAAGAGAATGAAGAAAGAATTTGACAGCAAGCAAAAAAGTGGGAAGGAGTTGCTAGGAGACAGAGAAAGATGGGAGATATTTTGCACTGACAGCAGTGCTAACATGACATTGACTATGTTACATTTAAAGATAATGTGGTTGCATTTAAAAGCCAGAAGAATACTCAGTCATCTGGGCATATGTTGGATACACCCTCTAACATGGAGAGAGCAACTCTTTTCTGCTGTGTCTGTGACACTACAGTCATAAAATCACAAAATGGTTTTGGTTGAAAGAAGTAATTAAAGATCACCTAGTTTGAACCCTCTGCTGTGTTCAGGGACACCATTCACTGGACCATGTTGCTTTAGGACCCATCCAAACTGGCCTTGAACACTTCCAGGGATGGGGCATCCACAGCTTCTCTGGGCAGCCTGTTCTAGTGTCTTACACCCTTCACAGTAAAAAATTTCTTCCTAATATCTAATCTAAATCTGTCCTCTTTCAGTTTAAATCCATTCCCCCTTGTCCTGTCACTACCTGCCCTTGTAAAAAGTCCCTCTCCAGCTCTCTTGTAAGCCTTTTAGGACCTGGAAGGTGCTATAAGGTCTCCCCAGAGCCTTCTATTCTCCAGGTATTTGTCCTTTAAAAATACATATTATAGTATTTCTGATAGATTAGTTGACATGTGATTGGTCTTACTTATGAAACCTTTTTTAGTAAAGCTCTACCATGTGCAAGAAAATAGAAATACATTGAAGAATCAAACAAAATTTAAGCAATGTGTAACTTCTGAAGTGATACTCATAATCTCACTAAGATAATTCTTATGAATTATAGTTACTCACTTATTGTCACTTCCAAAAATTAGAAAACAATATCATATGCTAATCTCTAATTGGCATTCATCATATGAAAAAACCCAAACAAAAATTGTCAGATGAAAATAATTTGCATTTTTTCCGGTTCCTTTTTCTTTAACAAGGTAGTAACCAGGAGCAACACCCTTTCGCACATCTCTCAGAAATGAGGATGGTTCTGTTTGGGATTTTTTTTTTGCTGTAAACGTAAATTTGAAGAGAGTATCCAATAAAAATATCCTTTGCAATACATTTGTGTATAACTGAGAAAGAAATGTAAAATGAGAAATAAAGTTATGGCTCCTGGGTTGTAAACCAGAGCAGATTTCTCCTTCAGATCAGAGTGCTGATGGAACTCGTTATTTTTTTACTAATAGAATCAAAGATTTCCCTCAACTTTAATATCTGTGACTTACATTTGAAAACGAAGAATTATTTGCAGCATTTCCAATGTCACTATGGCAAATGTGAAACTGGATTTGTTGTTCACTGGTCAGATGAAAGGAAAAAGTATATTTTCTGTGCCAAGGCAGACTTGCTTTCAGTTCCTTTAGCAACTGTTAGATTCAGAGAACAAATAAGAGCCATCAGGCTGCGATTTTGGTTAGGGCATTATGAAAAAAGGCAGTGTATCAACTGTACATGGAAGGGAGGCACGGTAAGGCAAGGCAGAACAAAGGAAACAACTTCCAACTGTTGCTCTGTATTACACTGGTACTGTTCCACGCTGTCACTGACAATAGGCCAAGAATGAAAAGAAATGTATTTGAATATAATAGCTCGATAGTCAAAATAGAAACATTAATTCTCTACCTGTTTTTCTGAAGTGCCATGTAAAACTTGTGTCACCAGAGTTGTCTATTGTTTACAGGGAATGTTGTTTTCAAGCTCTAAAATGGCTGTATAAAACCCACTAGGATTCAATTCTACAGTGCCACAGTGTGTAAAGTTTAAGGGTAATTCTTCTGATTCCAGGCCACAGGTAGAACTGTGACACCCTCAGGAATGTGGCCTAGTTGCAAATTCAAACAGCATTCAAAGTGAATGACAGTGTTAGACATATTATAATGTATTTTTTAAAATGCATTCTCCTTTATAAAACAGTTGGGCTTGAATACGTGGATGTTTCAGAAAAAAATTCAAGTAAAGTTGCCAACTCCTTGTATTTCATTATGACTTTTAACAACTGCCTGCTTGTGAATTTACTCTCGATCATCTTGTCCCTAAGCAGCACTTACAACTGAAAGGATTGAAGCCAGAAACATGACTGTAATTTTTTCATGGTTTTTATATATCTAAGGTGAGATTTTCCCTAAGAAGTTGCTGTCTAGCAGCTACCATAGTGATTAGAGGTTGAAATTGGACCTCTTGAAGACAGGTCTACACTCCTCACTTGTTGTTTTAAATAAAGTATGTAAAGAGGAACAAAAGCCTCTAAGTACTGCATAAGAAACTATATTTGCATTTGTTAGAAAGGCTGAATAGTTTTATTTTTAAGTGTTAATTTCCTGAATATGTATTTCATCTCTAGATTCAGTTTAAGTCAATTGAACGTGCTATGTTATAGTTTTGCTAAATAATTTTCATCTACTAAAGTCTAATCCATTCTTGGGATATAGTGAATCTGTTTGCAAAATCTCACTTCTATCAGTAGTAAAGGAAAATGAAGTATATAAGGAAAGGTAATGTTTATTAGACTAAGAGCTATCACTGGAAAAAAATATGAAAGCATTAGGACTTATACAACTGTTTTAGGGATCTCCGGTATTGGTCAAAGATGTGAAAACAATGAAAATGTGTAATGTTCCTTTGTACATGAAAGACTGATTTTGTTTTGCTTTGTTTTCCAGCTACATCTCTTGGTCTAACAGAATGTGCTACCTTACCCCACAAACATTGCTAATAGCCTTAAACATCTGTGGTTCAGCAGCTGGAACAGCATTGCTATGGTGTAGCTGGAACATGTAAAGGAATACACCTTGAGTGTTGACTGATTAGCCAGTTTATAAAGTCATTTACTGTGAGGTGCCTAGTGAAGTTTTGTAGCTTTGGAGAGTCACAGGGTCCCTTAACGTTCAGGAGAGAGAGTCACCTACACACAGCATTGGAGGTCACTTTAGGTCTGATTTGCCTTTCATTGTACTGGGAGACTGCAACTACACTGTTGGCT
The DNA here is from genome assembly GCA_013397795.1 of Orthonyx spaldingii. Lineage (NCBI taxonomy): Eukaryota > Metazoa > Chordata > Aves > Passeriformes > Orthonychidae > Orthonyx > Orthonyx spaldingii. The sequence goes on along the minus strand of VZTJ01005641.1, from coordinate 780,683 downwards.
TAGGTTACATGAGCTATGTGAGCTGACAATGAGCCAGAGCACTCAAATCAGCTGTGAATATGTCTTCAGACACATTTAGTATTAAGTTAGTACTAACTACTAATAATCTATATTTAGCAGTAATTAAAATACTAGTAGTAATAATAATTGAGATCATAATCATCCTTAGAACAGAAAAGGTTATTTATGAAACTGGTGCAAACACAGAGGAATTTTCTGCTTATGAGAGTATACATTGTCTATGACTTCTTGTAAAACTGAAACAAATGCATGATGATATAAAAAAATCTCTAGCATATATGCCTGAAAGCGAGGCTGCAAGATATTTTTCAATGAATTTATTGCATTCAGTTACTGTAAACAGATTAGTTATCTTCCATGGAGTGAACTTAAAACATCTGCAAATGGTTTTTTCCTTATCCTTTGTAAAAGATGTTTGTGAAAGTTTCGTTTTTATGCCTGATGTGGTCTTAAAATATTTTCATTTGCTGTGTATTCCATAAAATTACAGGCAGACTGTGGAACAGCAGTGTGGCATTTAAAGTCTGACACCTCTTTTAATGGGTTAAGTTTTCCTATAGTTAGGTTTAAATGTTTACTACACAATATGTCTCATGAAAGGGTGCAACACACATGCCTGCAAATGGAGTGGCAGGGCATACAGTAGAGCATATGGCAGATTATATAATCTTTAAAGACTAATAGAAATTACGTTACTGCACATCTTTTGATTTTTCTTCTAGGTAAGGGAACGACTGAGGGTTTCTTTAGAAAGAGTCTCTGCACTGGAAGAAGAACTAGCTGCTGCTAACCAGGAGGTAACATAAAACACTTTCTCCCCTTTTGAGGTTAAATTTCTCTAATACTCTGTCCCATGTGTTCCTTGTCACTTTCCTCAAAACTGTCAGAAAAAAACCCCAACAAAACTAACAAACAAGCAAAAACCAACAAAAAACCCCAAACAAAAACAAAACCAAAGAAAAATTGCATTTTGAGTAAGCTTCTCAGTGGTGCTTGTTTAAGGTAGTTGTAAGATTAATACAACCTTCTGTTTACTGATTTATTCTTCTTCTCTTCCCTTGTGAGCAAGTCAAAATCCAAGAGCTAGTGACAGAGTCCAAAATTTCTTATTGGACTTGAGAAAGTAATGAACCAACAAATAGGTCAGATACTATAAACTACTCAAGAACCTGAATTTCCATTTTGCAATAAAATTAAGTAAAACACACACACATGTATATACACTCAGTATATAAATGTTAACATTGATGAAGGAAGGATTATGGATGACCATGAAATGTAGGTTTGTCTCTTCCCTTTTAACTACAGTGTATCATGGTGAACTGCAGTGCCATGTAACTATTGTGAACTTGGACAAGAGATTTTTTCCTGTTTGCAGACTGTTCTCTTTTGTTTGAAAGGGTGAACAGCAAAACATGGTTGTATTGAACAAACAGCTGTACACTACACACATGTAGAAAGGAATTTTGTACCTTAGAGAAGTGATTTTGAGGCCAGAAAATATAAAAAATGGAGTCTGCTGGTGACTTTACCATTCCCCTCGTGTTCTGAATCCGCCTGACATGTACTTTCAACACTATTAAAAATAAGACAGATAAGCAAGTTGGATTAAAATTGTTCTGGGTTATGGCTATTTTCTGGTGTCATTTTATTCAGGCTTAAGACAGAAACTGAAAGAAGCCACAGACAACCTCAAATGCTACCAAATAATTCTTGAAAAGTGGAATACCCATAATTCAGAATAAGGTGTGATAATGTAAAGTAAAAACTCCTGAAGTATTTTTAACTAATTTAAACTGGAAAAGGTACTTTCTTAAAAATAGGATCTTCAGTTAAAATATTAGTACTTTTTTTTTATACGTATGATCAAATATAAACCTATTAATATGATATTTTGATTCATCCCTTTTCTCCCTGAAGTAACTGCACTTTATCTGTTCAAAATTAAGATTCTTCTTTCAGAAGGATGCAGAAAAGTTGTGTTCAAATTACACAGTTATGCTATGTTGTGTAATCTGTTATTTTCACTAGCATTTGTTAAATAGCAAGCAGGCCTTTTGGTCAGTCAAGCCAACTGAGATGCATTGCACTTCCCCAATCCCTCCTGCTCATGATCCAATTAAATCCAAGTTCACTTCACTGAGCATGGGATGAGGTCTTTAGAGCATTGCCTTGCTATTTGGAATTTTAAAAATTTAGTGACTTTTTGACAGTAAGGAATAAAAGCACGCTCAATAAAATTAAATTGAAATAGGACTTCCATAGCTTGTTTTGCCCCCAATTCTTAAAAATGTTGTACAAAGTTTGTGTATCCATGACACTAAAGACATTTAGAAGGACACTGAATCAATCAAGCATTACATGACCATTAACACAATCTGAATATTGTTATTCCAGTTTCCTTTGAGGGACTGTTAAAGCTGAAATTCAATTTTATAATAATGAAAAAAGAGTGAAGTGGGAAGAGATGTGGAAGAGAGCAAGTGGATTATTTTCAAACAGTTGTGCATTTGAACAAGAGTTCAGATAATTTTCATACAATTAGTTACTTGAGTAAGACAAAATTAATTAGAGCACTGCAGTATTTAAGTCTAGTTTTATGCTAAATTCCACAGTGAATACACAGGCAATAAAGCACTTTTAAAATTTATTGTACTATATATGAAAATAAATGGGCTAAGTTTCTAGGAGAATTGAATATATGGTTTTCAGTAATTTCTGTATTCCTGTCTCAGTGTCAGTTCTCCCAGAAGAATTAGTATTTTCCTTTATATCCACTTTCTTATTCTAAGAGTGTACTATATTCAGGACTTTATCTATAAACATAAAATGATGACAGTAAATTGGTTCCCTGATTTAGCAAATTATGTTTAGGTATATGACACGTATCAGATAAAAAGTAGTAGAAATTTATATGTTAAGTTATTACCTCTCCCTGAAAGCTTGTGGCTGTGTCTCTGACACAGCAACAGTGAGAAACTGCAGGCACTCATGAGTACTTATTGGAAAAAACCCCAAGAAAAAAAAAAAAACAAAAAAAAAAAACAAAAAAAACCCCAAAATTGGGAGAGAACAACTGTAGCTTTCCATCATTAGGTGGTAACTAAGCTCTCATTTAAGGTCTTTGTGACCTGTGACATACCTAACGAAGGGAGTGAAATCATCTGTAACTGGCCGAGCTGGTTTCAGCTCTAGTTGCTAACACAGTCTTACAAAGCACTTAATATTGGACAGGCAGTAGTAACACACCTTGATTCTAAACTCCAGAGCAATTGACGTGGACATCTGGACCTGTTGGGGGAACTCAGCTTGTGTAGCTAATGTTTATTTGTAGTTACACAAGGGTATTAGAGAAGGGGTTTGGTCTTATGGGCTCATATTTTATTAAAGCTTATATTTTATTAAAGAGTGGATTAAAAATTCTTTAAATATATGTTTTCCTAGGGGAAAAGGTTATTTGACTATATATTTTATTTTGCTGCAGCTGATTAATGACTGTGGCAGGGGCCATTGTACATAGCAGCAAACTGAATTGCAGTCAGTGAGTTTTCGTGCAGACAGGGGCAAGATAACTGTAATAAAACTCCATGTTCATCCTGCATTTTTTTTCATTTCTGCTTACACTCAAAGCCATTATTAGTTCACAACTAGTAGATGTCCTGTTCATTATGTCTGTTGTAGATAAGAAGAATAGAAGATACTGTTAACAATTTTTTGAGAAATTTACCTCCAGTTTTTAATTAAAATTACTGTAAAATATAGCTGCATTTGCTTACCCCTTAGGTGCTTTGAAAATTATGCTGGTTCTCATATTCTTCCATGTAACCCATGGTCTCTCCCAGTAGTTTTATTGCTGAGGGATATAATTTGCAGTTAGCAATTAGACAAGCTGCAAGTGGGACATCCAATAACAAAACTCAGTGATGTAGTAGTGTTCTGTGAACATTTTTCAAGGGAAATGTGACGTTTTTGGGGTAAGTGTATGAATATTTGCAAAGTTGAACAATGATCTGCTAACCATCTTCGTTTTTACGCACTAATTTGAGAAGAATGAGTCTCATTGGCAAGAGAAGTAGGATGTGAATTTTCCTTCACAGTTTTGTCATTCATGATCTTAATGGGAATTTAATGTTGAAAATGCTGACAAGATAACCGCTTTTGTTCCACAGCTTTAGAAATACTCCTATTACCATTACAAATGTGAATCTTTGTTAAAAGTATGCTAAACTACATACATACAAGCAACACACTAAGGTTAGTCATTAGTGCCCTGTATTCCCAGGAACCCTAGCTAGCAACTTCCACAGCTCAACAATACATAGATTATAGACCGTGACCTATAGTGACACTTTTAAATCCATTTCTGCAGCAATGTGCAGCATTAAATGACAACTATTGCAATTTCCATTAACAGATTTCCCTGTTTCCCAGAGCCTTCAACAAATAGTTTTAAAAAAACCCAAACCTTTAAAGTTTTTTTTCCAAGGCTTTTTTGTAAAATCAAGGTTTGTACATAGTTAATGCAATACTGGAATTTTTTTTTAATGGTTGCATTTAATTTGCGCATGAATTTTCTCCTGTTCATTTTAAACAATTATCTATCCCTTGCAACACCTTTCTGTGTTAACAAGAATCATATGATAAGTGTCATTCCAAAACCCTGTTTTGTTTCTGGTTAATACACTGGTTTTTCCATCTTTCCTCATTAGTAGAGACTGTGGCATGAAACATATAGCTTTACTTAACATTTCTTACCTCAAAGATACCCTTTAGGAACCCAGAAAACATTGGGACTGTAGAATAACAAATTAGAGAAACTGCTGGTTTGACTGTATATATCACTGTACTACCATATGCTTTTCCTCAGCATTTGTTCCAATTGCCAATGCTATTTCCAAATTCCAAATAACATTATATTGCCTCTGTCAACTGACAGATTACATTTTAAAACACTCAGGCTTCCTTTTAAAGCTTCATTGTTACAATTGCTTCTGCAGAAGTTTACTTGACTTCGAGGCTAAATTTAACTCCTGGAGCTCTCAGAGATCTTGCAGGAGTTTTGGATCAAAGCTCACTGCTTCATATAACTGCATACCTTCTTCTGTTTAGGCAGTGGAATTCTTCCTGACAGTGGGTTAGTTTATTCATTAGGGTGCCCTAATGCTAATTTATAGCATAAATGATTGACATCACTGAATAGAAAGGATGGTTTGCAATTTCTGATTCTTTATGTTCTATATCAAAGACAGCAGAAAATGTCTCCACTTATTCGGCAAAGAACTTCCAAATACCATGTTAATTATCAAACTCCTGCTATTCAGGGCAAGTCAAAAACACAGTAAAAATTGCAGTAAAACTTGTTAGAACTGAGGACAGCTTTGACTCTGACCATGAGGGATGCTGCAGACATGACTGTGGTATCATTACACTGTATAATATATATGTATTTCAAAGTGAAATCTTAGCTAAATGTGGCATGTCCTAAAAAGGACATGATTGCATGTGAAAACATATTTCTATGCCTAGCTTTTTTCATTTCCAGTTAGGTTAAGGCATTTTTTTTACAGGGGTCTCTTGGTGGCCTTAGGCTTTCTGTGGAAATACAATTCAAAGAGATTTTTGGAGTAGAAGTGTTACGAAAGGAATAGTTTGCTGGGAAAAATAGCCTGTGCCTTTCATGAACGTATAATTTACGCAAAATTTCATCAATCCGGAGTTCAGAAATTATGGATATCAAAACTTTGGATGAAAGTGGATGGAATTAATTTTTTTTTTTTTGAAGGCCGGGCAGGTGACATATCTATTTCTGGTGACTTGAGGCATACATTTTTTGCAAAGAATCTGAAACACCCTTCCTCTGCAATATCTCCTTTCACCATATATTCTCAGAATGGTGCAACTGCAAGTTACTGCTTTCTGAACTCTCTCCTACATGTTTTTTGGGTTGTTTTTTTTTTCTTTTTAAGCTACAGATTTGCAGTGGTCTGACTCTGAAGAGATATTCTTTGTGTTCTGAACTTTAACTTTAAATGTCTGTGTAAATGTAGCAAAATATATCTTTTCTGTGAAGTTGCGCATAATTAAAAATATCTTGATTTGAAATGTAATTTTTAAATGCTATACATAATTGCTTTTTATTCTGCCTTTAACCTTAGACATCTAGTTAAATGTTACCTCTGCAGAAAGTTATTGCTGCCTTTAAGTTTTAAATGTGGTAATGATGCAAAATGATGATTTTTTGTGGTTATTTCTTATACTACATGCTTTAGAGCATTAATTTATTTCTCTAGACATTTGAATTAGTATGTGTAGCATGGCAATTGAAGAGGTTGAAAATTAATACAGCAGCACTACATCCTTCATTGCCTAATTTTTGACAAAGTAAAAAAGAACTAAGCACAAGAAATACTCAGTTAAGTTGCCATAACTATTTCATGTCCTCAATTAATTCTAATCTGAGTTCTCAGAAGAAAAAAGCACTAAAATTCTTTGTATATATCAAGGACAGCAGGACTGATTCTGCATTGCCATCACTTTTTTTCACTAATTTTGTGTTTCGCTAAAATACAGAGCAGAATAGGTCTAAAATTCAATGCATTTTCCAGATAGTAACTGAAGAACAATATTTTCTATTGACATGTTTGAGGTGAACGTCACTACTGCATTTGCAAGAGTGGTTTCTTAGTACAATTTCCATAAACTTCTACCACAGAGAAAAATCTTCAGATTTTGGCTACTAAAATAACATATATTTTCTACCATGTGATGATAATGATTTTGCAGATATGAGTATTTTTATATAGAAATCTTAGTGACTTAAGCCTATTTATGTGTTTACCACAGTGTAGTGTGTGCAGCGCCGAAATACATATTAAATACATTCACCAACTTTGATCTTCGTCACTGAAATGGTTTTGCAAAGCAGAATTGTGTTGCTGCCTAAATGTCAGGGTGTTTTCAAAACACATCCTGAAATGCTGTGTTCTCTTTCCCCTCCATTTAGCATGTGGCCACCTGTAACAAATCCTAAAATACCGATGTCATGTTCTCATTTTGCATTGTCTTTTTGTCTAAGTTGAATGCCTCCTCTGTGTTCTTTAGAAGACACCAATTGGTAAGAAAGGATTCACAGTCTGTGCTCACACGTTCATGGAGCACTTAAGGAAAAATGTAGCTGAAGACTGAAGCCAGTGTGGTTAATAGTTTTAACAAAATGTTTGATATTGAATGGTTGCTACCTTGTATATATTTTTCTCTATGTATTTTTATATTCTGTCAATATTGTGTCATAAAGACATTTGTTATTTGTGGTTATATTTTCTAAATATTCTAAGATCCCACGTATGAATAGGTTCAGGTGCTTCGGAGTTTTACTGCTGTTAAGGAAGGAGTCAGACTCTTGCACTGAAATGAAAAATTCTGGCTGCTAAGTATCTCCACTGAAATTTTGATATTTTTCTCAGAACCTTGCCTCGTGGCTAATTAGTTCTGCTTCATTTTATTTACTTGTAAAATTTTTTGGGGGATTTGTTATATAAAGATTTGTGACTGGAGTAAATCTCAGTGTCACAGATGTATCATTGAAGAGTAGAGTTTTGTTCTGCTTGATTTATTCCTAAAATATCCTGAGATTGCAATCTCTCAATTTTTTGCTATGACACATTCCTGTGTATCAATAAGAGCATGCATACATTGCTCGTAAACTATTATAAGCTGTTATTTGCATTTAAAAAAAAAAGAAAAAAAAATAAATTTAGTAAAATAATACTTAAGGGAATATGGCAAAAGGTAAAAAAAAAGTCAAACTCTGACTTACTACTTCCTCATTCTTTACTCTTGTCCCAAAACCTGCTGTGCAGCTGTGAAGTTGTTTAAATATACATTAAAAGAGTCGTGAGATCGATGTTTGAAATATTTTTTGCAAATCTCTTCAAATCTACTTCATTTTTATGTCTGACAGAAATATTTGATTTAATGAAACCTTGGTCCCCCATGATTAGAAACTTGGGTGATTTAATGCCTTGTTTTACTGAATAAATGATAACTGGAGATTAAAAATTCCCAGTTTCCTTTAGACCTTGAAGCACAAACTTTCCATAAAATTAACATCTGGATCAAAATGAGCATAAACCTAATCCAGTATATCCTTTTGTGTGTCTGTGTCTGTGTTTTAAAACCACTTCTTTTATAGGTTGCTCATTGTGAAAACAAATTAGGTGCTACTACTCTAATGTAGAAATAAGAAATCTAACTATGAATTCTGTTACAAATACTCATACTATTCTTCTGTTTAAGTTTTATATTCTCATTTTTTTAATACCTGTGGCCTAAGTCTTGAGACTTTTACCTTTGGGGAGATTGTATTTTTCTTTGCATTAAAGAATGTGGGCGGATCTTAATTGCAATTTAGATTGCTGCAGAAATATAAATATATATAGTCGTTTATTTAGTAGCAATATACTCCATCTTCACTTCCATATTGAAGTGCTTTTATTGCACATTTTTACTGTGATTATTACTACGTTACAATGCTCCTAGCAGAGCTCCAGTAAAGGACCAGCATGCCATTTTGTGGGAAAAAAAATACTGAAAAGTGGTTCCTGGTCCATAGCATGTAACAGTATACATTTGTCTCATGGTGTCCATTGCTCATACAGCTGTTGAATGGACAGCATTACCGGAAAGCCCAGGTAGAACAGTGATCTGTGCAATTGATGTGGTGAGCAACAATTACACTTTTTGCTACCATAGGAGCTCTGCAAAGTGTCTCACAGGACTCAGGCTCATCTGATACTCTCTGAATATTCTTGCTCCTAAAAGCATAGAGATTAGTTCAACTGAGATGACCGGTTAGTTGTTTCTACAGCAGAAAAAGTAGGATGCAATCCAATACAGTTAAAGGGTTCATAAGTATTGATAGATAGACTTGGCTAAATTGCGTAACTGGTTTTTTGGCAGCTGATGGCTGTAGTGGCATCTATTCAGGTGCACATTCTGTCACATGATTGCTGTTCTGGGACCCTGCACAAATCCTGATGCACTGTGTGAATCCTATCATGCTCACTGTGTTCTAACTCCATGCTTGGGAGTCAAATACTGGGCACATGTGCCCTCACCCCAGCTCCATGCCTGGTTTCTTAATGGAAGAGAGGCATGGGCTGCAGGCAGGAAGGAAGTGACAGCACTCTGCATGAGGTCTTGCAGCTAAATAAATGTAGGACACGGCATTCATCATCAAATGACAACTGCTCTGCAATAAATCAGCACGTATGGACACTTTTTCAGGATCTCATAAGATTGAGTTATTTGAGTTATTTTGAGGGTCTGTACAGTGTTTTATATTAATCAGTAAAGAGGAACCACAGAACATGCCTGACATTTCTTCACAACAGCAAACAAATATATCAATATATGACAGAGCTCCGTGAAGCTGAAGGAGATGCCTCAGAGACTGATAAATAGATCTTCTGCTATCTCCTCTACTTTCTTCCAGAGAATTATAGAACAGAAAAGCTCTGAGTTTCCACCACAGATTTTGTGGATTTCTAATTTACCACACATTCCTCCAAAACAGAAAAAAGGGAGAAAGAGGAAATGGCATGGCAGCCAAAGAAATAGAAGCTGAGAGAACACAGGGATCGCGTGTGCCAGATGTGTGGTTGAGCATATTTCACAATCTTTTGCCAACACACCTGAAAACTCCAGGCGATTAATGCAATTGGAAGGGTGTTTGCATATGGTTAGTTTAGGGATTGTTCATAGTCAGCGTAAGATTAGGCACCAGGATAATTCCAGTTTGGATTCAATGGCATCTATTTGGCAATCTGTTTAGGGAGCTTAACAAATCAATGGAATGCAGCTCTCACCAGACCTGATTTCATAAGGTCTCATTAGCAAATATCTTACTTTAAACACACCAACTTGCTAAAGTAAAGAACATAGCACATAGGTAAAGGTCTGCTTAGCTGACACACATTGGAGAACTCACTATACAAAGTATATCCATGAAAATTTTAATGTCTAATGTTTAATTTGCTCGCAGTATTCACAGAGTGCCTTTCATGAGACATCAGAAAGAATATATCATTTCTCTTTGATCTGTTATTTTGGGAATCACAAGCTTTGAAATGGATGCCATTTTATCCTGCACTGGAGGTATGAATTCAGGTTTCAGAACATAGCTGCTTATCTTTCAGTTTCTGTCAGCTTTGGGGTCATTTGACATTTGTCATTTGACATTTATCAAATGCGACATTCAAAAGGATGAAGATAGTTTCATTGCAAGACTTAGATTTGCAATAAAGGATTGCAAGACAAAATGATTCTTCACTGTTAATTATCTTTTTGCAGATCCATCTTGATGAAAATGCAAAACCCATGCCCATTATCCTTTGTTTTTAATCTGCTGGAATAATATATTGTTTTAACATTTGCTCAATGTGCTTTTTTTGAATGATTATTCAGTTTTTTGTATATTTCTTAAATATTAGATGATTTGTTAAGATCATCTACTAACTCTCAAATGAGATTTTAAATAGTATAACAAGATCATAGAATTGTTTATGCTTATTATTCTCCATAATAATTTTTAATCATATGAATAGGTCTTGCATGATGAATTTGAATAAAATATTTAAATTGATTACATGAGTCAATAAATAAAATCAACTTGAAGCTTCACTAGGTTCATTTTTATTAGTCAATATTCCCATTAAGATATGAACCAGAAAATGTGTCATTTGTGTTTTCATATTGGATCATCTCAACCCTACAGTGCACATGCAGCTCTAAGAGTATTCTGCAAATTAATAATTTGGTTAACTAGCAAGATGTTTTGCGTATTTTTTCTTTTAATTTAGTGTAAACAAGTACCTGTCTTATGCCTGTAAAAGAAATAAATATAGAAATAATTTTATTTGGAATTCAAAATGTAAAAAATATTAGAGGTTTGATTAGGAAATGTCAACATTAGTAAGTAATCTTCTTTAATACTAGTGGGGACCATCAGTGTATAGGGAAAATTATTATAAGAAGAGCTGTAAAGGACTTGACTTGGTTCAATCTATAGAAAATGAACCTGCTTGCTTAACTTGGAACCTGGAGTGTGTGGTTTGGACACCTTTAATCATGTAGAATATGTGGTTACATATGAAAAGAAGGAAAATAAAAGAAATCATATATATAATTCCACTGCATTAGAAAATGGCTGTCATATTAGATTCCTTTCTGCAATAATCCTGGGATAAAAACATTATTGTAGAAGTTCCACATACTAGGAATGTCCTTCATAATTAAAAAATAGATAAAATTTTTATCAGTGAAGCCCACTTCCTTGATCTTCACTGGAAAAATCTGGGGAAAAAAATTGCTCCCAGTAAGAATGTCGTTGAAAAGTATTGAGATCTTGGCTAAAATTAAATGGGCACTTTTGGTTTAATACTTGAAATACTGTAATTCGCTCTACTGAGCTTCAATTTCAGCAGAGTGGGAATGAAATTTAAGTTGGGATTTCTTCAGTTTGTACATGCAGATCATGGCTTTGATACTGTTTAATTGTAGTTCTAGGATAAGGTTAATTTCCTTTCTGGATATTTCTCATATCCTATCTATCTGTTGTATATTTTCATGTTTTCTACAGTCAGGAGTATAGATGGTGATTTTAATACAGATACACTGTACAGGAAAATGTGATAAAACTGAATATACATGCAGAATAGTGGTTTTCATAACAGACATGTCCAGTCAAAATAAGTCTAAGCAATCTCAAATCTCGGGTGACAACATGCAGACAAAGAATGCAAAATTTTATTTGGGGAAGACTGGTTTTATTCATAGGGACATATATTGATGTAACCAAAAGAGGAAAACAGATTTGCAGTGTAAATAGCTGATTTCTCAAACTGAATTATATGTGTTAAACAGGGGTACTTTTCAGTTAAATGCTTTGTGTACTAAGAGCAACTATATAAAGCCCTAGAGGCACAAGTATCGGTGTATATATTATCATATATATTAAATATATACATGCACATTATGTATACATGTTTCAATAACTCATGTATATTGTTGAAAAGAATGAACATTATAATGTTTCTGCCAAATCCATCCTCAGCTCTGACAAGCTGGAAATCAGACCATATCAGTGAACTCTGGAGATTGTGAATATTGGTCTTTGTTAGAGCAATAATGAAAGAATAATAGTTTTGCTACTGTTTTGTTGAGCTTGGTAAGGAAAAAAAAAAAGGCAAGAGAAATTAGTCAGCAGGTGTCAAATACACAGTATAAGGCAACCATATAATTGATATTTGTTATTATTTCCCTATTGTGCTAGTCTCTGTAAAAGACAGGTCTCTCACTGTGTTGTATTTCATACAAATTTTCTGACAAATTAAAAGTGGTACAGTTTTGTTTACTTAGATAAGGGTTTCTGCAGAAAACGTACTGAAATGCACCTGGTAATCTGTGAAAAATCTTGACAGATACTCTTTTTCATAATAGCACCTGCACCATTGCTTTAAATTGCTCCTGTTCTGTTTTCTAAGTGCTGCTATAGAAATAAATGGTGCGTGCTCTAGAGTACGTGTAATAGCACAAGATAGGTATTTACACAGTAACAATTTGGTCCAGAATTCGTAATGAAGCAAAGGCGACTAATAAACCATACTGCCTTATTCCCAGCCTAAAATGTTAGCGTATTATTACTTTTAAGGTACAAAAATGGCTGCTGACCCAGACATTTAAGAGTTCAGAGGGAGTCAGTGATGGTGCAGATGGGTGGCAGGAGGTCAGTCCCCTGCTGCAGCCAACTGAATGCCACAGCTTACGGTGCCCCTGGACCACAGCACCCTTGTCACCAACACAAGTGACCTCCACAGGTGTGTCAATAAAACACTGGTAGCTAGGACCTTGTCAATAGTTATCACAAACATCAACAGTAAAGGACCATGGGGTTAGTATTTTCATGTTTTCCATTTAAAATTAGGAATCTGCAACAGATTCAGAACATCTCCAGTCGTTTTTGCGTGTTGTCATTCATTAAGTGTGCTTCAGTGGAATGCAAGTGGAGTCTGAAAGTGCTATCCACCATACAAGCAGGATTGCAGACAGCAGTGCCAGCATCAGGATCGTAAGAATAAAATAATCAAGACATACCAGAAGCTGCAGAAGCAAGTCAGTTTAGCTTTCTTTGACAGAATTTGAAGCATAGGAGGTAAAGACTTATTAAACTGTAAAAGATGTGTAACCGAGGGCTGGAGCTCGGTGTACTACCTACCTACAAACATACAAGATTTGTTTTCATTACTGTCTGATTTTCTACTACTGTGTGATCTCCAAGGCTCCCTCATGAGGATGATTTCACCTTAATTAGTATTTCTCCATAAAAATGAAAGCTAAGCAGCAATATTAATAAAAGGTCAGCAATCTCCAAAAGGGAGGCTTCATTATGTAAGTAGATTGAAAATATGTATTACTCATAACTCCTACGTTTTTTTATTTGAACAAAATAGTATTTTTCTTCACATACCATGACAGGTATTAAGGGACTCAATTGTGTAAAGTTTCTAGAAAGCTCACCACTAAATAGCAATAAAATACACTGAAATTCCACGCAAATAGAAAATATTTGAGGTTGTCAGTCAGACACGAACATTCAGTTTAGAAGTGAAATTTGTGCTGAAAAAGCCCTACTTGAAAATGTGACTGATGATTTTTGGTTTGCATCGTTGAATGGGACAGAATACAAAGTGCTAACCATGAAAGTTGGTGGGTGAAATTTAAGCTGCAAAAGTTAGAAAGGTCCAACTAGACAAGTAATACCCTACATTTTATTCTTAAACTGACATCAACTGCCTCATTTTTCTCAATGAAAAAAAATAAAGAACTTTCCAATTCTGCTGAATGAGCTTGGCAAAGAAAGTAGAGAGCCAAAATAAGACTTTCTTTAGACTCAACTATGAAGAGACTTGAAATTTTACTCTTGTTTAGAGTCACATTGAAAGGCATTACTGTGGTCCAGATCAAGTGTGCTAAATAGGAAAATAATGCCTGTGATTTTAGAAATGGAGTATAATCATTTGACGTCCACAAGCAGAAGCTGATAAGGACAAAAATATGTGATATATGTAATATATTTGATCATATTTTAGAAGGTGTAATTTGGACTTCAGTGTTTAGGTTGATTGTCCAGTTTTGGGTACAACAATCCTAAATAGAATAATGATATTTATCTGCATTTCTTTTCTATTAATCTGTCGGGTGGAGGGGGTGTGGTATTTTGATTTGTTTTCAGCAGCTATGATGCCATCCGCAAGAATATTACCTTTTACTTTCCAAAACAAAGAACGTAACATGGAAACCATTAGGAATTTAACATTAGAGGTTAGATAGTATGTAGTTATTTAGAAAGCTGTCTGTGGTCATGTTTTGTAGTAGATATTTTAAGCTGGATATCATAAACATAAAAGCATCAATAGAACAGATAGGTGTTTCTCAAAAATATTATAACAAAATTTTATCTGCATTGAACAATCATTTTCTTACCTAGATCTCTGCTGTTACTGCTGTCTGCTGTTGTAATGATCATTAGAATTTAAGTTTTGGAGTCTACTTAGGAAAAATATAGTCATCTGTGTCTTCACCCAGATCATCAACCTTTCTTCCATGTTTTGGCAACCTGTTTAAAAAGTTACACAAATGGTTCAGTGTTTAAATTAGCCCATGTGCAAATAATTTGCATATTATTGAAAGTTAAATCAGAAATAAGTAAGTAATAGAAAGGTGTATGATAGCAATTAAAAACTTTTGCTTCAATAAAATGAAAAGCAAAAATGTATGTCTATTTGTAAGACACTGAAGAATTTCCAAGCTGCTTTAGGAGCACTAACTCTGCCTTAATATATTCATTAAATCAAGAATAGAACAAGTATGAAAACAATTTAGATGTGTGGTTCTTCACAGTTTAGATCTGTTATCTGATGACTACCCAAGAGCTGAAACTTTCACAATGTGCCAGACTTCAAATTCTTTGTTGTTCCTGTATATATTTGCTCTGCATTCATTACAGTAATAAAATCATTGAAATGGTAATGTTTAATAATGATGGATTTTTGGCAAAGTGATTGTTCCCAAACATTAAAAAATCAAGTAAATCCCTCCAAATAATGATACACAATATTGCATTCTTTTATTTGCCTGTCATCTAAAAGGGAAAATTGAATTTTTTCTTTTTACATATTTACTTACTTGGAAAGTAGTGGTCCTATGGTATCTAAAGACCCATAGAGGCTAAGAAAAATTAACCTCTTTTGAATACATGATGAAATGACAAAGTTCTGCACTAAGGTTTCAAGATTATTCTTCTTCAGCTAAAGGTCATTTAAAGGTTTGTGTTAGATACGGATAGATTCAAAATGAAGGCATAGTGATATCTGCTTTTTAATGGATCAACAAAAGATTGTCATATGAAAAATCCAAATCTATTGTTGCCTGTCAATTAACATATCCTATCATTTTACCTTTTTTTTCACATGATGTGTAATTGTTCTACATCATTCAGAATTTTACAATATTTTATAATTTTATAATAAGTGTATTGAAGTATCTCACTTAATCTACCTGAAAGTCTCTTTTAGCACTAATTTTGGCTAATTTTGTTTGGTGGAAGCCATAAATTCTGTAGTTTTGATTTGAGAACTGTTTGATTCACAAAGAAAAAAAATTAAGCTATTCAGAACACAAACCACAAATATTAAATAACTGATTAATGTGTACAAAGCAAGACTGTGCTAATGAGATTATACCAGTCCTTTTTCTGTTCCTTGAGACAAATATAATTCTCTCATTTAAGCAAAATGTTTTAAAATTCAGTGTATTTGTACAACCCCCAAAGGCACAGATTGTCTCAGACAGTTTTAACTCCCACTCTTGTAGTTTCCTATAATTGCTTGGATGAAATGTTGCCTTCAGGTCTTGGTCTTGGCACTGAAATCAGTGGGAGTAAATTACTTCCACCAGGGCTGTAACTTGGAATTTTTTCGTGAGTAGTGAATCAGCCTGCTCATCAGAATCTCGCATTACAGCAATTTTCAACATTAATATTAAGGAAGAGTTGCTTAAAGTGGTGGGTGTTTTACATCTCAAATGTAAATGTACATGTTGGTCAGAGTGATTCAAATGGTCTTTACAATGAGCACTTAAATATAACTTAAAAAAACACATCTGAAAAAAATGTTCCAAGTTAAAATTAAATTACTAACATCAAAATAAGTTTATCTTAATGTCAATTAGAATCAAATTAAATGAAATTAAATTAAATTTCCCACAAAATCTTGGCTGCTGCACACACTTACCAGGTAGTACTACCTTAAATTCTCTTTCCTACCCCTTGCTTTTGTATTCTAGGATAGGACACTCTAAAAGAGTGTTTCTGACTCAGGATCTATGCAGACAAAATACAGTGACAGAAGCTTTAAATTTACACCAGCTTTCCAAAAATGGCATCTATACATCCTACCAGTGTTCTACTGTGTTTAATATGTAATGTTATTCTTAAGTAAATCATTTACTGTATGTGCTTATGAAAGCAGAACAATACAGAGATGTCTAACTGTGCAATTTAACAAAATAGATTGTTCATATTAGCCAGATCTTCCAGCTCATCATAGTATACAATGTAAAAAAATTAGGATCTAAATCTTTCTATCCTGTGTATTGCCTGAGAGTAAGCCACAAAGTCAGAGAGAAAGCAGTTTATTTTCCAATAGCTGCATGGGATTTTTAGTAGCAATACCAATAAATAACCAATATTTTAAATACAATAAAACCTACTTGTATATGTGCTAAAATAGTCAATGAATAGTAGAGGGTGTTAACGCACACACTTTTCTTAACAAAAACCACGTAAAACATATGTTGCTGTTGCTAACAGATGGGAGGCTGACAGAAAACCAGCACTTTGTTTTACATCAGTGGGGTTTGATTCATAGCCTCTTGGTACTATTTTCCTATGACACAAGTTTGGCATTCATTGAATTCTATATAAAAGAGTAAGTCTTGTTCTCACAGTGTTAAAAAAATCAATGGCTAACTGCTCTTTCATCTTTCAAGCTAAAAAAAAGTGTCCTACCACAAAATCAGGGTAGAAGACAAGACAGAGTTGGCTATTGTGTCATCTATTAATTCCTTTTTATCCTTAATGACCTTTAGATATCATTAATACGTTTGAGTTTAAAACCTCTTTTCATATAATGACATAATTTTGCAAATATTACAAATGGCCAACATAGGATTGAATTGTTAATAGATTTTAAAAATTGCCTGCACAGTAGTTTTCTGGTTTCTTATATATATTTACCACTTATTTTCTTTCTTTTGCAGATTGTAGCTTTGCGTGAACAAAATGCACACATTCAAAGGAAAATGGCAGCTGGGGAAGGGTCTGCTGAATCAGAGCATATTGAAGGAATGGAGCCAGGGCAAAAGGTTCATGAAAAGGTATAAAATGTTAGTTGTCATTAAATCTAACAGTCAGTATGATAAATAATCATGCGTTAGATTTTAGTAATGTGAATATTTTACAGGGTGTCCGTTTAGTCTGCCTACGGAAACCAATATGAAAAAATGATCTTGTTTAAATGGAAAACAAACACAAATGGGCGGGTCCTTGCTCTTTGATAGGGTATTGAGTTAGACCTATAGCTTATAACAAACTGTTCTTGGAATTTTTTGAATAACGCTACAATTGCAAGTACTATATGCTGCTGAGTGATCCTCTATACATTGCATACAGAAGAGCAAGGTGTAGTGGCACGTGTATGTGGAAGGCTGTATATGCAGACATTGCTGCAAAAATAGACTCTAAGGGGATTACAGAGACCTAAAAACTAGTAAAAGTAATTTTTCTCTGTGCTGCCTGTAGATGTTCTTCAAATTCCTGTCCATGCTCATATAGAGAGAAGCTACTTAGCACTCCTTCAGTAGGAAATAGGTATATAGAATTCAGGCCAAGTATTTGCTGCTTACTGCTGAAAGACAGCAAAATGTAGAGACTGATTTAATAAAAAGGTTTTCTCCTAAGCCTTAGTTTTCCATATTGATAAAAACCAAGTTGAGCATCTTCCTCTCTCACTTCAGAATTATTAAGTTAAAATGATAGCATAACATAACATTTGGCAGACAGCTGAAATGAGTAGAACTGCTGCTTGGATCTCTAATTGTGCATTTTTGTGTAATGCCATATGATGAACAGTAGCATAAATCATACTTATAAAAAATAGCTGTCGTCCTTAGTTATTTTATAGGCGATCCAATTTACAATGGTGCACTTGCACTGCAAGCATTAATTTTACACATTTTGCAGTTTATGTGTATTTTTCTTTGAGTAATCTATGTGGTTGAGAAACACACAGTAAACAAATACTGTTCAGCTACATCCCCCTCTTTGCAAAGTCTTACTCACAGACACGTGAAATTTTGATAAACAGCGTACACCCCACTCACTTGTGCTTTTAAATACAACCACACAGTTTAGCTGAAAATGTCTAAATTTCCACTTTCTTTGCAAGCTGTGTCTTCTGATTTGAGCCATTGGGTTCATTGCTTACAAGCAGAACTAAGTGGAAATAAGACTATCCATGCTTTAAGAAATGTGCATATTTAAACACTAATGAGAGGAAGGAAATCCAAAGTAACATATTATTATCATTTTTGTTATTGAATGTTTCTAGAATATTATGTCCAGAAGACTTCTATGCTTCCTAATAAAAACAACTTAGGTTGGTTGGGTTAAGCTGAAATAAAGGTTTGTTCTTACTAGTCTTTGCTCCTTATGGTAATGAAAGCATACTGGATACGGAGTTAACAGGAGGCTGTATTGACACCTCTAATTCACATTCTCTGCACTAGCTGCTCTCTACCTTTCTACATTTACCTTAGTGGCCATCATCAATTCCTTATTATTTAGGCAAGAGAAACTTAAAAGCTAGCAAATACAGAAACTTACAAAGCAGCCAACTTGCACAAAGAGAAGAGCTTTAAAGGACTTTGAAAAATTGTTTCAAAGAACACCTGACAAAGACCACCTGCTGTGGGAATTAAGATGCAACCATTTCTGTTACCAGATATTCTCCTGCTTAGCTCTGTGACCACTTGCTGACACCCAGATCCTTCACTTAATCTCTAAGGACAATAGCCTGATTTCCCCATAAGCGAAGGCTGGGAAAGACAGAACTCCCACTGAATAAAATGCCCATTGGGAAATCAGTTGAGAAGCAGCTAGAGAAGCTGCAATGGTGGAACTAAACAGCCAAAAATAAGATACTTGTTCTCAAATAATTTCATTATTTCCTACTGGTATTTATTTCAGCTTCCATAAGAACCTTGAAAGTTGAATTATTCAGTAAAACAGAATTTTCAGAAATGATCATATGCAAATTAGGAAGCATTGAAGTTGCTTTGGAAAAGAGGGAGTCTTCTGATGTTTTTACACCTTTAATGTCCACCATTACAGTATTGCTTTCAGTTGTAATTCTAGTTTGCTTATTTCTGTCTCATAATGGAGCATATTCCTAAATTCTGTGCCACATATTTTAATTCAAATATATAAAAAAATCATTGCAATAATTCTTCTGAAGTTAATGGAGTTTCATCAGAGATTAATTAGCCTGAGGAATGACTATTTTTATCCTCAAAGATACCATAAGTGTATCAAAAGTTTCCTGCTTGAAAAATCCACTTTGGCATGGATTTCTGTTACACTGAAGGCACAAAAGCTAAGTATTTAAGTGCAGTGTAAATCAAGGTGTTTCTTCTTGAAAGTGCACTTGTTCTACCTATAATAAGGGCAGTTTTATTGACAGAATTTGGTAATTCCCTTCAGAATAATACCAGAATCAAATGGAAACAGAGACATATACCAGGATAGGTAAAAGAGCCTGATATTTCTGGTGCAATGAAGACCAGATGTTACATTTCATGAGGAACTCAGAACCGTATATAATTACTTTTTCAAGAACTAAACAGCTGGGTCTATTTTGCTTTATAATATGCCTAAGGCTGACACATTTAGCTTATTTAAGAATCACATTTTTTCTTCTTACTCATAACATCAACATATTACAATAATTAAATCAAATATTCAAAATTAAATCAGTAGGTTGTGAATATGAAAATCTGTGAAAACACTGACAACAATTGTAGACATTGTATCCTGTAGGAGTAAAAGGTGTTTTGCCAAGGCAAACACAGTGGGCTAAAATGTTCAGAGTGCAAATCAAATACTATTAATAAAAGTAGCAAGTGTCTTTCAGAGCAATCATCAGAATCTGTTCTGGTTTTTGGACTTGATTATTTTTGAATTTTCTGATGTATGTTTTTGTATGATTAATAGAAAACTGCAGAAAACTTCCAGTTTCAGTTTTTACTGAAAAAAAATTATATCACATGCACTCCTTTGTTTTGAATGAATGAATAAAAAAATCTTTCTTTTCAACTGGCAGCATAGAGAAGTGGCAGAGAAAGGAGTGAAGGAAGGACGTATGGAGCCTTCATCAGAAGCATCATTTAAAACAAGGATTTAGTAATGAATGAGCTGTCAAAGGGGTTTCTGGAACTTAGAGAAAGTTTTCTGTAAGGACACTTTGTTTACCAGTTTTCTGAGTGTAGTCAGAATGCAAGATGTATAAAATATGGTGGGAGTGATGTATAAAAAATAGTGGGGGACGTGATTCTTGCCCCAAAGCATGCACATTCTAAATTAGAGAAATAGTACACTTCAGACACAAAGCACATTTGATAAGCAGATGATGGTTTTGTTTACAAGCAGTGCTGATATCTTTCTGGTTTTCTAATCATCTCTTTCTGGATTAATATTGATAAAGCTAATTAAAGAATCATGTGTTGAGGGGGACTTAATGAAGATTGATAGCTTGACACACCTGGGGAGGTGAGGAGTATTAACTGAAAGGAAACATGGTTAAAAGCTCCAGCTGGGATTAGAAGCTTTCATGCATCTAAGGAGTAAGTCTAGGAGAGTATGCCATATTCTTTCAGAAAGAAATAGGTAAATATTTTGTAAGTACTGTTCTGCTTAATAGTTTAGTATTGCCTGCATGACCATGAATACTTAGTGTTCACCACTATAGCATGGAGGGCTGCATTATTTAAGCATAGTTTGAATGATAAATCAATAGACTTCTCAAATCTTTGTCAAGAAATCAGTTATTTGCTTGTTTCATATAAATTAATTTGCCTTTCAGTCATACAAGTTTCTTTTCCTTTTTACCTAGTAGAAACCTCTATATGCTACTACATGTTAAGCCTGTTAAAACATGGCTTTAAAGGGGGAATTTTGCAGGGGAATTTCACATTTCAAGTACTGTGATAGCTGACAGCATTGGCTGACTGACTTTTGCTGGATGATTTACTGCAAGGAGTTACCAGGACATAATTTCTAATGGTGGAATGGGAGGACTACTAAGGAAAAGGTGTTAGTCAAGGCAAATGAGGACAGAGTTTGTGTGTTTAGTTTGATTTGAACAGCCCTTACAGAAAAGGAGCAGGAACTGATTTCTCTCTCCCATGTGAGAGCTTAGGAAGTCTTCTAATAGTGTAGAAGAGAAACAGGCAGACATTTTAGAAGAGACCAGCAACAAGAAAAAAAAATGCCCACCCATTAAGTGAACACCCTTCCCTCCCTCATTTTGCAGAAGGACTCAAGTGGGACAGATGATCACAGGCATCAGAAAGATGAATCAGCTGAAAGCTGAAAGCTGATCAGGAAACAGACATTCAAGATCTTTAAATTAGTAATAAAACTAGGAGTCTTTTGATGGCTCAGTAGAAAGAGCAAGAAAATGAGAGTATTTAGAGAGAAAAGTGCTGGAGAAGGTAGCTATTCTTACATCAGTAGTGGGGCAGGGAAGAAAAATTTCAGTTGAGAGAATATTGTATTTGAAGTAGAGATTGGAGACAATTCAGAGTAACTGGGGAGACCTCTAATGATCTGGAGATCACTGCCTGAGACAGACCAAAATGTGTGAAACAACCTAGAGAAGTAGAATAATTTTCAAACACAGAGGCAATCAACCACTTAGAAATGGCTGTGACAGTTTTGGTGTAATGCTACTAGTTTTGGCATAGATTTGCACACTCTGGTTTGTGTGCTAGTAATATAGAGGTGATAATCATGCTGCTTTTCCTTGTTTAGTTGTTGTTTGGGATTGGTCTATTTCACAGCAATGTATCTCTGTTAGTATCACTTGCCTTTGAATGTTTTTGCATGAGACATTTGAATGGATGAGGTGGAAGAACTCTACACTATAGTTAAAAGCGTCTTCTGGTAACGTGTTTATTCTTACATCTCAAACAGCATCAGTAGGTGTTACTCTTTGCAGCACTGATTTTTACTCTTGCTTTCATAAAATTAAGTGACCTGTATAATTTTGCTTCCTTTGATGGTTATTTTACTTACTTTTTGATATTTCTATGTGATAGAATTCAGACAAGTTTATTTGACCTGTGAAGTAAACTGTATTTCTGTCTCTTCCCTGATGATGTGACCTTCATGACCAGAGTTTCTAAGTTGGAAGGAACATTTCTACCATTATAGAGCTAAAAATAATCTTTTTTTTTTTTCTTTTTTCCTTGGGATTTGGGACAAAATTTTCCAAATTTCCATGTGAGGTCCGTGGTGCAATGGGGATTTGTGGTGCAATGAACTTGCCAGTGCTCCTTTAAAAAAGAATTTAGAGTGTGTCTTAGTAAAGTGTAGACATAAGGCACATAATTTTAGGGTTTAAAAAACCAAAACCACAGACAAAAAAGGAGAATACACACACACCCAAAAATCCCAACCACACAACACAGTGCTTGCACCATAAAAATACTTTTTCATTCTAGGAATTCTAAAAGACCAGACTTCTGAATTTTTAGGTTACTTTCAATTATTCAAAGGTACCTTAGGGTTATACAGAGCTTAATTTAGTTCTCTGACATGAAAATGACTGTGCATGTGGGCATCATGTGAATCACCTGTGCTTGTACTCCCAAAACTAAGAGGCACAAATGAGGAGTTCTGTCAAGTTAATGAGTCCTGCCTGTGCTGCAGGTTTTTCAGAGATAACCTCATGAGATGTTATTGCTTTCCTTCTCACCACTCTCTGAGGTTAAATTCTAGCACAAAATACATAATTAATTACTGGTGGATAGTATTTAGACCGAATATTTGATATCAGATGTTTTACAACTGGAGAGAAAATATCACATGGAGGTGCTTTTTACTGTTCTTGGGATTTGCTTTAAAAAAATTAGGTTTTCATTTCTATTTTACCACATATGTAGTTGAATGTAAGTTCTTCCTAAAAATAAAATAGAAAAGAACTTTGCTGTATCACCTGGGACAATTTTACCATTTGTTTTGCTAACTTCTGTAGACTGGTGTCCCTACTCTTTTTTTTATTATTATTATTATTTTACCTTACCTGTAACTCCAGTCAGTTTGCCTCCAGTGTTATTTATTGCTGGGGTTTAATTGAAAGGGCAGTATGAATTAGAGACTACAATATTCTGGATTAGCTTTATTTTACAATTTTTCATGGAGTTCCTTTTACCATTGTTCTTGGTTTTTACTAGTAAACTAGTCTGCAGCTGCTTTTCCTCTTACTATCTCATGGTGGAGCGAAGCAGCAATATAGGGGGGATTTATGGTTATTTGTAATGTTCCAATTTGCTGTTCTTCTCCCTGCTGACACTCTTACATCAGCAGCAGATTGTCTTACTGCTGTACTTTTTGGATCTTGAAAGAAAGAAAACCAGATTCCAGGGATGTTATTTTCCTTTTCATACTGCTCAGTAGTGGGGAACATTTACTTTCCTCCTCCATTTTCACAGACCTTAAGAAGTTAAAATTTTACTTCTTCCCCTTGCCCTCCAAAAAATTTCTTGTTTAATCCCTATTACCCCCTCATTCCTGTCTCTGCAGTGTCACCTGTTATAGTTAGTACCATCATTGTCATCAGATTTACTTGATGATTATTCTGTCCTTTCTGTTTCTCCTCCTATCTTGTTTTGTTTGTATTTCAGTGAGCATAAAAGCTTTCTTTATGAAGGAAGAGTATCTCTAAAACCCTTAGTAAAAACCATGTTGTTTATGTTCTATCCGTTATTTACCTGGTGAGGTGACATGGTGATATAACCAAAAAAAACCTCAGCTTACAAAAACCCGCAACAGGCATCCTCTTGCTCTTGTTGTTTCCCTCATTCTTCCCGGGAGAGGAGGAATGCAAGTTGCTGCATTGCTTGGTAGAGATGTCATTGCTCATATACCTTTGTTTGCTCTGACCTAGCCTGAGAAAAGAGGTCTTAAGGTTCTCTTGGGCATTTCAATCTGTTGCCAGCAAGATTTCTCATGTGGCTAAGAAACCTGTGGAAAAGGGCAGGAATAGAGTGCAGAGACCCTTATAGTGTGTGTAGCAGGCGAGCACACACTGCAGCTGTGTGTACCTGCCATGTCTGTAGAAAGCAAAAAAGATGAAGGGGAAAATGCATGATACCACTTCTGCAGCATTGAAATCTAAATAAGTAAATGTGATAGAAACAGATGGACTGTCTGTATTGGGTAAACTAGTGAGCAAAAAATCCTCAAAACATTGAAGCATGTGAGCTATGAGCCACATTTCTTTTTTTGAGGAAGAATAGCCATTGGTCGTAGATTCTTTTATGTGAGCTAATTGAACTTAAGGAGTATATTCATATGTGGCTTTTTCATGACCACTTTTGTTAGACAGCATCATAAAATTTGTTGAAGACTTCATCTGGATGAGTAACTTCTAAGATAGATCTAAGGACCATGTACATTTTTTGTTTTCTCTGCTAGAATGTTTTGATCAGTTAGAAAGTTTTCTTTAGTGTTTTGTCTTCAACGATTTCTTAATTGTTTTGGATTACTTTCAGTACTTTCTTTTCCACCACCCCAAATAATTTGATGCTATTTCTTCCATTTTTTTGGGTATTTAGGGTAGTATAGGGATATGATAGTTAAGAATGTCTACTTTGAAACTTTTGTTTTGACCATACTCTTCGGAAAAGATTTCCTTTAGTACTTCAGGTAATAATTAGCAGAGATACATTCAATCTCATTGTTCTAAACATTCAACTAATTGTTTATTTACAAAGGATTGTAATTAATATAGGGTAACAATATTAGTAATTGATTTATTAATTGCAATTAATACACAGCATCAACAAGAAGAAATTCCTTGAATACTGGGAAACAAAAAAAATTCAACCAGATTAAACAAATTCAACTAGAGAAAGAAAAAGAATCAAACAAACAATTAAAAGACAAGGGATATGGACATTATTCATAAAACTGGTAATAGAGAAGATGCTGCAATTCTGTCCCTCCAGCTTATTGCATAGGAAATTTCTCTGGAGCAGGGAATGTTCCTGCTTCTGTCACTAATTCAGAAAATGAATTTGAATCATCATCTACAGAATGCCTTTTGTTTCCACTGACATAGCGTATTTTCACATTCTTGTTCAAGCTATTTTTGCATGGAAGAGAGGCAAAATTATTACCATAACTGTTGATAAAAACCCTCCTTAAAAGCTGAGGAATGTTATCATTTATTGTATCAGTTATTCCTTGAATCAATATTTAATAACCTTCTACCTGTGGTCTTTTGAAGTGATTGCTGTATGTGATGTACCCGTATAATGGATATATCATAAAATAATAGCAGGGCATAAAAGTGGCAAAATGTCAGTTAAAATGCCTAGGTAAACGTTTAAAGTATGCTTCAAAATTCTAAAAATACCAAATTTTAAATTGAGTTTTAAAAATTTTATTTGTATCTTTAAAGACAGCGGGGTTTTTTTAATCCTGATCTTACTAAGGGAAATTAAAATGTTGCCTTTTTTAGTAAGTTGGGAATTTTAAATGCCAGCTAGCTCTATATATGGGTATAGGAAAAATATAAAACAAAAGTGAATGATGTTTGGAATCAAAATACTTTGTAAGAAGAGTTATCAAAGAATTATGAGAGAAGTTGATGTGCATAGATCAAAACGCATGCATAACTGTCAACAGAATTGGTTTAATGGTGAGAGACAAGTTCTAACTGCAGTATTACTTGTCTTTCCAGAAATCTTAGATACTAAGTAAATTAATAGGAAAAAAAAATATTTTTCAGATTTAATTTGTGTAGTTTATTTATTAATATCTTAAGGAAAAAAGTTTCATTACTGAAAAGAGAATACTTCTCTTGCAGTGAACATACTTCTAGATATCACAGGTTGCCACTTCATAATTACCAGGGTTTATGTCACATAAGGTACATGAACACATACCTTTTATTGCATTTGAGATTTGGTATTTGGCTTATTATAACCTTGCAGCATTCCTGGACTGCTCTTTAGAGAGTTGTAGGGCAAATTCCATGCAAGATAAAATTTGCTAATCTGTGAAAACTGCTAAAATTCCTGTGTGAGACTAAAACTGTACAAAAAAATTACACATTGTAATTGTCATAGATAAAAACTTTATCTCAAATTTTCAAAATGGAGTAAAGTATGATAGTTTGGATGTCTTATCCTGTCTGAGTATTTGAGTCCTATTTTGCTTGTGACTGCTACATATTAATGGAATTTTGATTCAAGCAGGCTAATTGAACACTTTCCAAACATCCAAATAAGTGTAAATAAGTTTTTAATTTGCTATGGTCATCTTACCATGGTGTCCTGAAAGTAGATAAATGGTGGTTCAGCAGCTAACATAAAATATCTAAAATATAATTAGTTAGTATAAAGAATAGAACTTTGGAACTGAGTTATTTGATGTAATGAATTTTTAGAGTAACTTTGTTCAGTGATGAGCAGCAGCACAGGTGGTCTTGGTCTGGGTTCATTTTATGACTGATTAAGAAAAGAATGTTGTTGAAGCCATTAAATAATGTTCTTAGAATGTGCTAGAAGATTCTATATAAATACATTTTGACAATAATAATACAAAGTGATAATGAAAGCAATCCTGTTTTCCCCACAGATTCTGCTAGGAATTTTTCATATATACACTGCTATATGCATTATCACCTGAAGGACAATAAGCACCTTTTAGTACCAATATTTCTGTATGATGTTTAAAATTATAGTTACAGCAAAATACTCTGTTCCTGTGCTTCATAATATAAATTTAACCAATAAAATTGTACATAGTCAAGAAAGTTAATGACAGGTTAGGTACTTTGGCTTTATTTTTTCATGTTGCATGTCAAATCAAATATTTCTGGGTTTTTTTGTTCTTTTTGCCTATTTTTTTGATGTGAGAGGATTAAATTTGTATGAAACCATCAGATTAGCCTTACCTGGAAAAGGTTAATGTGAATATCTATTGTAATGAGGCAATACCAGCAAGTCTCACTAGTGAATGCACTTCTATCCTGAAATCATTTATTTGCAGTGTAAATCATATTGCTAAGATCATATCCCAAATGCAGTGTGTGTTATGGAATCTTGATTTTTTTTTTTTT
>VZTJ01005641.1:560606-753066 GCA_013397795.1 Orthonyx spaldingii | reverse complement strand
TTTTTTTTTTTTTTCCTAATTATATTCATACCAAGGCTTTCAGCAGCAGCACATAAATTACTTCAGCAGAGCTGGTTTCTAACGTAAATCTAACCACTATGTTGTCCAGATTGAAAGCACTTTCTGGTACAGTGAGTTTGTGATTTATTAATGTTGTTTCCTGTCTGCAGCATGGTATATTTTGCAAATGACATTAAGATAAAATGCTTTGTAAGTTTAGCTAA
The DNA here is from genome assembly GCA_013397795.1 of Orthonyx spaldingii. Lineage (NCBI taxonomy): Eukaryota > Metazoa > Chordata > Aves > Passeriformes > Orthonychidae > Orthonyx > Orthonyx spaldingii. The sequence continues at coordinate 752,842 of VZTJ01005641.1, read as the reverse complement.
GATTAATGAAAAAAAAATGGTGATTGTTAGAAGTATTGTTGGAATTTGTACTCAAATAGTCATGACACTGAACTAAACCTTTTTCTGTATAGTATCCTGCTCTTAAGGCAAGTTTTTCTATCTCTCTGTGATGCTACATTCTGAAATCCATAGATATGCATTAATTTTATGCTATTTTTTTGTAAGTATACCTGTCTTATCTACCATGAAAATCGTTTTTTTCTTCCTAGTTACTTTGGTAATTTTTTAAAATAATCTTTGCTTTAGAAATTAGTTAGCTAGAGCCCACATTAAAAGATAATTAATCAATGTCACTTCTCCATTAACAGCGCCTATCAAATGGCTCAATAGACTCAAATGATGAAGCCAGTCAAGTTGTTGAACTTCAGGAACTACTGGAAAAGCAAAACTATGAAATGGCACAAATGAAGGAGCGTTTGGCTGCACTGTCTTCCCGGGTGGGAGAGGTAGAGCAGGAAGCAGAGACTACGAGAAAGGAGCTCATTAAAACAGAAGAAATGAACAGTAAATATCAGAGAGACATTAGAGAGGTAAGGAATTCACCACACTCACCTCATATTTCTTGGTTATTGTTCCTGTGATATCCACTGCAAACTGATAGAGGGAGCTGGGGTTGCTTAGCCTGGAGAGGAGGAGGCTCAGGAGAGACCTTATTGCTGTCTACACCTACCTGAAAGGAGGTTTAGCAAGGTGGGTGATCTGTTCTCCCAAGCAACAAGTGACAAGATAGGAGAAAATGGCTTCAAGTTGTGCTGGTGAGGTTTCAATTGGATATTAGGAAAAAATTTCTCCACTGAAAGGGTGGTCAAGCATTGAATCAGGTTGCCCAGGGAAGTGTTAGAGTCGCCATCCCTGAAAGTGTTCAAGAAACATGTTGATATGGCATTTGAGAACATGGTGGTACCATGTTTATTGTGTGACTTGATGTTTTTAGAGGAGTTTTCCAACCTTAATGATTCTGTGATGCTATGATGTGTTTCTCCTTTTCCACCACTACATTAAGTCACTAGGGGAGTCTAATATCTCCATGGTATTTAACTTTTGGCAAATATTGCTGTCTCTCAGACACTTGATTGCCGCTTGCTGTTTATCTCTTAAATACCCCATTACACCAGGTATGTGTTTAATTGCTTTCATTTCATTTCTTTCCGAGCAAAGCTGCCACTAATACATTTGCATGTAGAATAATTACCAAATGCCAGTGCAAAATCTACTGTGAAACATATTTGTAAAGGTGGAAGTGCCTTTGATTATTTCATACTGCCACAAAAGATGATCATCCCAGTGCAGAAAATTAAATACCTGCAACAAGACAGGGGTAGTTTAGTATAGCATGACTTGTATAAATTATTGAAGTTTTTTTCTGGTGTATTTTAACAGATTGCATATGTAATAACTATTTTTAAGGTGTTGGTTTTTTCAGCAATACTCAAAAAGATCAGCTGGATATGGTCCACTTTAGGACTAACTATTTGGATACATTTGTATGATCATTATGGCTTGAAAAATAATCTCACTTATTTCTGCACTGCTTTCATAATGTAATAAAATGTAATCAGTAAGACATGCCTATCAGTAAATATTTTCATTGTGAAAGGTTATGTGGCAAAATGTAAGTCTTTACAAGAGCCAGACACAACTTTAAAGCTAATAAAATATTCTAATTTCACTAAAATTTATTGAAGAAAAATAATATAACAGAGTAATGAATAGTCTAACTTAATTATAGCAATTGACTTCAGTGAGACCAGCTTTTAAAACATAAGAAAACCAGCTCAAGATTTTAGAGAAGTCCTACCCATAGTATATGTGCATAACATACCCATATGTTATGTTTATGGTTATGTATCCAACATTATGGTCACTTGTTTTCCTGAAATTTCAGGACATGTCGCAGGACACCTGCTACATGTTCTTGAGAAGAAAATTTTAGCAGAACCCAGGAATAAGTTTAGGAACATACATTTATTTTTTTTTCCCATGTCACTACAGTATGTTTCTACTTTCATGTAACTATCTCAATTTTTGTAAGTTTTGATCAAGTTGTTGTTCAAAAAGCAAGCAAGTAAATGCGAGCTTTGTTTGCTATGATTTTTGCATTGAAAAATATGTAAACTAGAAACATATGCAAAAGGTGAAGTTTGTTTCTGTTTGCTGTATTCAACAGCTACTACCGCACCAGGGAAGGTCTAGGTTGGACATGAGGAAGATTTTCATGGAAAGGGTAATTGGGTATCGGAATGGGCTGCTCAGGGAAGCGGTGGAGTCACCATCCCTGGATGTATTTAAGAAAAGACTGAGTGTAGCATCAGTGCCGTGATTTAATTGACAAGATGGACTTTTGTCATAGGTTGGACCTGATGGTCTCAAAGGTCTTTTCCAACCTAGTTGCTTCTGTGATTCTGTATCAAAGCTACAAGAAACCCCAAAGAATTCTGTTTAAAACCGAAGATTTACTGCTGAGCATACCTTACACTTCTGTCTACTATTAACATGAAAATTGAACTGGTGTAAAATTGTGTAGCATTTTAATTATATGGTTCCTGATGGGGGTTTCTCTGTCACATTAGGCAATGGCACAAAAGGAAGATATGGAAGAAAGAATAACTACGCTGGAGAAGCGCTACCTCAGTGCTCAGAGAGAATCCACCTCCATACATGACATGAATGATAAGCTAGAAAATGAACTGGCAAACAAGGAAGCCATCCTGCGTCAGGTGCTGTACCTGCATTAGTCAGTTGTTTTCTTCGTACGAAATGAAAATTAATTTCAATTTACTCTAAGAGGTTTCCATTTGGTTAATCTGATCAGTTTTAATCAACAGATCAGTTAATATAAAAAATCATAAATTCTTCAGCATCTCTAAATTTCATATCATCTACTACAGCTGTGAACAATAATTTCAATGTGTACATTCAATGCTGGAAAATAACAGTTTTGTGATAGTCTTGCATAAGTACATACAGTCATATTCCCTAAGTAGTGGAAGATCTTTGCTTCTTATGTAACAATTTTGGAATGTTCTTTTTTAAAAAATAGTGTGAACTAAAACAATTCCTTTCTGCAGGGAAGATCAAAATTTGCATCAATATATTCTAATGAATTTGCAGATTAGTAGAGTGCAAATAAAATTTTACAAAGCTAAATGAACTGTGAATATGTTTTAAGAAAGCTTATAACATGACTGTGCAGCTTTCTCTCATGGTGCTTTGTTTCCATGGTGATTCCAAATCTGGAGTGTAAACTGAACTGAATGATGTGAATATCATATTGAAGAATATGCTATAAACTGAAAGCAAACTTGAAGTGAATATAATTCATACTGTATAATTCAAACCCAGCCTCAGTATCAGACTTCTTTTTTGCCTAGCATGTGTTTAAACAATTTAAAGTGTTGCATAGGGGAAATTAGCCTGTGTGATGTGATGTGAGAATCTCTGCTTCTATAATTGTATGCAGATATATTTGCACACATATTCACCCATCCCCCTGTATGTGTATATATATGTATTTGATTACCTCTTCAGGGAAATTAAACCATCAGAACTCAAACTCGCCAGCTTTTGCCAACTTCCTTATACTATTTTAAGAGGTATCTTCAATTGTCAGGTAAAAAAACCAACCAGCAATGGAAAAGGAAGGTACTTTTATTGAGTTCTTATTGTTGCCAATGTAAGTCATTCTGTGCTGCAGAATTCTGCCTACTCAAAGCAGGAATCATAACAACTAGGCTTAGAGTATATATGGTCAGACTTAAAGTTGATTTGCAGCATTGAGATATGAGTAGCCTAGCTTTTTGTGCTTTTTGAAGGATTAGAAAAGAATCTACAGTCACGCTCCTTTTTCATTTTGTCTTTTATTACCTGGATTGAACAAGAAAGCAGCAATCATTAAAAAAATCTTAATTGTGTGGTGTATCTCAGTCGGCCAGGAAATGCTGCACTTATGTAAAGTCCTCCTGTTTCTCTTTAATAGCTATCACAGGTTAATCTATTTCACCTCTGTAAAATGAGACTTCATTGTAATGAATGAAATATCAGTTTTAACTTTTCATAATACGTGATTGCCATTCATTCTGAAAATTGTTTGGCAATTTATTCAGGGAATTCCATCCTTTCAGAATTGTACTTCTTTCCCATTTTAGCTCATCTGTAAACTTTTCTGGATGGACTATAAGATGGACTATATTTCCATTTAGAAAATTGTCATTTTACTGGCACCGATACTCTTATTTTGCTCAGATAAATACCACATCGATCAGTGGAGCTTTTTCATCCTAATTAGCACCATTTTACAATTCCTTCTATTCACATTTGTGAGATCCTTGAGCCTCAAGTCAGTAGTAAGACTGGCAGGCTACATTGTTCCATACTTGAGTTAATACCTCTCCAGTAACTTCTCCCACGTTGAGGGCTATCTTGCCTGTTAGTGAGTTTTGCTGTCATTACACTGATACTTTAGAAAGGGAAGGGAAATCCCTAATATTGGTTTTTGTTTTTTATACTTGTTTATCTATCTTTTGCCTTCAGTTGGAAGACAAAAACAGACAGCTGCAAGAGCGTCTCGAGCTGGCTGAGCAGAAGCTGCAGCAGACAATGAGGAAAGCTGAAACCTTACCTGAAGTGGAGGCTGAATTGGCTCAGAGAATTGCAGCTTTGACTAAGGTACTGAGAAACAGGCTCACTTCAGAAGCCCCATTGTTTAACACTGATTTTTGCAACCTGATTCCTCACCTCAAGGACAAAACAAAGGTAGCATCAAGCCGATTTGGAAGAAGAAATTGCTTCCTAATAAGTATGGGCAACAGGAATGGTTTCAATGCTGTGTTTGTAAGTCGTAGCATTTTGGTGACAGGAAAAGTAGTTATCTGTAAGTTAGCCTAGGCTATATTTACAAAGAAGTCATGTATTTCCAATACTTTTGAGCATTATTTACTCTAGGAGGACTCAGTTTACTGTGTAAGAGTTTCTAATTTAAGGGTAGGCAGTGAGGAAGGTCCCTTTCCTACAGGTACTTAGTTCTTCTGGATGTTTTCATATGCCATGTATATAAACAACACCTAGTTTTATTGTAATAAGTGCTATAAAATCAAATCCTGATGGCAGATGGGATCATTTGTGCAACACAAATGAAGACAACTTGCACTACGTGCTTACAAGGTTTGCTTTGAATGGTTCTTTGTATCATATATCTGCAAAGAAAAATGTGAAACCTTGAGTGGATTTCAAACTGTTTTTTCTGATGAATTTATTATGTGGCTGCTACCTTGCAGAGAACTAAGAAGATAAATTTTCAGTAGCATGTTTTTTATATTTGGCCTCTAATGCTTTCAGGTGTGCATGTAGTTAATACTATAGCTCAAGTATTATCAGCTTCATAAAGACATATAATGAGGTTTACTCTTTGTCTCTTAAAATCATGAAAAATGAATTTAAGGGACTGTATTATTTATAATTCAGATTTATCTAAGCTTTCCTTTCTCTATTGCCAAGGAATGCTTCTATTTATGTGCTGAGCTATTTTTTAAATTTGATGGACTTTTTTCTGTTCTTATGTTTTTCCATTTTTAGTGAAGCCTTAAATGCTGAGCAGCTCATTAATAAAGTCTGATTTTTAAGTAATTTAGTTAAGAAGTAGAAACAAAGAAAGAAAGGAATGCTTTTCAGGGAGTTTATGTGGGGTTTTTTTTATTGAGGCAAGATCATTATTCAGTAATCAAGAGGTTGTGCTGTCACTTTAGCTTTATATGAATGGGTGGGAATCTGAAAGAAAGACTGAAAATTGGGGGAGGTGGCAGGGGGAGGAAGGCAAGAAGAATCAGCAAAAAGAGCTACATGAAATATCAAATAAATTTCATTGGATTTTAATAAAAACTCAGGTCTACATAAGAGCAATCCCTTGGCATTTTAACTTTTTTTTTTTTCCCAATTGTTTCTGATTCAGCATATAATCATATATTCTAATGCCCTCAGTAGCTTAAAAATACTGTTTTCTATTTTAAGAGGATTTTTCCTGAATAAGTTCTCCAGCAATTAGCCACCAGTAAGTATTTGGCAGTCTTAAGCATGTCTTTTCTTGCAACTGCATTTTTCCTTGAACATATATTAATGACAAATATTGTAAGAAGAAATCCCATTTCAACCATGCAGAACACTCAGGGACTTTCATGAAATACTGTTCTTGTGATCATAAAGCTGCAATATACATCTCCGTTTGTCTTCTTACATTATTTCATGGGATGTGGTTAGAGAGCTGTGAACAGAGCTGGTGCTCCACCCCATTTCACTTTGATGTACTTGATCAAAGTTTTTGCAAAGTGGGAGACTCTGAGAAGTGTGTTAGGTTATAATGCTGGTTCTGTTCATTTCTCAGTGATTATATGAAAAACTGAAGCCATGTATTTCAGTTAAAATTGTACTGTTTTGGAATATATGACATGAAGAATGTCATAATTTGGCCAATAGGCTAAATAAGCCTGTGGCTTATGTATCTTGTATACAATGTCTTTGCAAACTGTAGAGCTTATTAAAGTGCTGGTTTGACAGCTCTGAAGTTTAAAGTCCATTACTTTTCATGGATCACATAAATGTGGCTCTGAACCAAGGACAACACTGCAATCACTGCAGCTTACTTAAGGAGTTTTAAGTTAGCTAGCTGGTGTGCTGTTACATTTGGTCAGCTCTTCACTGAGAGCTGCAAGACCTACTGAAGGGGCTGAATAATGCTCAATTAATTTTGCCTTGGTTGGACTTTATGCCAACATACATGCTGTCTGTAGCACTCAAATTATCTGGCTGCAGAATTCCCTGAGGCCAGTCTGCCTGAGCTACGCGATCACTGCAGTGTCTATGTATACTAAGTAAAGGATGAGCCCCCAAATCAACTACTGTTTCTGTGGTAAAAAATAAAAAGTCGAAACTGATTCTCCTTCCTTTAGTACTATCTCAATGAAAGTGGCTTCTCTGAGATTAATGGGTTTACAATCATATGGAAGAGGTGAGTTAAGCCTAACATGCTTCATATATATATTTTAAAGGAAAATAATGTGGGTTATCTGCTTCACTGTGGGTAAAATATAAGACCAATTACTTACATGTGGAGATAAACCAGAACAAATATGTTCTGGATTTGGCTGTGATTATTCCCCCCCACCTCCATAGATTTAAAAGACACATGTTGCAGTTCTACATTCAATTTTTTATATTCTTGCTCATAATAAATCTGGGTTGGGATTCTGCAAAAGAAGAATGTGGATTGTGATCCTTCTGTGGTGTCAGTTTTTAAAATTAGTTCGTTTTCCTTTTATTTATGTATATAAGCTAGTGATGTCTTTCTGCTACTTTTCCATGCCCAAACTAGTTCATAAGGAGTGAACTTCCAAAAATTTGGACTATACAGTGAACTTGGATAAGTACCCATAAATTTACCTGAATCATTTGAACTTTTCTTTGGCTTTGTTTTCACTGTATTCTGCCCATTGGGTGAGCAACTGGAGGGTTAGTCAGCCTGTGGCAGACTAACCTGGAACAGCATGATCCCATATACTGTGCTATCCTGCCTAGCCATCACACTGGTATCTGTCTGGTCATGACAAGTAGCACAGCTCTCAGCATGTATCCCAAGATGTATATTCCCATGACTCATTGAGCCACCTTCTACTCACTCTCACAGTATTGGTCTGTTTGCCTGCCCTGGAGAAGAGGCAGTTCCTAGTAGAAAGAACCTCCCTCCTGTATTAACCTTTCTTTATCCCACAGAATGTTTATTTTCCTCAGAAGGGACAGACATTGGAGCATCCAGAATCCTCAGATGGTTAGTCTGTCAAACACAGTTTCTCCTTGCATGTGTTCAAGGAGAGGTCTAGTAGAGTCAGCCAGCATCCACCTGCTTCCATTCACTCACTCCTGCTGGTAGTCCTTCACCCCTTGGGTGCTTGTACAGCAGAGGTACCAAGTCACTTCTCTGATCACAAGACAGCAGTCAGCATTTTGCTCCATCATTCCTGTATGCAGGTCACCAGAAATACCAGCCATGCTTTTCAGCTGCATTAGAGAAGCACTGAGATGGAGAAGAGAAAACCTTATCATAATAAACCACATTTAGCATAGTAACACCTTCAGTTAATTTTAAAGGTGATAAAAAATTGCTTGAGAGTTGGAGGCAAGTGGGACATCATGATTGTTTTGTGTCAATGTGGACATGTGGTTTGATCTAAGCAGGGAAGAAGTTGCAAAACAAGTAAAAGGAGAATGTCTGCCATGAAAAGGATGCAAAGAGGAGAAAGAAGTTCCCCTGCAAGGAGTGGATGTGGTTAATACAGAAACCTTTCTGAGAACAAGGGAGAGAGACAAGGTGATGTGTTAGCTGGAGGAGGAAGTTCATAAATCCTCTTATAGGCTAAAAAAAATAAATCTCCGAAGGGGAGGGAAGTCAAAGAAAATTTCACATTTACAGCACATTCCTGTCTCCTCAAAACACCCCTCGTATTGTGCTTCCCTTTTCTAGGGAGATTTTACCTTGATAGGAGGAAGAAATGAAAGAAGAAAATTTGACAAAGCTAAATTGAAGGAGTTCTTACTAAACTTAGGAGGCACAGAAGGTAGTGGGAAAACAAAGGAGGTGAAAGAATGTGACTATCTAGTGACTGAAAGGCTGGGGTTTAGAAAAAGGGGACACCTAAGCCAATTCATTTTGTTGCATTGGTAACAGATTAGATGTGAGCATGTGAGTAAGGACCTGAGAATCTTGTGAGCTGTTGCAACTCTGTCACCATGATCACCTATTTTCACCTTCGAGTTCATAGCTCAGTTGAATAATGCATTCTTTCTTTGTGACTAAGTCCTTTATTCCAAGGATAGACTAAAGAATGTGTACCATGAGATATCAGTAGAAAATCTGAAGAATGCAGGTGTTCAAACATCAAAGTCTCAAAGCTGGGAAAATTGTTTGTGCCATTAGAAAAGTTTAGATTTGTTCCTGCAGCTCAACACAAGAAAAAAAATCTGGCATCTAATTACACAGGTAGTTTCTGCATCTGAAATTGGATTTCATTTTTTTCAGCTAAGACCCAAAGACCTAGTGCAGTGCCATCAGTAACAGATAATGTGAAAGCAGCATCTTTTTTGTGGGTGCATTAGCAGCAGGAGCACCAGCAGAGTTTTAGCAGGGTTAGAGATCAAACAAGCTGCTTTGGTATTCCCTCAAGGCAGAGTTTTCCTGTCTGTTACTACCTTGTGCTGGCTATTCCGTGGCATATAGAGTGCAAAGTGAGCATTAAGACTCATGCTGGTTTCTTGTAGGGGTCAGACATCGTCAGTTTTTGTCCATATATTTTTAATCCAGTTTAAGATGCATGATTTCCTAAATCTATTTTTAACTGAGTGTTGTGGCTAAATGCTTTAAATACTAGTTGCTGAATACCACACAATGTGTTTTGTTAATCCTCCTGTACTGAGTAGAAGCAAACAGGCATGCAAGTCTTGTATTGAAGAAAGAATGTAGGGTAAGGTCTGCCAAGCAAGTAGTCATGTAAGCTCTACTTTACAGTTTTTAACTAAATTAACTCTTAGTAAAAAAAAGTTGGAAGAAATTCAGCTTTTCTTCAGGAACCTCACAGTCCACAGTTGTCTATTCTGTCTCATGTGTGCCTAAAATTCTTTTACAGAAACATGGTGTCTGCAGGTGTGTCAGCCTCTGCCTTGTGCCTCAAACTCCAAGGCTGAGATGGACACACTCAATATTTTTATGGTAGACTGCCAAGTCTCTCAAAGAGCTTATTCCAGTGGTAATCTCTGGGTCTGACTAAGACACATGAACAACAAAAAAGTGTTACTGACACAGGTAACCAACCCCAAGAGCATGGCCTGGGGAAGTCCTTAAGGAAGGACTTGCAAATCCCTCAGCTAACAGCTGACTTGCTACAGGGTTTTGTTTTTTTGGAGGGGTGTCTTTGAGACCTAGATTGGGGCCTTCCCCAGTGTAAAGGGTGATGGGAGGTGTTGAAACCCTCATTTTGGGAGTATGTTTCAGCTGGGGATACTGGTTACTGGAGCTCTTTGTCTGCAGGTGGGTTTCTGCAAGTCAGAGAAGATAGAAGTGCGTCCGTGTGTTTCTGTCTGCTCTTTTGATTCCCATCCCTGCTGCAGGGGGCTGCTCCTGCATTTGGCACATAATAACCACTGGTTAAAATCCCTAAGCAGAGTTAGAGCCCAGAGTAGGTACTAAGTCTGTGCACCTGTGCTTGCTATCTCCCAGACAAACACTTGAGCTTAATAATTGAATATCTTAGCTATAAAATAATTCAGTCCTTTTAGAGTAATACAGAATAACGCTTTCAGAACAAATGATACATAAAGGAAACATAAAATGTTCTAATACATTTACAGTGTTTAGGATAATGACATTTGTTTGATTCTAAGGCATATTGAATTTTAATTAATTTTCAAGTTTCTCTGTTCTACCAAAAAAATGTAAAGGTAGATGCTTCCTTTTATGCTGAAATGAGAAGTATAGGTACTTTGAGACCCATTCAGGAATTTTTTTTTGTCTGGGGTTTACATATGAACATTTTAGTATTCTAATGAAATAACCAAAAACTATAATGCAAGAAGGTTTATGTATAGCTTAAACATATACCTTGCTGAATTATTAAAGCAGCAGGAAGTTATGAAATAACAGGTAGCTATAAGAATCTTAAGAGAACATCATGTTCTTTCAAGAATGTTGTCTATATAAAAATTCGGATAACATACATAGTTCTGACAATAATTTCATTCCTTCTCTTCTTCCCAACAATTGTTAGACCTAATACTACAATTATTTTCTGCATTGAAAAGATCTGCTAATGGGGTAAGGTATGGCATGGTTTGGACTGAAAAACTTACATTTTAGTTTAAAAATGGTAAATTGTACAATTAACTAGACAGACAGTCTTTTCAAAGACAGGTTATGACTGACAGCATCACATTTCAGGGACTTGAATGAGATCCCTTTGAACCCAGAGGTTTTATTTTGGTTATCTTCATATTTTGCATTAAGCTGCAATTAAGTGTATGGAAGCAGTGAAGTTTAAGTAACTTGCTTTCGAGCTTTACAGTCAGCTAATGAAGCTTCTAGCAAGTGTAATTTTGTAGGAAGGTGCCCCAAGTGGGTTTTATGTCTCCCTCTATGAAAATGGCTTCAAAAGCGGTAGAATTACTTAAGTCTTCTCAGAGTTTTGATGATTTCAAGTCATTATGACCCTTGGAGTTGCATTAAGGGAAGACCTTGAACCAATACTGCACCCAGGACTCAAGATGAAGGAAATGCTGTTTTCTACAGAGCAGGGTAAAACTTGGTCACTCTGTGGAAAGGTGTCTGTTCTGCAATCACAAGGACTTAACTAGTTTTTTCAACCCTATCTTTCTATTTACCCAGCTGGGAGAGGAACTGGTGCATTAGCACTTGTGTGCTGAAACTGACTAATATGTAAAACTGAGAGATAAGTTAAAGAAGATCATAGAAGTATTGTTGCTGGTCCAAGTTGTAATAAATACACAAAATAGTTTCAGCTAATAAATAAATTCAAATACATCACATGTATTTGCTTCATGATCAGAAACAAGAACGGCACTTACTTAATGAGTTTAATTACAAAGAGTTTCCCTGAAATTTTGCAAGAATCCCAGTTTTGTAAATATACTATGAAAAGAATGCTAGTGATCTTCAAAGTTAAGCAGTATTCTTGTATTTATACAAGGCAAAATTTTCTCATATGGATACCTTCATATCAAAAGCTGCAATTTATATTTACAAATGTCTAGATCACAGGCTTGCTTTCTATATGGTCTTTTGGTCCTGATAATACTACTGAGTTTGTTGTGGGTTATTTTAAGTTATTATGAACATCCGGAATTTCTTTGATATCTATTCCTAATTAATCTGATAAATCATTAGTAGATAAGCATATGAAAAATAGTCTCACAAAAAATACAGCGGTAAAATTAGTATTTCTTGTGCATATTAAAGTTTGCTCATCCAAAAATGGAGTTCAGATCTCTTCTTGAGACAGGGTAAATCTGACAGAGTGAAATAGCTTTTGACAAGCGTGAGCTGACAGCTCAGTCATCAGTAGCACTCTCCGTATGCCTTATGCACATTCCTGTTTCCATAGCAACAAAACCAATATAGCATTTCCCTTTTTTAAAGGGCTTTTAATTTTTTTGAATAATAGCATAGACTTGTTTGATATGACAATAACATGAATATTCATGTTTTGCCACAAATGACCTAATTAAGGTCAGCTTCTGTCAGAAATAGTAATGAATCTTTGGTTGGATTACCATTTCTATACTCAGTCATAGCTTTTCATTATTATTAATGAATTTTTATTTATAGATTCTTCTTGTGTCTGATGACCTTGATCTTCCAAAGAGATTCAATAGGGTGGATCTCTTCAAAGAGATGAAAACTATATTGTTTATTTGGATGAAAGGCCTTATGTAGTGTATTCTAAAATGGCATACGAAAGCTTGAGCCTTGTCTCTTTTGACATTCTTTCTGTTTTCTAGAAATTAGGGAATGTACCATGACATTGCATAGTGGTGTAACTGACCGATCCATTACTTAGTATTTATGCATTGTAATCATTCCTAGGAAATGGTAGAAGAATTTTACATGAAATTCTGATGTTGGCCTCTGAGAGTCCGGTTCTGGTGTTTAGTTTACCAAAAGTATTTAAAAAAAAAAAAAAAAAAAAGAGAGAAACAACATTCGTTTAGGCAGTATCGCTTTGAATCCACTCTGTAGTAATGTGTCATCAGCCAGCCATCACTAACCTTGAACTTCCATGTGTAGGTTGATAGCTTCTTTAGCATTCCATCATTTTCAGTTTCTCCATATCAATTGCATCTTATTCACCAAGTATCAGTGTAGTTTATTCCATGTAAAAATCTGTCAGTTAACAGTATTAAATTTTCAGTCACACTTTTCTTTTAAGCATTCTGTGCTGTGTTCTGTTCAGTGTCAGTGTCTTTAGTTCTGATTTTTCAATTTTGTCCCTCTCCTTTTCCTTGACTTGTTAGTCTGATCCAACCTCTTCTACCTCATCTGATGATTATCAATATGTTATGGAAGCTAAACTACAAGAAATGATCTCCATACGTAGGAAGGTAGTCCTACTGGACTTTACTTTCTATTGCTAAATAGAATCCATCTGATTTGTTTTACTTTTCTTTAACTTTTTTTTTTTAATTGATAATCAACCATCGTGCAGTTCAGTGCTTCAGGAGCTTACAATTTTACGATGGCAGGTTTGTGTTCAAACCATGCACAGTCTGCATGTTACATTTGGCTGATTTCATTGCTCATAAATAACTCCAATGTTTTGCTGATGCTTGGATGTAACAGGCCTTTGTAGCTGACACATTTCAAGCAATGCTGTTCAGCTGCCTGTTTAAATAAAGTTTATTTTCGGAAAACTAAGTTTGCAGTTAGTAGTAGCTTGCTTTATGTTTGTTTAAACTTTACTGAGATAAAAACTTCCAAAGCCACCTAAATTACAGAAAGAGTCTTTCTATTTTTTTACAGGCAGAAGAAAGACATGGAAACATTGAGGAACGTATGAGACACTTAGAAGCTCAACTTGAAGAGAAGAATCAAGAACTTCAAAGAGTATGTGTATTGCAGACAGCTTCTGTGCACTTTTCATTTGCCAGTATAGTCCTACATTATGTACTCCAGCACCAAAGCCTACCTAATTGTAAATATTGTATCTGTAGCAGTGATGGCAGCATCTTCCTACTTTGCTTCACCATCTTAATGTACTAGTTTACATCTAGTTGCAGAGTTGAAAACATTCTGCTGTTACAAAAATGGATGTGCATTAATCATAATTGTAATTTACATTTCCTGTGGAATTCTTTTAGATGGTTGCAGGTACCTGTTTTTTTAAAAATTATACAAGTCTGTATTGGTTAATTTTAGACCCTACCAATCTGTCTCTTCTATTCTATATTAAAGGCAAGGCAAAGAGAAAAAATGAATGAGGAGCACAACAAAAGATTATCAGATACTGTAGACAGACTTTTGACAGAATCCAATGAGCGTCTACAACTACACTTAAAAGAGAGAATGGCAGCACTTGAAGAAAAGGTACAGTATAAAGAGCAGTATAAAGTTTAGGTTAATAAAGATTTCCCTGTATGTTCTACTTTTATCAGGATGGAGGCATCGTGCTGATTTTGTATTACCAAATATTACCACAAATGTGGTCTAACTTACACATTCAACTCTTAAGTCAAGAGTGGGCTCAAGTGTCTTTCCAGAAGTGCTGCAAACATGCTGAATATTTTGAGTCAGGGTTTATCAGCTAAGAGCCTGATGAAGAGTTTGTAAAGGACCACTGCGTGACAAGGTGCATGAGGCAGTGAGAGAAAGTGAATGAGGATTCAGGAATAACTAGTGCTATCATTTCTGGGTTTTAATCTGTTGATTTCACCTCACTTCCTCTGGGAAGATTAAAATGCTGTCACCACAGGAGAAGGAGCATCTAGCTTTGGAGAGGAAACATTACTTACAGGTTTTCCATGATGTGAGGCAATATGGTCCTGCAAAATTCAAAGCCACTGACCTTTGTATTTTCCCTCCTTAAACTCTCTCTTTTCTACTTACTCACCTTCAGTCTGGTCTGAGGGGAATCTTTCAGTGTTTTTCAGAAGGGTGTTTCAGAACTTCTTAGATTGTGTACTTCTGCTTTATATCATTGAAACAAAATGCGGTGTGGAGTGAGAAATACATTTGCCAAAAGAAGAAGTCACGACAATTGGTTCTGTAAGAATGAGGCAGTTGCTCAGTTGAACCAAGCTGCAAAGTTTTTGCTGCTCTAGAAAACACATGGTCCTATATGTTTGAATCTTTGCCAGCATTTAAAATATAGTATATAATCCAACTGAAGCATTAAAGAATTTTAATTTTGAAGTCCAATGTGTATGAACTTAGTACATATATATAGTGATATTTTTTATATTAACATATCTCTAATTTCTTTCTTGCTTTCTATTTCTCTTCTTTTTTCCTAGAATGTTTTGATTCAAGAATCTGAAAGTTTCAGAAAAAATCTGGAAGAGTCCTTACATGACAAGGTACTGTAAAATAGTGTGATTTTATCTGGATTTATCAAAATATGTATGATTATTATTTGGAAATATGTATAAGGCATATTAATTATCCAGCTTTCATGAAAAATCTTCCTGATACAAAGGAGAATTCCTTTAATCACCCAGATGCCATAAATAGCCTTAGAAGGTCTCTGACAGTTGTTCTGAGCTAAGTTCATGGTTGATATCCTAGCCTCAGGAAGTCAATACCAAAATTCATATTGATTTCACTGGCTCTGGAGTTTTTGTTCTATCAGTTTTAATTCTGAAAAAGTCTTATTTAAGAGAGATGTATGCATAACTGATTGCACTTTCATAGTGAAGAATGTAATTTCTTGGTTTGATGCAATTTTTCTTAACAGGTGCAGTGACATTATGCTAAATATAGCTAAAAGTGACCTTTCTTCATTCCTTGCAAATTAACCCCTAATGCTGTTTAGTGAATCAGTCAAATTGATTATAAATATTTCTTCCAATCCTAGATACTAGGATTTTGTTTTGAAGTTATTGGTGCCTTGAGCGCAGTAGGCTACACAAATATATTTGCATTCAGATTCACAGAAGTGTTTTTGCAATGTATTAAATCCATTTAAAAGCAATTTTATAGCATTTTAAAAATATAGCTCCATTCCAATATAAATATAACATATGGCATCCAAAATCAAGACCTTTGAGAAAAATAACAAAGGAGGTATCTGTTAAAAAAACTCTTATTTTTGTCTACATTTAGATAACCCATAGAAAGGTAGCAGGATTAAAGTGCCCAAAAGGACAACCTGTTCCAGTGCCTTACCACCCTCACTCTGAAGAATTTTTTCCTAATATCTAAAACCTACCCTCTTTCAGTTTAAAGCCATTATCCCTTGTCCTGTCACTACATGTTCTGACCCCAGAGCTTCTAAGTGTCTCACTTTGAAGGGATTATTTGTTCCACTTTGTTGAAGAAACTGAGGAAGCAATTTCAGATAGATGGACATAACACCAGATACTAAAAATCTTTGAAGTAACTGTCAAGTGTTGCAAATAGATTATCAGTCATCTCAGTAATTCTGTTCAATCAAGAAATATTTTTAAAATACTATAATACTATTTCAGTAATTATATAATAATAATTCAATAATAATGCTCACTGAAACTGATATTATTTAAGTTCAGATCATTATCCTTCTTAGCATTTTGTAATACTGAACATTTTAAACTTTAGGAAGAGCAGTGTTATATCTTCATCCCATGTTCGTTCTTAATTTGTTTTAAAATTCTTTGATTTCACCTTATTAGCAGATAGCAATTATTTGTAGAATTTGGGAACAGTACTGTTTTCCCTAGTGGTAGCTGTAAATAGTGGGGTTTTTTTTAGTTAGTTCCAAAAATCTAATTTTTGTGGCAGGCTGTCATTTTTTACCAGCAGTTCCACCAACTCAACAAGAGCAAGTCATACAGCTGCAGTTCAAGTCATCCAAAATTCAGTTCTCTCTGTGTCTCTGTCAGTAAATATAAAGGCCAGTATACTATCTCACAGTATCATAAAATCACGTAGGTTGCAAAAGATGATGTTGGAGATCTTTGAGTTAATCTTGGTGTCTCAGACCAAGGCAATAGGTCTGAGGCAAATGGTGTGTCACACAATGAACTGTGCCTGGCTTTATAGTGGGGAAAAAACCAAGTTTTAAGGACAAACTTGTCCTGCCAACACTTCCAGGCAGTGGTAAAACAGCAGAGTGCTATACCATCTCCTCTTGATATGTACATCTCGTTAGCAATAATGAGACTTAAATGAGCTTCCTTTTCTTATTATATTCAGTGTCACGTTCAGTGTATCTTTGCTTGTTCAACTTTATAAGAACAACATCTCATAAAGTAAATTTATTTTGTATCAAAAATAAGTATATCTTACTCTTCTTATTTCCAGGAAAGACTTGCTGAAGAAATTGAGAAACTGAGGTCTGAACTGGATCAAATGAAACTGAGGGCTGGCTCTTTAATTGAACCCACCTTGTCAAGGTAATATTTTGTGACAAAAGTTTCCTTGCTTTAAGTTGAAATAGAACATAAATGTAAGTAGCAAGCATTTACAGCAGGTACACATTCAAACTCCACATAAATGTAGTCATGTAATCCTTTAAAAATGTGAAATCTGTGCAGTTATTGTTATGGTTGCTTTTCACTTTTTTCATAGGTAAATAGGACCTTGTATCAGTGAGTATACACTGAAATATTACAGAGATTAAAGAAAGTCTTTTAATTTATGAAATGTTTTGAAAAGTACATCCAAATAAACAACTTTTTTTCCCAGACCTTGAAAATAAGCTTGAAACTATCATCTTTAATGCTGAAACTCATCAGCATATTCGTGATCATATTTATTCTATAAATAATATATATATTTTTTCTTTATTAGCAAGGCATAATTCAGCTGTACTTAGTGTGTAGCAAAAGACAGTATTCAGAGAGATCTGAAAATATCATAACTGGACATTAAACATGATGCCTCTCTTTGATGGAAAATCATTGTGGGAAGACTAGTGCGACAGATGCCATAAAAAAAAAAAACACTAATAGCTGAAATTAATTTATCATTCTAGAAAGTCCTTCTTATTTAAAAATGTCCCTTGCGATTAAATTGCTGCATTGTTGATAATTGTATGCCATGTGCTGTTTTCACAACAAGCAACATGTTACATTTTAAAACCTGCCAAACAAAGCTCATGAACCAAGACTAAATTGGGAGCACTGTATTCATCTAAAGTTATTCTTGTTCAATAGGGTCTTTTTCTTCTATCAGTTATTGCCTGCCCATTGATGTCCTCAGACATCTTGCTCAGTACCTAGACATGGTTTCTCCTTCAACCTTTTATTATCTCTTGGAATAATACTTTCCTAATGTAGAGAAGTATAACTCAGTGAAATTCATGATGTGATGCTTATAACTGTTCTCCTATTCTCAGCCTGTATTTAATTCTGCATTGGCTGGAGTTTGTGCTTTTGGTAAAATAATGAAGCTGGTCAGCAGATGAATATCCATGGCTAGAGACTGGAACCTGGACTGTGTCTTTTTTCCTGCCAACTTGCTTCACAACTGCCAAATATTATTGGTTATCAGAACAAAGTTCTATTGAGACAATTACTGTACACAGAAGATAAAAACAGTCACTGCCCTATGGACATTTTTTGTTACATTTCATTTTTTTACTGTGATCAGGCTATTCATTTATTTTTATGTGAAGATTGCTGGTGTGTTAAGAAAATGAAATTATTCAGGTCTCTATTTCTGTGGCTGAATTCTCAAATGGTACGTGAAGCTTTTGCTCTTCTGACTTGGTTCCACAGCCCATGGTTAGGGTGCTTTTATTGCACCATGCAGTGAACTTTTGCTGCTGCTGTTTGACTAAGGACAAAGAGGTTAGGGACCACTGTTTGTAAACAAGAAAAGAGGTGCTGAAATTATCCTGTATATGCCTCACTGCAATATCCCAAGACTTACCAGGGCTATAGGAAAAATTGGGGGTTAAAGCTCTGAAAAGTATCGTCAAATGAAGATCAGTAATTCCTAACCAATGTTAAATATCACAGGTCAGTTCACTAATATTTTCATAATGTAGAGCACAGGCTTACAGCAGGAAAGCATTATCGATATGCTCACTCGTGAACATGTAGCATGCTTAGAGTAACCTCAGGCATATTTATGAATATACAAGGTAGTACATTCAGCTGTCAGTTGTAATTATCCTGAAATGTGCTTTTTCATGTTAAAGTTTTGGATAATAAGCTTTTCTATGCACAGCTTTCACTTTAAAAATTCAGAGGTCTTATTATTTGGTTTCTCTCTTAATTTTCTCATACAACGATTTCAATCTTTCACTTTTAAATTACTTTTTGTGATGTGGTTTTCTCATATATTATGTGATGCATAAAAATTTCTTTAAAAAAAGAAAGCTGTGTTCCTAGACTGAAAGTCATTGGATTGCTGTTGTTATTCCTATTACTCTCTCAGTCCACTTATGTAATTCTGTTTATAGACCTCACCTGGACACATCAACAGAGCTGAGGTACTCTGTGGGCTCACTGGTTGATAGCCAGTCTGACTATCGGTCAACTAAAGTGATAAGGCGACCTAGAAGAGGCCGGATGGGAGTACGCAGAGATGAACCAAAGGTTTATCCCCAATTACTTCTCATATATTCCCTGATAAGAGAATGACTTGAGGCTGTTAAGCTTACAGTTTGTGGGGTTTTCTTCCAGGAAAAAAAACAACAGCAGAAAAAACAACCCACCAAACAAGAAAACCCAACCCAGAAAGCAGGGCTTTTTCTCTACGTGCTCAGACAAGAGTACTGTTGTACTAAAATGAAGGCAGAAAAGGTCGAAGTTCAGACATTAAAGCTCAAACATACTTGATTATTTGTCTTTCCAGAGTGTCTTTTAGACATAATTTTTCCTGATAGTGATTGTATACCTAATTTGCAATTACGTGAAAATACGCTATTTGCGGTAATATTATGAGCATTAATGGAGAGCTAATAATTGAATAAGTATTTTTAAATGTCAGTCGCTTTCCTTTCCCATTTTCTATGAAGTTTGAATTTGCAGTTTTCCCTAACATAAGCCACATATGTCCTAATTCCTGTTCAGGTAAAATCCCTTGGCGATCACGAGTGGAATAGGACACAGCCGATCGGTGTTCTGAGCAGTCACCCATTTGAAAGCGACACTGAGATGTCTGACATCGATGATGATGATAGAGAAACACTTTTCAGCTCCATGGACCTGCTGTCACCAAGTGGCCATTCCGATGCCCAGACTCTGGCCATGATGCTTCAGGAGCAGCTAGATGCAATCAATAAAGAAATCAGGTATGTAGCCTGAACCAGCTGGGATGCACTTACGATTACAGCTTCAGACTTCCTTTAGTGCTTGAGTTCAGGTACCATTCATGGCAGTCAGGAAACAACTTGTTCATTTAGAGGATCAATAATGTGTCTGCTTTGCAGAGGAGAGTATTGACTGTGTGGAGATAACACCTGAGTCTTTCTTTCCTAACCATGGAAATTTCTTTCAAAAATCATTCCAAGTGAAGAACTGTTGGCTAGTTGAAGAGAAGTTAGAGGAGGCTAACACATGGCAGATTTCACAGATTGCAGTTCACAGTCCTCTTTCAGGGTCTTTTTCACTGTTATGCATGACTCTACTTAGTAACAACTTCCTATCAGAAATATTTTATTTCAGTGCTCTTCATGCTTTCGTCTGGTAGTTATCCCTATGTTAAATCTAATATAAGCCATGCTTTCTAAGAGGTGTCTTTGATTTTCTCTGTAAACACAGAAAATTATTTTTCATGCTCCAAATTGGATTATAGTGGTTGGAAATAGGTAATTAATAGAATATATCTTAATAATATCTGTGCAAATTTAATGATGTGGTAGAGAATCAAATGATGTGTTTTAGTTTGGTGATTTTTATAAATGAAACCATATTTTAAGCTTAAAGCATTCTTACATGTTTTTCAGTAAGGGCAACTTTAAAAAAAGCTTGGTGTATGAAAAACATCCTCTCATTAGTGACTGTTTTCCTAGAAGGAGATAAAGGAAATGTTAATAAATGTGTTAGGGACTTTCTGGTAATACTAGAAACAGAAATACTGTGGTTAGAAATACAATCAAAACAAGACAGACTGATTTGGCAAAAGGTAATCATTCTCTGATCAAGATAATTTTAAAGGGAGAACTTTGTTGGAATATATTGAATTTGAGTAACTTTTCTGTTCAGGGAAAAACTTCTTATTATTAAGAGCTTTGCATTTTTTGCCATCCCAGAATGGGTCCGTTCAGATAGGATTACTCTCCTATTTTCTCAAACCTTTTCCTACACCTGTCAAGATGCAGAGCCAGCGAGATATTTTGGTGTTCGGAAGGTAAATCTCCTTAAAACAGTGTACATAAAAAAGAGAACCTTATCCATATTTTCTGTTCTTACAAAGAAGTCAGCACTGTGGCCAGTTCAGGAAGCTGTAGATGCAACATTATTATAAAAATACTAGTCTTTTGTCAGTTTAACATGTAATACAGTAAAGGGTTTTCACAAGGAACTGTATTTGCAGGTGACATAGTGGGATATTATTTGTGCCACCCTGAATCAGATCACCGTTTTACTTAACCCAGGGTCTTGAATCAGATGTTAGGAACAGTTTTACCTCAAAAGAGAAGCAAGGGTGCACTTTTTATACAGCCATTTTCACTGGAAGTCTATTGAGAGTAGTTTATTTCCTCAACTGCTAATCTTGTACTGAACTATAGGTTTTTATTATCATAGCAACCATTATTAAAGGACCAGGTATGTAATTTTGGTTTGTTTGGGGTTTTTTTATGTGTTTCGGGAAAAATCATTCTACAAGGATAGACTTACAAACTGTGCTGCATTTCATGTATTCTTGATTTGTTCTTTTTTAATTGGCAAACACTGTAAGGGTCTTTCAAATTTTTAGAAATAGCAAAAGAGATTAAAAATATATTTTGTCTTAGATCTGTTTTATTATACAAGATGATTCAGGATTTAGATTACTAAAATGAAAAATTGTTATAATTCCCTTTCAAAATATTATTGGCCTTTAAGTTTCTGCCCTTCATTATTTCAAAAAGAAATGTAGATGTTTTATACAAATTCTGAAATAGATGTTAGAGAATAAGATTTATCACAGCACAAGAGTTTTTAGGTTTCTATTTTCAATGTATTATGGTTTTATTTATTGTACTTGCTTCATTTCACTCAGAAAAGTCTGGTTCACAGTTTCAGCCTCTCCAAACTTTGTATTCTGTCATTTAACATTGATCCCTCATAATTTTTTCCTCCTCTTTGCAAAAATAGACTACTCCTAACAGGGGTTTATGGGCAAAGGACTTACAACAAATATTTTAAAGATGTTTTTCTATTCTAGATACAATCACAATTAAAAACAAATCTAAAGAACCCAATGGAAGCATCCTGTTGAGGTTGCTTAGGAAGCTTATATTAGGAAGCTTGCTAACATGAAAGCTATTTTAATGAAATTGACTTTAAAACACAGTGCTTTAGAAACAGCTATCATTTTTTTCATCGAATTGTAGGGGTAAAACAGACGATTTGTTTTGAATGTTCTCTTGTTTTATTAATATGGATTATTTTAGCAATTCCCTTCTTAAAGGCCTTCTTCATTTGACTCCTAACTTGGTGATTTAGCAAAAGATAATCAGATGAAACCAACGTAAGCTTGGAATTAGTTATCCATGGTAAATCAGATTGTTAACCGCCCTGCCCTGTTCTAGCTCCTTTGCAAAGGAACCAATGTTCCTGAAATGTCGTAGATGAAGTCTTGCTGTTAGGCACATTCTTCAAACAGGTTTTGTGGATGGAGGAGTTAAGAAAAATAATTTGATAACTCTGGTGATTAGGAAAATAATATCAGAAAGAGTATTTTCTACTTATCTATGAGATTCATCTTTGTTTTCTCTTACTTCCAAATCTCATTTGAAGGGAAAGGTTTTTAGTTTTGCTTTGGGGATATGAAGAGACAAATCCAACAAGAGCGTTCTTCTTTTACTTAATAAGGTTAATCCAAGAAGAGAAAGAGTCGACAGAATTGCGTGCTGAAGAGATAGAGAACAGAGTGGCCAGCGTGAGTCTGGAAGGCTTAAATCTAGCCAGAGTCCATCAAGGTACCTCCATTACTGGCTCAGTGACAGCATCGTCACTTGCAAGCTCATCTCCTCCCAGCGGACACTCAACTCCCAAACTCACCCCTCGCAGTCCCGCCAGGGAGATGGACAGAATGGGGGTTATGACACTGGTAAGAAACCTTGTGATAACAGTGTGTGATGTGATGTTGCTTGTATTAAGTACTTAATCTTTTCATTGTATGACTGGCTCATCTCTCTAATTCTTCATTCATGTCTTCATCATCCATACAGATAGCAGATTCTCTAGAATATGGACATTTGGTGTCTTTGGGCTTTGCTATAGCGCTTTTGAGCATTGCATGATTTACTGGGGACATAGTGATAGGATTACCAAGGGCCTTTAGCACACAGACTATGGAATTAATAAGAAACAACTTATCACTGGAATTCCTTACATGTAAAAAATGTTTACTAATGGGAAGTTCTCAAATGATACATTATTACACAATAGTCTG
The DNA here is from genome assembly GCA_013397795.1 of Orthonyx spaldingii. NCBI lineage: Eukaryota > Metazoa > Chordata > Aves > Passeriformes > Orthonychidae > Orthonyx > Orthonyx spaldingii. The sequence goes on along the minus strand of VZTJ01005641.1, from coordinate 729,525 downwards.
TGGAACCTGAGTTTAAACTTCCAGGAAATGTCTACAAGACATTTATATATTCCACTACTTCTTATATGTGATCGTTTGTATAAAATTTTATATTTGGTATACTCTTTTATACTTGCAGCATTTTTGTACATTCTTCATGACCATATATCATGCACTTGAAATAAGTTCTTTGATTTCCAGTAATTCATTTAACTGATGTATTTCAACATTACAAGTGGCTCATACATAGACATCAAGCCATGAAATTACCATGCAAAACATTTCTAATATTACTGTATCTTTGAGGACACATTCAAAAATCTCTGGATGATTTGGAAAGGGATTTACAAGGAATTTATTTTTGATCCTAGACAAAAAGAAACAGTACATCTGTCAAATATCTGAAGATAAATATGTTGACACATACTAAGATGTACAGCTCTGATACTGATCTGAGTACAGATGCAGGGTTCAGTGTGAGCTACAAACCAGTTTGGAGCCGGAGTGTATTAATTCCTTTAAGTTCTAGGAGAGAATCAAAGCAGCCCACTCTGCTGATCTCATACAAGTAATAGAATAGGGTATGGGTAAGCCCATTTTTTATGTGCTCTTTCTCTGATAAATGATAGTGTCACCAATGTCCACTTGTGGTCTGTTCCTGGGAAGCAGCAGCACTGATTCCCTGTGGAGCCTCTCCTAACAGAAAATGTTGCTAAGAGCAGCTGGAAATGAAGCCTGGCTGTTCATTCTTCTCAGCTGAGAGTAGGGACTTTTGTCGATGATCATCTAGCCAAGTATTCTCTTTTCCTGGAAACTGACAACTACTCATACTCACCTCTACTCCTCCCAGTTTAGTATGGTGTTTGCTGCCTTCTTGGGATGTGAGGACAGCAGAGAGGAGGTCCAGGCAGGCAGTCGTGACTTAGTCTTTTCTGCCCCCAACTCCCATTACTGAACAGCAGAAATGAAAGTATTGGTTGCACAGGTCCTTGTGGAGGAGGTGAGTGTGCTGGCTGCTGTGCTGCCACTTACTTCCCCAAAGCAGCACCTTCCCAAATGCAATGAGTTCCCTTTCCCCAGCCATTTAAAATCAGCAGTCTGGCTGCAGGTAAATGGCAATGCTTAAACTGCCCTGCCTGCAGACAGACACCTGCATTGCCTGGTTGCCTGGATTTCAAAACTAGCTTTGGGGCAGTAGGTTCATCAGATTCAAACAGAAAATGACAGAATAGCCTCTGCACTTCACGTTGCTATGGTCTCACTGGCATCCAGCTCTAACTGTGCCAAAACTCAGATAATTTGTCTGTCTGACTTGAAGTTCAACTCTTGACTTACCATAAGCTGTGGAAGCATCCCCCCACGGTGTGCTCAGCAGCACGACTCGCAACTTTGCTCACCTTCAGCAACCACTTCAGGACACTTCTGCCCTGCACTGTTTCAGCAGGAGTTCAGTGTTGAATATCGCTTCCTTGCTGGCTGGGAACAGACACAAGTCTGTCAGGAATCCTCTAAGTGAAGCTTTGAGTTGCGAAGAGTTTTGTAGAAGCCTGGTCTCTAGAGCTCAAATTTCAAATGACCCTGTATTGGTTGGCTGGAGAAGCAGTACTGCATGAGTTTCCATAGCCCAGGTCCATGCAGTAAATAAATTCTGCAGAGTGTCTTCAGCTTTCCTTAAATGAATGAGACATCTACCAAAAATAAAAATGCAAAGGGGGTTGAACAAGACCCATTCTCACAGTCTTCTACTGCCAGGTAATACTGCAGAAGGTAGGTGAATATGTATTTATTTCCTGAAAATGCCAGTCACTTTTTCAGGCATGGTATTTGTTTTGCTTGGTGGAACACCAATACATTTGTAATATTTGATAAAACTTTAAAAAAATCTCTGTTGGGGATAATGTAAGCACTTACATGAAAACTCAAAACCAGAAAGTGCTAGAAATGTCCAATTCTTTGCTAAGTTTATGAAATTGAAGGAGAGTGTAACTTCAGGAAAAATCCCCAAACCTACTTTCCCAGAATGACATATTTTTCAGGGGTTATCTTACGTTATTATATGAAGTGTATGATTATTGTATAATATGGAAAGTATTAAAGTATTGTTATGGAAAGTATTATTATTATTATTAGGAATCTTTGCTTTCTACTTCATGTATGTGAGAAGAACAAATGTGAGGCATTTTTAATGCTTCAGTAATATTTATTAATCTTTTTTTTGTTGTTGTTGCTGCATTTGTTACCAATCTAAGCCAAGTGACCTAAGGAAGCATCGGAGAAAGGTATGATACTGGGGTTTTTTTAAAGTTTGGGAGAGCACATTTATCACATTCCTCTGGTATTTAGATAACTGGATCTGTTGTAGGCAACTGCATCCCCTCCTCTCCTTTCCATTCAATTCCTGAACATAATCATTTTAATCCTATGTGGAAAGGCTTCCAGGGGTCACAGATAAGCCACAGAATCAAAGTCCACCAGAGATATCTTGGAGTAGTAGCCTCAACAGCGAAGTTAAAGGAATACATATTTTTTAAAAAGTATGGACACAAAAGAATTACCTTCAAATGTATTTTGGCCATTCTTCTTGCTGGAAGAACTACACACAGATTCCTTGAAACCTTCTGGAGCTTTATAAAGTTGTTTACAGAACTGGCACTGATGATGAGATTACATGACCAAAGATGGTATTAAAGATAAATCATTATATGATAGGACAAAATTCCTTTTTTGTCCATGCTTATTGTCAAGCATGCTGACTATTCTGGTAACATGCTGAGAAGAGCGTGGTCATGTTTATGCCTGTATTTACCTTCTCTCTTACATCCCTGAGAAACTTAGTTAACTTGAATAATCCTGTTTAATGCAAGAGACCCACTTACACCTAAGATTACCTTCATGTTTAGACCTTTACTGCACCAACCTGTTTAGCATAAAGGGAATGAACTTTCAATCTCAAAAATAAGAACCCTTACAATTTGCTGAAAAAATTGCACTGAAACCTTACATGCTTCAGTCCACTTGACAATTTCATGTTGAAATGGTCATGAAAAGCTAATATGTTCTCAATGGAGTCTCTCTCCTACAGATTGCAGTAGTTGAAGAAGATGGGCGTGAAGATAAAGCCACAATCAAATGTGAAACTTCTCCTCCTCCAACACCCAGAGCTATCAGGATGACTCATACCCTTCCTTCTTCATACCACAATGATGCCAGAAGGTAAGATGTTTGTAACATGAATCAGTACTTCACAATTTATCACATATTATTGTTTTCAAATGATGTTGTTTAACTATTCCAAAAGGACCTGATTTCTTCCCTGTTTCCCATGACATGAGAGAAAAGAATCTTACCCATTGTCTGTTGCATGACTCTGAAAATGTGTATCAGAGCTAAAGTACATGCTGGGTATTTCTGTTTTGAGGTACAGTTTTGATGACTACTGGAAGTAGCAATGCTACAAATCCTAGAAATAAAATCAAAATGCTGACTATTGTATTTTTCATAAATTGTTCTTAGCAAAGTAAAAGTACTTATTTTCAGCCTTGCCTGGCAGAGGTGTGATCTTGTGTTGCTCTGTATCTTGCCAAATAATTTAAAAGATGTGATTGTTTCACTTGTTGGGAGAACATTACTGAATTATAACCAATTAAATTATTTGCAGAGTTGCTCAGAAGAAAATAAAATGTTGACTTGTTATCTATTCTATTTCTTTGTTACCATTTTGCAGTAGTTTGCCTGCTTCATTGGAGCCAGAAAGCATTGGTCTTGGCAGTGTCAGCAGCAGTCAGGACTCCCTGCACAAAGCTCCCAAAAAGAAAGGAATCAAGTCTTCAATAGGACGATTGTTTGGTAAAAAAGAGAAGGCTCGACTTGGACAGCTCAGTAAGGAATTAGTGGTAACAAGCTAAGGTCACCATTTCACTGCCATTTTTCCATTTTTAATTTTACTTTTTCTTTTCAGTTTCCAATTTTCTCATTTTTCTGTTTTGTCTGGCACAACTTTTCTATTAAATTTCATTGTTATCAGCAACCACATTTGTCAAGTTTGCCACGACTGCAATGCAAATGAAAGGAGAGTTCTGGCACAAATTGCTGGATTCATCTTTTTCACTGAACCTAGTGCTTGAATAGTCTGTTGAATTAGGGTAGAAATGGTAACACTGTATTCTCAAATAACCACATAAAGAGGAGGTGAGAAGTTAGTAAGCAATAAATGGCTGTAAGTGGTGTGTCTGTGTGATACAGAAGGTCCTTGCAATTAAGTGTAGCTGCTTTTCAGATTTCAGTGTGTCAATAGATGCCCTCTAGTGCCTATTGCTGAATGTCCTCAGGATGCTCTTTCTTCATACAGTTATGGTGCTCACAGCAGTGCTTAGTTTTCTTCTTACTTCTTCTGTCCTCTTCTCTTGCCAAGACTATTTCATTCTATTTCATTCACGGCGAAAGTTTTCCTCTGTCTTTTCCTATATGAACACATGCCAACACAAGTATCAAATTGGAATAAATGTGTCAATAAAATTGAAATACTGACTCTTTCATAGTCATGCAGATAGTACAAATTTGTGAGCCACTAAATTTTACTGCCATGGTAACCGTGTAACACTTGTAAAAGAATTTTAAGACCTTGAATCAATTGTAAATGCTTAAGCAGCAAGCATAAGCCTGAAATTAAAACCCTACGTTTGTATTGCAATGTGTCCTTATCACAACCAACAAAACCATTGTTAAAATAGTACAGAATAAAAAAAGGTAGTACTAAGGTCAAAGTATTAGAGTAAAATTGAAAAACTGAGTATTCTTCATTTATACTTCAACCTTTCTCCTCTCTGCCTGGGGAAACCATGAATTCTTGAGAAAAAACCCAACCTAATTTCAAATTGCAATCTGAATTCCCTTTTTTTTTCCCTCACCATGGAAAGAATAAAACTGATTTATTCAATCTTTTAAATGAAAATCTATAAATGAGTCTTTTAAATGCACCTGTATGCCACCATCTGCATTGATGGATAATTTTATAACTTTAGACTGCATCTAAAGTTAGACTTTATTAATTCACATTTACATTCCATATAATCCTTTTTATTGATACTGATGGTTTATGCATAATAATCTACAATTTCTCAGTAAGTCAGGAACATAGAGGACCAAGATGTAATAAATGTGTTGGCCTTCCCTGCAGTTCTTTGGAATGTGGAACAAAAATGAAATAACAACTTCAAACACTGTCTCAGGAGCAATGTAATCTGGCAATAGATTAATTTCTTAATACCCCCTGTGATTAATAATACATACATAGATTTTGATAAAGTCCATTTGTAATTCCCCATACTAGGTCATGAAATTGCTAAAAGATATTGGTTATTTGCAATTATATGAATTTTTTTTAGACTTCCATCCTTTAACTCAACAGCAAAGATTTCAGTATAATGCACATTTTAATTAAGCAACCTAGGTTTACTAGCATGTATGAAATGAACAGTAAAACTGTTACCTAATCAAAAAGTAGGAGCAAATTATTTTTCAGAAATTAAAAAGGCGTTGAGCAGCTGAATTACAGAGTAGTTTTTCTCATATTAATTTTTACAATATAAAAAGAAAAGCATTTATTGAGTGGTCATTTCCATTCAATGGCAGTATCATAGAATTGTGGAACATCCTGACTTGCAAGGACAATGAAATTTAAGAAACAGTCATGGTAGTATTTGACTCAGTTTCACAACACAGACATGTTATCTGTGCAGCTATATAATTAGGAGTTCTATTTGTGGTAAGATAGTACATCACAGAAATTTATGTAGCAAGTCCTATCACTACTGCACTGCAAAATAGTTGTATGGTTTTCATAACCTAAATTTATATTGCAAAAACAATAAAAGAATGTAATTTATTTCCTTGCTTAAATTAAGCACTCTAATTTAATATAGACATATCCTTCTTATATTTTTTAATCTTGAAAATACCTTTTCTTCAAAAGGTCATTTTTATATACTCTTAAATAAGAAACAGAAACCTCCAGAGGTGTATCTCTAAGTTCAACAGAGCCATGCTATTACCCAAAATATTTTCTTGCTCTGTGTTCCTTGCAAAACTCTGAAATTATTGCTTTTCAACTCCTAAACATGCCAGAATTTTGTTATTTTATTATTTGATAATCTTGCGATCTCTGCTAAACCATTAGCATTATTGATCAAAGCCAAATTCATGCCATAGGAGATAGTTCTTAGAATCAAGATTTCTAGATTCTTCAAATTTTCTTTAAGTTTTTGGAGAAGGAAAAAAGAATGCTACAGGGAGTGCAAGTGCCCTTACCTTCCTTCTTTCCTTCTTTTTCAGTCTTCTCTCTCTTGATGCACTCCACATTAGACACTTACATATTCTTCTCATGTTACATTTTAAATATTCTAGACCCTAAAACAAATGATACATTCCAGGCATTTGTAGACCTGCCTGAGCAAGCTGATCTGCATGGCATATCGAAAGGTCAGCTTGTTAGGAAACATTTATTGTGGCCCCATCCAGTACAAGGTACCCTCAGTTATTCAAAGGCCAGATGTATTTGTCTGATGGAGGAATGCATTAGGCCAAACTACTCTCCAACCTGTAATAAACCATCATTGCACTGCACTCACACCATCTCTATCCAACATACTGAGAGCTGCTCTCTCAAGAAAGGTGTATGTTGATAGCTTGCTGAATCAAAAATTTAATCCTTAGTCAGCAAGGAGCATTTAATGAGATTGTGTAAGACTTGGACAGGCAGATGAAGTAAAGAAAAGTATACGTTCATGTTTTCTGCATTCGTGAGATGCATTTGCATCATTCTCATTGTGAGAATTGCAAAAGTAGTGTCCTCTTTTAATAAAGGAAAAACCTGTCTAGATAACAGGAGTGTTAAAACAGCACCTGCTTTAAAAGAAAAGCTTAAACCCAAGCTTTTCTAAGTTTGTCATAGACATGACACAGCAGTAGGTTTTGTTCTCAGTTGATGAGGTGCATGTAAATCTGACTTGTAAAAGGCTGTGGCACTATTTCACTACAAAACATTTATGTGCTATTTTATTATTAAAATCAACAAATCAGAACAGAAATATTTTCATTTATTTTGTGCTTTTTTATTATGCCAGTGTCCACTACACAATTGTTCACTATCCATTAGCTGTGAAATAAGAAATTGCCATGTTCAAATGGAGTCAAGCATCAACATTTTAGTGTACTGCTGTCTTCTTTCTTGTGCCAGTTACACACCTTCTGAACTGGAGCACAGGAGGAAGGCAGTGCCTCTGGCTGTGCACGTACATGTGGGAATGAGAGGACATTGTGAAGCCAGAGCCAGGAGGCTGCACTGAGCTCCATGAGCAGGTCCCCTCTTCTTGAATCAGGGCAGAAATAAACAAGTCAGACCATTTTCCACTTCTGCACTAGGAAAGTCATGTCAGTGGACGTATGGATCATACCAGTCATGTCCTTAGTTTATAACATGATTTTATTTTGGTCCGTGTGTCCTTGCTTACTGCAAGCTTCCTTTGTCACTCTATGTAAGTTATTCAAGTTCCCTTGACTTTGACAGCATTTAGGTGCCTACAAGACCTTGAGATGTAGGAGGCTTTTTACTTCTCTGACAGATTCTTTGTGTCATCTGGGAGTTTGCAGGAATAATGCCATCTAAGACTCTCTATGAAAGCAAAATGAAGACTTCAGCACTACTACATTAGTTGATGCTGTATTATGGCAAGTGTAGAGAGACAGGTCTAGAAGAGAATGCAATTTCATTTGTACATTTCTCAACGATGATTAAAAAATGGTGAGAGCATTGCTTACTTAGCACCATGAGACTGAGCCTTAGGAGGCAAAGAAAAATAGGCAAAGGAGATGAGGGTGCTCTTGTCATACATTTCTGCTGAACACAAGGAGGAGAAAATGGTTTTTTCACCCCCTTCTACTCTTTTCCATGTAAATGCTTGTCCGAATTTGCTTCTGCAGGTAATACATGTTCTCCACAAACACCAGATGTTACAGCTTAAGGAAGCAGACATAGATGATGATGGTGGGTGGGAGGGGGATTGAAGGGTTGAGGAGGGGAACAACAGGGAGAGGGATAAGGGAAAATATGGTGGGCATTTGTTTTGTTTTGTTTTGTTTTCCAGGAGGTTACATGGAAACAGAGGCAGCAGCTCAGGAATCTCTGGGATTAGGCAAACTTGGAACACAAGCAGAAAAGGATAGAAGACTAAAGAAAAAGTGAGTACCTTTTTTTATGTGACTTTCTGGCTGAAAGTTGATTCAAATATCAGGATTCTTATTGTTTTACTCAAACGTGTAATGAGAAGCAAGATCATCTACTATAGCATTTTAGCAGTGATATTTCTTTCCAGTGTAAAAGTTTTTAAAGCTGTATATAAAATATAGGGCAAAATATTCAGTCTGTCAATTGTACAATATTATTTCATTTGTGAAAAAATATAGGTTTATGAGAAAGAGACATCTTTCCATTTCACACTATTATTAATTCTGTGCTTTTTGCCTTCTGTGCAATTCTTAAAAAATAGACACGTTTTCAATAACTCCCTATGTAGATTCTTTTTCAAAAGGGTGAAAAAGATTTTTTGTATTATCTAGTGACCAGAGCATTATTTCTTTTTCTAGATGTCAAAGGTTCCCCATAAACCCTAGCAGTTTCACTTTCTTTTTGCCTGTCAGCAAATGCAGGCAAAAAGCAACCTGGCTTTTTGTTTGTATCAATTATACGATAATTTAATGCTGTCTTTCATGCTCCTCCTTGTAAAAACAGTACACTGACTCACAGCAGCTGCCAGGAGCTATGAAGAACTAATAAAATAAGGCTACAAACACAAAAGAAACCTCTTGGCAGCATTGCACTTCTAGTGTAATTAGAGGCTGTCAGAGAAAAAGATGGTACTTAAAAATGACTTTGCAAATTCATTCTGTAAGCAAATAGGTTTATTTTTCATCCATAACCACTAACTTTACTGCTATTATTTGGATTCTGAAAGCCTCATTTTTAAAATTTTTTGTGTTTTCAGGTTTGTTTCAGTCTTTAAATATTCCTTTGCAGAATTTCAAGAGAATTTACAATTCTAATCAAAGAATCTAGGGATAATGTTTGAGCTTCCCTTTAATTTTTTATGTTGAACATTTTCAATCACTACTTCCTACCAAGCACTTGATGAAATATAACTTTAAATTACATATCCATGTAATGTACAAATGCAAGCATTCTGTTTAAATCAGCCTCAATTTAGCAATTAAAGATAGAGGAGTAGTCATTGTGCTAGCTGAAAGAGAAGAAACATTTTAAATTCAATTAAGAAACTCACAATAGTATTCATAGGGAGGTTAGAGTTGTTGAGTCTTGTCCCTGTATTTCTTATCTATACACTTCTATCACTAATCAGTAATTGTAGAAATATATGGATATAGATTATGTTACTATGCTTTCTTTTTACTAAATCTAGAAAGCATCTTTGAGGCCATCGTTGCCATTCGTAAAGAATATAATTTAATTTTCAGCAGCCTTTTTTTTTTTCGAAGTCTCAATGTACCTTCCAGTTCTGAGAGCTGAATGTACCACAATCTTGAAAACACTTTGAAGGGACAAATGTGTTCATTTTGTTCACCTTCTTATGTGTTAGTTCTTTAAACTGGGTAAAATAACATGACTTGACACACAAAACTGCAAACATGACATGACTGTTTCATATATAGATTGCCTACCAAGTTTTGGGTGTGTAAATAATGGCTGTGCAGGTAATCTGTTATTAAATTCCTGTCCAATCTCATGCAATCAGAACTTTCCCATGCTTTCCGCTTTTCAAGTCTTTCCCTTTTTTCTCCATGTCTGTCTGTCCTTGGTTCTTTATGGATTAGATGTAATCAAAATGTTCTCTTCTGGAAGGGAAGGACCCTTTCCTTTGTGACTGTGACTATTCTGTTAGTCTGAACTGTATATTATTTATGCGAAGTATATGTTCTACAACTATGTCATGAAGAAATTTAACTTTTTCCCCTGTTCCTTTTAGGGTTACCTGTCTTCATAGTTTCTCATTTTAGAATCCTGAGAACTGCATTTTAGATTCCTCTTAATTTACTATCAGAGAAAGGTTAGCATATGTTGCTAGTTTACATATATATGTATATGTTATATTGTTTTAGAGGAACCATAATATAGGAAAAAAAGTAACATAGTGTGTTAGAGATATACATGAGATTCTGCAGAATTATGGTAGTCACCAGAGTGCCAAGTTATCAATAAAGTGTAAGAGAATTAACATCCACTTGTAAGAAATGCAGTCACAGAATCACAAAATGGGTCGGGTTGGAAGGGAGCACAGGGGGTCATATGGTCCAAGCCTCCCTGCTCAAGCAGGGTCATCCCAGAGCACATGGCACAGGATTGTGTCCAGACAGTTCTTGAGTATCAGTCAGATATTTGCATGTCTTGCCTTAGAAAATATTAAATTGAGAGAGTCCAGAAGGTAATTTAAGTGAAAAGTTTGTTACAGTAGGTCCCATTCCTTTGTACCAATACTTAACAATGCCTAATTCCCTCTGGAAGTAGCCTTGCCATACACACAGTAGGGGCAAGGTTACTGAACTGTGTAGTGCAAATGAGGATACTGTGCTGTGCAACATTAATGGTGGTGAGGTCTTTATATGACATAGTAAGAGAAGTCTAAGAATCATTTCCTAGCCCGGGATGTAGCAGTAAGATTTATGGCAGTATGATTGAAGCCCAAGTTGATTCCTTTGTTATTGCTAAACAAAACTACTCTACAAACCCTGCAGGGACAGTGAGCACAGTCACCAGAACACAGAGCAGAGCAATTCACCTTGTAAGCATTTCTAACTGGCTTGGATTAGGACATAAAAGTCCAAGAAAACCAAACCCACTAATAGGATAGGTAAAGGGTAGGCTAAAGCTAGGAAGTACAACTTTATATTACGTTTCAGGTCTGAGAGAGCTTTACTTGTGCTGGCTTTGTCACTTAATTTTAAAAAATAAAAACCAAAACCAACCTGCAAGAAAAAACCCCCAACAATACAAAAAACCTCAGAACAGTGATGCCATAGCCAATTCTCTTTTCTATAAAACAGGTATAATAGCATATACCGAAATTGTGTTTCTCTTTGACACATGCAACTTAGGTGAAATGGTTTTCAGCCCTGTTAACAGCTTGGCAAACCTCTCAGTCAGTGGTGGTTCTGGTGCAAAAAAGCAAGGATTCTCCCCTTGATGTGAAACAGAGGTCAGATTCATCACTGTGATGAACATGTGAGTACTGATAGTAGTCATGATCTTGACCAGACTTTGCTATTAGCTTTGACTTAGTTTGGATAGAAGTCATTATAAAAGGACAGATTCCTATTAAAATTATCTCCATGGCATCTCTTAACAGAAATACTTAAAATGCTAAATTTCTAATTTTGCATTTTTGAATGTATTCAATTTCATCAGTAATTCCACAAGGATGCCCCTACCCCAGGGATGAAGATGCATGACATTTCAAGTTGCCAGTAGGAGGTTCTAATGGTCCATCAGGTGTCCTGGGCATTTCCTCCCTCAAGCAAGCATTGCATTGACTCTGGCCCCCATGGAGTTAGGAACACACTGCAGTGTGTTGTAGTGGTTTAGCCCGATTTCTTTGCATAGCATCAGGCACTGAATAATGCATTTCACTCTGAAATGATAATTCTCGAGACCAATTCTCTCTCTGGTGATTATAGTGTCATTAACCTAAATTTCAAGGTTTCTTGCTTTTTGTTTAGAAGATGCTATTTATATGTAAAATTTCTTTTGGTTTCAATTGACTACTTAGACATCATTATAATGTAATTAACAGTTTGTCCCAATGATATGCTAGACATTTATAAACCTCCAACAAGAGTCTCTATTCATCCAAAATTTGGTTATTACAGTAGATTTATTAGGAACAAGTCTTATTACTAAGGCATCAAAGAGAAATTAAGAAAGCTGTGTAGAATTTTTAAATTATACCCAACATCTCTTATAAGCTGAAAAGATGAATTTAAGTTACCTGACTCATCAATAGATGTTTACTCTCAGACATTAAATAAATGACAGTTCTAGTTAATACTGAAGCTTTTTAGGTCTTACTATTTGTAAATTAAGCACACAGTCCTAGGAAACAAAATATGAAGGTAAGGGGTATTTAAAGTGTTCAGGGTGTTATTCATTGTTTTGTGAAATTAAGTGACGTTGAGGTGTGCAAAAAATGCACATAATTTTCATTTTTTAAACTAGACATTGTATTTCACGTCACTTGTTCTGTATAAAAGGTGGTGATATTTTGGATATAGAATCTTCTGTCTTTTGCCTGAACTTTCAGAGCCTGGTTGCCTATGGGTAACTTCTTCAAGAAAACTCAGGGTTTAGGACTAGAAGAATTAATGGCACAGATACCGTCTGTCACCATTATGTTCATTTGAATCCCCCAGTGATTTAAGTAGTTTACACTCCTCTAAACCATACCTTTTGACTAAGATAAACTCTCCAGAAGGCACCCACCACAAAATCAAGAATGGATCTTTTTTCTTAGTATTTTTTTTCCCTAGTGATTAACCAATCTCCCTCTGGAAAACGGTTACCTAATTTCCAGTTCTGAATGTTGTAGTTCACTCCGGCTGCCAATCTCTGTGACTGTGTATATGCTATCTCAGATGTTCATGACATCATCCTTTGTGGCTGTTGTGCCAGCTGTGCACAGTGATTTGGCCTTGGCATCCACACAGGGTTGTCACAGTAGCCCAAGCCAGGACCCAGCATAGGAAGTTCAGGTCAGTCCAGTTTCTGTTGCAATTTGTAAAGGTTCCTGAAAGGTTCAGGTAGAGTCATAGTGTCCTCTGAAACAGCAGAAGGTGATTAATGTATGTCCCTCAAGACAATTCATACCTCAAAAAATTAGTAGATAACACTGTGCCTAAAATGAAATAAACTGTATTCCCCTTACAAATGCATATCTGCACTGACCTCAGGTAAATTAGGACACTTAAGAGAAGCTGTATAAATGTTTTACTTTCTTTTTCACTGAAATGCCATACATTGAACCCTTTATGAAAATCTTCTTTAACAATGAACTCAGCCAAGTTTGAAATATTATCAATATTTAGAGTTGTGTTTGCTTCCCTTTTTGCTATAGCTGACCAAATGAACATCAATTATTTTCTCCTTACCCACAGTTTTGCTCAGGAGTGGTGTCAAATTGCCCTTACCCAAAAGTCTCACTGGTGGCAAATACAGTTCTAAAGTCTTGCTTTGTACAGTGTAGCTCCAAGGGCCAGGAACCCAGTTCAAATGTAATGTTTGATTTGATCTGCAACAATATGCAAAGTAGCAGCAAATAAGTGTCTCTCTGAAGAAATACAAGACATATGTATGTCATATGTTGCATGAAAGGGTGGAATAATTGGTCACAGTCACTGACATTTCACAGGATGTATTAATTTTATCCTGCACAAGGCACAACCATAAGGCAAGGTTTGAGAGACATTTAAGTGCTTTGTAGTCCTAGATTGCCGCTTGGAGGTAGATTTGACCTTGTGCATGCTGCTAGCAGAGTCGGACATTGGCTTATGCCATCCCTTCTGCATCCCAAATACAAATTATTTTATAATTGTATATTTTGTACAAATTATTACAAAAATCCCTGAAAAAGAATTTGCATGCCAGCCAGCTCTTCTGGATCATGCTGGCAGGACCTGAGTCCAGAAGCTGATAAATCTCCCAGTTTATTTATATAAGTCAAGAACAGAGCTTTAGCCTCTTTCTTCAGTTTTGGTTGATTTGACTCTGGACAAGAATCTATTAATTCCGTATTTCCAAAATGTACTTAAGATGTGAGGTTTCTATTTTCAAGGAAAAACAAAGTAAACAATTCTTTCCCAAGAACCTGTTTTTGGAGAGATTTACTCCACAGCTACAGGTTTTTGTTTGCCAGGTACGGCTTCCTGCTTTCAAGTGCATTACAGAAGAGCCTTGATGTGCCAGGACACGTACATGTGCTTACATACATGAATAAACACTTGTAAAATCAAGACCTGAGTAATTGTCATATGTAAAATTATGGTGTAAAAAGAAATTCTTAGTATTCATAGCCTTATAATTGACTTTGCAGAGAGAATTGCAACTCTGTTAAGTCTCCCCTGGCTACTGTGATCTATATGTTAAACAGCAGGAACATCATATGAACAGGAGAGCATGTTGGATTGACTTTTCTTTCTTTCTGCTTAGGAAAAAAAAAAAGATAAATATAGAGACGTTCATTTGATAAACACTTTCATTTTTTTAATGGCCAAATCCAAGTTTTAGGTCTCTGTCAAAAGGCAACTTGAAAAAATGTCTAGGTAGACTATTTTGTGGGATAAGAGTTTGAAACACTAGCTTTATCATGTAGTTGCCTTTGAATCCACATCCCCTTTAGTAAGGTTAATTAATTAGGTTTCATGTGTGCAACTGCAATTAGAATTTGATGTAGTGTATTTGTGACTACAAATAATTTCTGTCCTCTGCAGTATGCAAATAGCTGTTCTTAATGATTTTCTTAATTGCACGTATTTTAGAAAAATGAATCCAATTGGATTAATTAGGGTGTTTTTCTGTGCCATCCATTTAATGTTCCTATATACTTAATGCTTATTAAACACCATTGTATCCTAAACATATGCTATTTTTTTTTTTTGCTATAGCTCTTAAGAATACAGTGTCTTTTTCACCACTAATCTTTTATTTTCTGAATAAAAATTCAAGGAATTCAGGAAAATTCAAATTTTACATTTAATTTCCTTCCTACCTCATCTATGAAAAACTCCCTGATGTAGTTAGTAGCTTTCAGACTAGTCTTTAATTTTTTGTCCATTTCTAGCAAACAATACTGTGTCCAGTAGCTATTATTTTCTATTTTCTCATTCTGGTGAAAGAAGGAGAGGTGTTCAGTGTCCTGATATGCAGTTTAGGATTCTCTGCTGTGTGCAGTGTGCTTTTCTCTTGGCTGGATCAGTGTCTAGTCTTTGAGACACACATAAAGATGTAATTTCTTTTTAATCTTGATTCCTTTAGCAAATATTTGAACACATACTAGAACACTGGAAGAGTTACTTTTAAATCATTAGTCAGACAAAGTCTTTGTAATACTAAAAATGTGTCTTGCTCTTACATTGATCCTTGGAGCCTTTTTATCATTACAAATGTAAAGATAAATGGATATTTATTTTACAGAGGATTATTAAACCTTATTTAGATTATTCTGGTGATGGAAAAGAAGATACAACATAAATTATTCTATGTCTAGCTCATTTTTAAAAATACGTTATTTTTTTAAATTTTTTTTTTTACAAAAACCCAATTTTTATCCTTTACCAAGTCTTAAAAATTGTTTTCTTCATAAAAGATAAGAATATTTGTATCAAAAAATTGCAAGTTTTTAATCAAACAAAAAACGCCAAAGCTCTAGTCCCTATCTTATCTACATGTATAAGCCTATCCACTGGAATTTGAAACTTTGGATAAATATAAGCTTATACACTGATGCATACAGATGGCTCTCTAAACAACTGTCTCCAGCAGATGTAAATATCCTATCAGATTAACTGTAGAATTAGGATTCAAAGGAAGAATGGGTAAAACACAGCAGAGTAAAAAAATTCTACACAACATTTATATAAATATATATCTCTAAAGAGAATGTAATAAAATGGTGATAAATGTGTTGTCTTATGGCAAAAAAACCCCAAACCATAAAAATACCCTAAAGGTAAAACCTAGAAATAAAGGTCCATTTTTTCCTGCTGTATTTTATTATTCTCTGCCAAGATGCTTAGGAAGTGACAGAATGTCCTTTGATCTGCTCCTATCACGGCCTTCAGGTCCCGTAAATTATCCCCAAGTGACTGCAAACTGCCAACTCCTTAAAACTGCAAGAAAATTACTTGCATTCCAATCAATCCCCCTGTTTCTCTCTAGCATACCCAAAGGAGAACTCAGTGGAAAATGTAACAAATATCAGTTCTGGTTCAATATACTCCAGAAGGCTCAAAATTAAAAGCTTTTTCAGCAATGATCATGTCAGTCTTTGCAATTAGCTCAGTAGAAAATGAGCCTGAATCATGAATGCATATTCAATTCTAGTGCTACTTCCTCAGCTTTGGTAATTTTTTTAACAGTTCTCTAGTACTTTACTTATATTACATACCTTTGTTGTCCTTCCCTTCCTTAATCTTCCTGTGTTAAACTTTCTGTGTATAAATTTGTCACTTGTGTCCATCTGCTTTTCTGTACCGCACTTTCTCTTCTCTCTCCCAGCTGTTCTGCTGATCTTGCACACATGAAAACAAAATTTAAGTCCTCAAAAACAGTGCCCTTCTGAACTGACTGAAATGTCTGCAACCTCTTTTTAGTTAATCAGAGCAAAGGCTTTTCTACAGCTATATCTACCAAGCATTTTTAGATATCTGTAAATAATTTGTTAATAGAAATGTAATAGTGGGATGTCTGGGTTTCATTCAGGCCTATAATTTTCTTTTTTATGATGACAACTAATGGATGATGTAGGAAGTTTATTACCAGCAATGACATCCTACCTTCTCCTCCATATACTGTACCCATTATATTGGCAATAATAGGTTACCTAGAGGGCAAATCATTCATACCAGTGCTGCTACTGATCAGCTACTGTTGTTATGACTGCTGAAATTAAAATACTGCCAGGCATAAATAGTCATTGAAAATGTTAGTCACCTATGTACATGAAATCTGCATTTTAAAAACAAACAAAAACCAAAACAAATTTTACAACCAAGTCTAGGTCATTTATGATTACTATGAGATCTTTCACTTAAATATTATTAAAGTTGAAATTATTCAATCTAAGCAAAAAGCTTTGACTTGAAAACCTACTCCACATTCACTGTGTTTACACATCTTTGGCATGAATATGTTTTGTGGATGGAAGATGTGCTGTGATACCTAATAAATAGCCAACATGAGTTTAACGAAAATCTCATTTTGACACTTTCATAAGTTTTTTAAAGCATTAAAAGACCAGTTACAAAGATTTCTGTAGTTATAATGGTGATATTATTTTATCTGTCATACTATTTCTTTTTTTTATGGACTACTATATGTTCATTAACATTTATGTGCTTTTTTTTCCATTCATCTCTCTTCATCTCATGAAAAGCATATCTGGGTAAGTTAAAACACCATGGTTGCTGAACATATTAATCTTCAGCACCATGTTTATTTTCTATGTTTTATTCTTATTTTTTTTGTTTTTCCGGGAATCTTATGTAACAAACCCATGCAGAAAACTGAAACTGAATCCATGGGAAAAAATGAAAGCTTTCAAAGTATTCAGAATAATAGTGAAAACCTTGAAAGCACACAGAAATTTAGGTCAGGACTTGCTCCTGAAATGCTTAAGAGAATGAATTAACTACTTGGAGATAACTTCTGTCATTTTTATTTAAATAAACACATTTTGGGAGGTCTAAAGTCCAGAATCACAAAGACATTTGAAAGTTAAAGTCAGTGGAAAAAATATGAGTTTAACAGATGCTGTTAAGGCATGAATTCTGTTTAATTAAATCACAGAAGACTCACAGAGTACGCAATTTTTTTTTCCATTTGAGCCCTCATGCTGTTTCAAAACAAACATATATGCAAAAATATTTTATTTGTGCATATAATTTTACTATTTTCTTTTTCACCAGTTCATTTTTTCTTGTTTGTTTTGGTTTTTGTAATTGTTAACCCGATATCAAGTTTAAGATCTTGATCTCTTCTTCGATCTATTGTAGAAATGCTATTTCTTCTTGAATAAGAATCTGCAGACTTGAGAAAATTGCAGGAGGTGAAAGGGTACAAAACTTAGAGAACAAGGGTTACTATATTAATTGAGAATGTGATTATGAAACAGCTTTATAAAAATAGGTTTGATAACATTTGATCAGCCTGGGAACACTGAGGGTCTCTACTGTAGTACAATACACACAAGATTGCCAGACTATATGTTATGCAAGTCTGCTTATTTCACAGCTGTTTTATTTGGGGTTTAATACTAGCCCTCCAAAGCTCTTATTTGTCAGGGTCTGTCTTAAGCATTCCTGAATGTGCTTCACTTACCTTAATAAATATCTTCAGAAAAAAAGAATCCTGCCCTTCAGTTTGCATGCAGCTTAAAATGTACACCTAATGTAGAATTTTCACAGCACTGTTATTCTGTGCTGTCTGGGATACTGTGAAATTTATACCTCCTTATTTTATAGATTTAAAAACTTTTGGTTAATTTGTTGCATCTCAATTTCTGTATTTCAGTCAAATTTTTTCTGAAAACTCCTTAGAGCTGAATACAAAACATTTTGTAAAACATTGGAAATTGGATTTTGTCCATTGTTTCCAGTCTCACTTGATATTGGGTATCAAAAAGGATAATGAGGATTTCAAATCATTTAAAATCCAGATCACTTAAGTGTCAAAGTTCAAGCAGAATCTGGCATAGTTTTTAATTAGTGCAGTCTTTAAGTCAGATCCTTTCAAATTAAATTTAATCTGCATTGTATGGCAATATGAAGTCTTGAGTTTCTCCCCAACCTCCCACTCCACTTCCTACTTTAAATCCATTTATAATCTTGCAGAAAATGCATAAAATCTAACTTGTTATTTTTATTAGATGTTATTAACTTATACAAATTCAACTCTTATTTTTTCATACAATGTCCTGAGTTACAGGATTCTAGCATGTCTTAAGTATTTAGCAAATGACAACAGAAAGGATAAAATCCAAATCCATCTTAATTCTTTAGAAATCCTGTCTCCTGATTTTTTCAGCCTTTATGTTAGATTTCAAGTGGCAGATGTGATTAATCTTACCTTGAAATCATAGGATTACTCAGATAAATACAGCATATTTGGTCTATCTTTCTGTCTGGTTCTCTTCTAGAAAACTATCATGTTTTTTTTTTTTTACATTTTGTTCTAAATGAAACATTTTAATGTTGGTGATAATAATAATCATAATAATGTCAATTAATAATCAGAGGACCTGCTAGGTAAAAACTGCAATCTGTTTTCTGTTTAAGAAAATGTCTGTGACTAAAGGCCATTTCACAATCTAAATTACCAATTAGCCAAATTTTTAAATCAAGTCTGCTTGTGTTTTACAAACATGATCTGGCTCTTGACTTCACTGTGCCTCCTTTTCAATTTAACTTGCATTTGTGATTATGTTTTAACTAGGAGACATTATATAATATGTGCAGTATAATATCCCTGAGGTCTTTTCACATGAACCCTATTAGAACTATCAGAGTAAATCCTATTACTTGCAGAGATATGAAGATCTGTGTTGAAATATTGTTTACGTTTCATCAAGACAATGTCTGGACGTCGTGTACTGCACAGAGTGTTTGCTTTATGTGTGTTAGAAATCCTAAGCTGTCATTTCTTGTTCGCTTCATGGGGGGCAGCCTTGTCTTCGTGAAGAAAATAAATGCCACTGAATGACACACTTTAAGTCAAGATAGCATTAACTTCCTACACAAATTCTATTTGAAGATTATTAATGTTTTTAATAAAGTTCATTGGGTTTTATGCAATGAATTGATGACAGCTGCTGATACAGAGCTAGAATTTCCCTGGTGCAAGAGAATATATATGAAGTAGATTTGCAGGATGGTAACATAGTTTCACTTGTCATTTCTGCCTTCCTATTGCTCCCGTGTACTTCTCCTGTCCAAAGCCAAAGGATTATTGAAGCATTCGTAAGCCTGTCCCCATGTTATGAGACAGCTGTGCTCTCAGGTTTTTACGTTGATCTGTGCAGTTTGTTGTACCTGGCTCTTAGATGAATGGTGCTAAGGCAAATGGCTCAGTGTTAAGTGTCTTTAGCAAGTTATTTTCAGAAGGATTAAACATCAGAAGTCGGTGCTAGGGAGGCAGCCGTGCTTCTCCAGCACACAACTCCACAACACAACTTGACATTGTGATTTTTCTTTCCCATCTTTGATAAAAATGTGAAAACAGCCCAATTTATGAGGCATTCCCTAAAACACACAAATAAGAGTATTTCCTAAATTTTGGATGGGTGTTAAACAGTTGATATTCATGAAATTTCCAGACTTTACAACACTAGGCTCAGGGTAATGATGTGCTTTAAATAGCATATTCAAGTTACTCCCATAGTATCTCCAGGAAGAGGATTTTGTTCTTTAGCAGTAATAATGTTGTCTTTAAAAATATGGCTTTAATTTGGAATTCATTCCAGTAGTAGTAAGTGGTTTAAAGCCCTATCTGCAAAATAATGGCATTTCTAGTAATGCCTAATTAAAGTCAATTTTTCCTTATCAGCTTGTTTTCATATGTTGCCAAAAACCTAAGCAAGCATGGAAATAATTGCATTTTAATTCCCTTCCTCCTTGCCAATGCAACATGGACACACTGTAAAATGTAGTACTCTTCTGACAAAGTCTGAGGGCAGGAAAATCCCCAGTTCCCTGGCAAAGCACCTTCTAAATTAGGCAGGCTATATAATGCTTTTCATGATCCCCAAACTCTGTATTTTTAATGAAGGGAAGAGGGAGTGATAAACTCTAGGGTATTTGTCTCTTCTTCCTCTTTTGATTAATTGTATGTTTTTGCAAGGAAAATTGAACTGCAGTTACCAATATTTTGCTTTGAGGTTCTTCTGTTTTCAGGAGGCCAGTGACTATCCCATAAAGACAAATGTAGACAGCATTCTGTCTTTTCTAAAATATTGTTTTATATTCCACAACAGGCAGGTCACTGCATTCATTTTTCAGGTGATTTGCACAATTGGTCAAAACAGTGCATATTTTTTCCTATATGATACTTTTAACTTAATGAAAGAGTGGATTTTTTTTTTTCTGTAGTGCTAGTTCATATTACAAAAAAAAAAAAAAAAAACCCAAAACACACCATGAGAGTTTTCATTGACTGCCAACTAAAGAATATAACCCTTAGTCAAAAAATAGAAAATCTGCATATAGTTTTGGCTTATAAATTGAAGGTTCAGATTTTACAAATCTCCTGGTTTGTATGAAGAAGTAGTCAAGGACTAATGTTCCAGAAGTAAATTATAATTTCAACAAACTTTAATAGTGCAGTGCTGTTTAAAAGAATCAGCTGAGGAAGGAATTATAAGTTTTGAAGCATTAAATTCTTTTAAAGGGAACAAAATATTATAAAAGTCCTTTTACTATTTTTCTGCATCAGTGAGTGAGGCACAGCCCTTATGATGTTATGATGTGCATGCCTTATTTCATATGCATGTCTGAGTACAGGATTTTTAACTTTATGCTAAAAATATTTTCAACTCAGAGCAGTTTCCTTCTACATGCAAAGACCATTTGGATTATGTTTATCAAACTGTAGGCTTTGGCTATAGCATATGTGTGTATACATATATATATATATATATATATATGGCATCTCATTTCTGGCCTGGCCCCATTTTCTTCAGCCTAAATCAATAACCACAGCTCTGTTTTCCTTTAGTTCTGTGAGCCAGACTGCCTCTGAAGTAACAGGAGTGCTTTCCTACTCTGGGAGAGTGTATTGCTTTGAGAATCACTAGAATAATTCTAAGCCTCCACACCAAGCCTCGGGCTGGTACGAATGTTGCAAAGTCACAAAAGACTCCCTAGAAATATGTACTTTGTAACTCCAGTATAAAGGAACCAGGTTTTTCATGGAAGTAAGACCTTAAAGTGTCAATAGCTCTTCTGCAGGCATCTCAGTTCCTGAGGCCATACAGAGGTTTAACACCAAATCAAAGAGGCCAAGACTTCCTTCCCATCTCCTTGTAGTCCAGGTGCTGCTGCTATCCTGCTTGGAGCAGGAGACCAACACAAGCGAGGAAGGCCAGTGACTCAAAGCCATTATCTCCTTTTCTACTCAGCATGTTAGCCAGCCCTGCTCTTTCAGCTGGGATAATTGAAGAGAATAGCCCAGATAAAGGAAACTCTGGGATCAGGTTCCTCCAGAGATGGTGTCTTCATGGGACTCCTAGCTGCAAAAGGGGCTGCTCCCCGGTCTTGGGCTGGCTGTGGGAAAGGAGCACATTGTACAGGGTTTTGTGCAGTCCACGGTCTGCCATGGGACACCGAAAGTGGCCAGGTGAGGCAGGGGCATTCCTGAAAGTGTGTCCCTCACTAAGGATGGCCATGGCAGCTCTCAGGCCCACTAGTAGCAGGAGTCCTGCAGCCCTGTTGCAGCATCTGAGGGAGGTACAGCACCACCATAGCACCTGCAGAACCAACCCTGAGGGAAGGCTGCAACCCAAATATCTCATCCACAGGTAGCTGGGATGTGACCAAGTCTGGCCATGCCTTAATCCTGCTCTCCTGAGCAGGCAGGTGAATACCTTTCATAGGCATTCACTACTTGTCTCCCTGGGAATATGGTGTTCCTGCATCCCCATTGGCTGCTGAAGGTAACATGGTGTTCGTGCACCCAGAGAGCAACGTCTCATTTTAGTGAGGGTTATGCTTTCACAGAAATCAAGCACAGCTCTACAGAGGCTTGGGATACCTGAGTGATAAAGGAAAGGTATGCTGCAAAAGCTGTGTGGGAGGAGAAGCTAGATCAACTTCAATAATGCTGACAAGTATTTGCAATGTTATGTATTACTACAGCATAAACACAGAAAAAAAAAGCAGCTTTTTTTTTATTAATATTCAGAGCCAGGATTTAAACCTGTATGCAAAATCACTTATATGAGTTCCATTCTCTGCTAAAGCCAAATTCTCCCATTGTGGCCCTTTGGCAATGCAGAAATCCCTAAAGGACTACTTTTTACAAGTAAGATCACTCCATTGCTTTTATCTGCTGTGATTTTTGTAGTACATATATTTGAAAGGCTGCTGAGGTAGTGAAGAATTGTCAAGGGATAACTGAACCACAAAGGCTGTAGTAATGAAGGAGGACAGAACAAAATTGAAGCCATAATTCCAAGATTTCCTTGTTATTTAGGAATGTAAATTTTAATACTACATGAGCATAGTCCTTGTCTAATTTGTTTTTCAATACAGCCTGTTCCTGGGAGCATTCTTTTGTGTTTTGCTCAGTAGGAGGCAGCTGAAAACATATTGTTAAATACCAAGAAAAAAAAAGACATTTGAAGGACTACTTTTTCTGTGCCATCACCACAGTGGAAATATCTGGTGAAATAGTTGAATGTTTTTAATACAGGCCATTTTCCTGATAGTCTAGCTGACTGGTTAATATGTTACTATACCAAATATTTAATACTGCCATATTAAAAGTATAAATTAAGCTTTGAGAATGATGTTTTACATATATACCAGTTTTAGTCCAGGAAAACTGCAGATACAGGAGCTGGACTGGTATTTGATCAACTCAATAGAGAGATATGTATGTATATTATAAAATTGAGAAAGCACATCAATTCTGTAATTATAAAAATACATACATCAGTAAACCATGTAGATTTCTTTTATATTTAATCAATAATTTAAAAGATCCAAACATAGAACTACTAAAGATACAATCAACTCTCAAATAGCCACAGGTGGCATATTTAGGGTACAGAATAGCTGTACTCTACAGACCCCACAGCACTGTGCATAGCTGGTCCGGCTGGCTTAGTGTTTCAAACACAGACATCTCTCAGATCCAGCTGCATTACATCTATGCTTCGTTCACGTCTAGAAGTTGCTAATTCTGGGTCATTACCAGACCAAAGATAACTTAGTCTCAGGAGGAGTCCCTCAGTTTTCTCTTCACCATTGTCTGTTTTGATACCTCTTTATTATCGTGTATACCAACTTCTTATTGCTTTAGCTAAAGAAGAGACAGAAACCTTGCTTTTTGTATGTTAGATGTTTAAAATGATGTCAGAAAATACAAAGAATTGGGATTAGATTGTGAGTACATCCAACAGGAGAAACAGCTGTATTGTTAACTGGTGTGTTCTGTGCTTTTTCTATGCCTGTCATTGTGCTTCACTGTTATTACCCTTAACAAAAGGGCAGAGTTGCGTCTTTTTGTCCCAACACATACCTCCACATATTTACCATTTCTTGATCCATTAGACATGAACTTCTGGAAGAGGCTCGGAGAAAAGGTTTGCCTTTTGCACAGTGGGATGGACCAACAGTGGTTGCCTGGCTAGAGGTAAGTGTTGGCCATAACTTGAAAATGTCAGTCACATTTGTAGGCTGCTTCTGCATGCTTGTCCTTACAAAGCTTAAAAGAGACTGTTACAGCCTCTTCCTCTCCCCCGTGTAGATTTTGACACTGGATGGTGTAAATTAGAGACTAGAGCTGAAAAAAGTAAGACAATTGCACAGTGGAATGAGGACAAGAAATGTGCTTGAATCCCAGATTTTTTTAAATCTTTGAATTTTTCAGTCTCTAAATGTCTAGTAACTCCACAGACTGTTTATGTAGAATGATGTGCTAATTTTAAATAGATTTAAAGAATTTGTGACTTCCTGCATTTTAGAAACATAATGGGAGAAAACGTGTTCCTCTCACCATTTTCACCTGCAGTGTGGGAGTTTCAGGTTGAAATCTCTCTGATTGGACAGGCAGTGCCTTCATATCTGAAATCCAGTCTGCAGAGAGCTGTCCTTTATTTGGAGGACCTAAATGAATGGTTTTTGGAAATCAAGCAGAAAAATAATTCAGCAGAGCTGTCATCCATTGTGACAAAAAAAATCAATTAATGTTTTAGGTGCAGGAACCACTCAATACTTACACAGGTGCTGAGGGGAGAAGAAGGTAGAAAATAAGAATGTTCTTATACAAATACACTTTTACATGGCAAAGCTGTAACACTTCAGTGGAGATACAAGCTCTTTGTTGGCTCAAAGAACAAGTGTCTGTTCCTTACTATACCAAGTATCTCTACCTGTTCACAACTTTTCTCCTGCCTGCTGTAGCTATCGACCATTGATCCTCAGTTAGACTTTGTAAAGTTTTTCCCTTCAATAGAAAAAAAGATCCCTCTCCAAAGCTTTTCACAGAAATATGCTAGTGAAGAAATGAAACATGAGAAATGAAATCAGGTAATGTCTGTAAAATTTCTGCTTCACATTGGAATTGGTGAAGGTACCTAATGAAAAAGACAAAATGAAAACTGCAGCAAGTTAGTACAAGCATTTGCATATGACCTTGGAAAACAGGATTGTATCTTCCTTCCCAAAACATCCCTGTTAATATGGAACAGTCCTTAATTTGGCCAAGAGTTCTGTAACCAGATTTATATCATTCAAAAATACTCAGTATTACAGTAAAAGATGATTTGCTGGAAACATGAACATACAAAGGTCTACAATTTCTGAATACCCTCATCTTTCAAGGTGATCCACAATTTCAAGCAGTTTTTGACAAGATAAGTCCTAATTTTTTTTCCCTTGAGTCTTTTCTGAAAAATAGGATGTGCTTCCCACTGTCTAAGAGAGGGGCTGTAAAGAGAAATCAGGGTCCATGAAGTCCTTGGGGAATATGACAGCAGTAGCACAGGAGAGCTCACAAGGAAGTTTGTGTTGCAGTAGCCAATGCAGATTGAATACTGACGATAAAAAGATAGGAGGATAGGAGTAGTGTGTTTATTCAGTGAGCATCAGTGCTTTCAGTCAGCAGATGGACACTGTGTGCATTTCATACTCTCCTGAAGAAAAATATGACATGTCACTTCAACTAAAGAATAAAATATTAAAGGAGACACAAGCTCAAATTTAAGAAGTTTGAAAAGAAATTAAGAAAAGAATAAAGAAATTTAAGAAAAGTTTTCAAACTTTTCAGGGCTTAAGTTTTCAGCCTTAGTATTTATTCTTGTTGTTTGTATGTAGCACAGACAGAGTTGAGAAATATTTTAGGAATTTTGTGTTTTCTTAATTCTGGAAAAGTATATCAATCTTGATACCTGAGTTCTCTGTCTAGAATGTATTCTCTTTTTAGAGACTGTTCATCTAACATCATTTTCTGCTAGACAGCTATTTGTTGAAGAATTGACTTATTTTGTTAAAGAAATAATTTACCTAATGAGCAGCAAACATTTAAATCCATTTCTACAGAGTGAATAACTCCAGTGTTTATGCTTTTCTGCTTTTCAAGTGCATGTGTGAAAAAAGTTAATGTCAAAATAAATGAGGTGATGAAATACATTTTAAAGCTCTGTGTAGTTTTCTCATGGCACTTTGTTTAAATTCAGCTGGGTGTTATCTACATAATTTTTGGGTTTTTTTTTTTATTTTTTTCTTTCATGAAACTTTGTATTTTGTAACAGTTTGTTGGAATTAGATCATGTTTTTAAGATTCAGACAAGCAGTGGATGGAGGGTAGTGGCTAATCCCGTTTATGGGAAGGACTTTTTCAAACACAATGCAGTCATTTCTCAACCTCTGTGATACTTCAGGACTCAGTACAGAAAAGCCTCACTGAGTCTTTTGCAACCTGACAGTCAAGTGTGTTTTTTCTGTGACATAAAAGTGACCTAACAGCTGTCTTTTATGAAAATATTTCCCAGATAAGGTATAAACTTCTTAATAGCCACACAGTTCTTCCCTGTACTGTGTCAAATGAAATTAAAATCCTTTCAATTTGTCACTGCTTTCCAGATTTGTTGGTGAATTTCCTCATTTCCTTAACCTTGTATCCTGTTTTAGTAAGCCTTTATTAAGAGGGGAAAAAAAACAACCAATGGAATCAACTAATTCTGATGTCCTATTTGAGATGCACCTAGCTAGGTCTTTGTTTTACATTGTGTTATCCCTAAAATCTCAGTGATTATGGCATTCACTGCTTATGTTCTTCTCACAGGCTTTGCTAAGCATAATGTACTTCATACCATGATTAAAAACCTCGCATGTATGTATCCCTGATATGAAATTACCTCCTTTGGGAAAAAAGAGCTGTAGACACTGACAGTCATTATTAACGAGGCAGCATAAAATGAGAAAGCTGAGAAAAACAAGAATAATTAATACACAGTAGGTCCTCTTACAAGGAAAGACTAAGTAGTGAAGCAAGGGGCTGTTGCTGGCCTGGGCTAGTAAGACTAACATAAGGCGAGGAAAAGCATGTAAGTACATATCTTATAAATCGATAGGTGGTGTAGCTGTGCTTACATTTTGCTGCAACTTCTAACCAGTATTCCTAGCTGGGATGTGACACCATACCAGACTGTTCCCAAAATTACTGTAAAGTCTCTCCATGACAGGTTGGTTATCTGAACTGGGCTTGGTTAATTTCTACTAAGAGAATAAAAGCTGAGAAATGTAAGATTGTGCCCCTTGAGTACACCATGGAAAAAAAGAGAAAGCCGTTTTAGTACAAAAGTGAAAAAATTCCTGAATTCCTCCTAGATGATTTTCTGTACATAAGATGGGCAGTAACACTGACTTGTGCCAGTACTTGCTCATTAAAAACCTGGGAAAGGAGTAGCCGAGGAGATGGAAGCACACAACTCTAAAAATAATTCAAAGCATGCCTTGCTTTAAAGTTCTGATTACAGTAAAAGCAAAAAGAATTCACATGAAATCATGGCAGTTTCAAAGGTTATGAAACAATTTTGTTTTATTAAGGACTATGATGTTCATACTCATTTGTGTGCGTTACCATGCTTATTCAGACTGAGGGGTGTCCTGACAATTAATTATTTAATATTGGTGCTTAATTAATTGATTAATTAATTAATTAGTGGTCATGACACCAAGTCTGACAGAGTTTAAGAAGCTTTTGGACAATGCACTTGGCACATAATGTGATGCTTGAGGCTGTTCTGCGCCAAGCCAGGAGCTGGACTTGATGATGCCAATGGGTCCCTTCGAACTCAGGCTATTCTATGATTGCAATTTCATTTGAGAAATGAAGCAGTGCTTTGGATGAAATGTCCTTTCTCTTGACAGCTCTGGCTAGGGATGCCAGCCTGGTATGTCGCTGCCTGCCGTGCCAATGTGAAGAGTGGAGCTATCATGTCTGCTTTGTCCGATACTGAGATTCAAAGAGAAATTGGAATCAGCAATCCTCTTCATCGCCTAAAACTCCGATTAGCAATCCAGGAGATGGTATCACTGACAAGTCCATCAGCACCTCCAACATCCAGAACAGTGAGTCCTGTTCAACTAACTTTTTCTTCCCAACTTCACCTGACAGGAGTCTGCAGAAAAACTTCTGTAGTACCAGAGTGGCTCTATGATAACACACACTTCACAATCAGTGGGAACTGTCTAATAGAGACTCAGAACTGCCTGTTCATCACTTGCTTGATTGTTGATTGCTGTTGTTTTTGTTTTATCAGATATTCTTATTTTTTTTAAGTCATTGTTTTGATTATCCTTGATGTTACGTAAATTATCAGGATTGAGCATCTTATTTGTAATTTTGCCTATATTTTTGCCATTCTTTTCCTTCAAATCATCTGTACCAGCCTAATCAGATTGTGTTTCTCTTTTTTCTTTGTTTGTTTGTTCTCTTCCTTGATTTCTTTTTTTGGGGGGTGGAGGGTAGGCAGGTGTTGGGAGAGGTTATGTAGGAACATGGCTCTTTTGAATCCTTTTCCCATTCCCCCTTTTTGCACTCTTTCAAATGTTACCTAATATGGGTCAGCTGCCTTTAGGTTCTTCATGCTTTTAAGAAAAGCAGTGATTGGAGGTGTGAGGGGAGTATCCGGAAGGCAGAAGTGGAGCCTATGCATTCAGTGAGGAAGGCAGAGAAAGCAGCAGCAGCAGACAGGAGGGGAGCAAGTAAAGAAACACAGAGATACAAGGCTGGAAGGAAAGGGGAATATATCAAAACCAGCAAGGAAATAGATCAGGGAAAGTAAGAATGAATGTGCTATAGATAAAAAGCAGGAAAAAGTAGGCAAAACTGATGAGGACAAAAAGAAACAAAATAACAAAAGGGGAGTTTTTAATATACTGATGGCAATGGCTATGAAAGAAACAATGGACACTAACAAAAAGGAGGCTTGATCAGATGGCAAACATGGCATAGAAGTGAAGGACAAAGATACTACTCAAGTAGTGTAGCTCAGATTTCTACTAGCAAGGTGATAATAATAGTAATGATTATGTTAGTAATATTTATATTTTGTAATATGTAGTCTTCATTAAATTTATGAAGAATCTTGTGGTGGAAATTAGAATTCAGAGGTACCAGATCCACTGAGCTACATAAACAACTGGGCAACAGCAATATTATTGCTATTGATTGCCCTTTTATCTTCATGTTGCTAATGTTCTTTAAATATTGTAGTTCACCATCTTGTACTTTCTTCCCTGAGAAGAGTTTTGTATGTCATTACCATGGTAATATCATTAATTGTAAGGGATTTTACCAAAGTAAAGACTCAATTGATGTTTGAATTACTACACAAAATTAATTTTGATTTTAAATGCATAAAAGGATATTTCAGGACATAAAAGCATTTACACTTATGAAGGGAGAGAATATTATGTTCAAGCTAAAAACATTGGGGATACTTTTGCCTTGTTTTTTTAATTCTGCTTGAGTAACTGACAGTGCACAAAGCTGCCCTGTCCTGGAATTTTCATTTCTGAGTCACCAGTCTTTCTTCTTCCCCTCTTTCTCAGGAAAGGAGTTCATTTATCTCAGGTCTCCAGAAAACATAGCAGACATCCATTTCCCCTCCCTGACTCTCCTTATTGTCCTAGTAATAATTTGCTGAAACAATAGGAGGAGGACAAATAGTTTTACAAGTGAATTCTCTGGACATTTTTGATTTACAGAAACATGGTGGAAGTATTCATTATTTAGATTAGAATATGAGCATGTGATGTGTGCAGAATATTTAGGCTGGAAAATTTTTGGGAGCTGAAGCTTACCTCCGCATAGAGCTGTGAGCTAAAGGTTGCTTTTGCCAGTTGTTTATGAAATGCAGCTTTAATTATTATTCTTTCCTTTGTGGCAGTGCTCTGCCAGATTTCATCCATCAGTTTTAGTTGTAATACTCCATCATGTCTGTTCAGAAGCTGCTAATGAAAGATACAAGCCCTGTTGTCTAAAGTTGTCTCTAGTTGCAGCTCGGTAGAGGCAAGAACGTGGTTGTGCTGATGGTGATGCGCTGTTAACTTACAGTGGTGCTGCCTTTCTTCTTTACCACTGCTTACCTAATGTGGATCCCACCTGCCTTCCTGTGGGCCTTGTCCGTAGCCCTCAGGCAATGTTTGGGTGACCCATGAAGAAATGGAAAATCTTGCTGCTCCAGCTAAAACGGTTAGTCACTCCACCTCCATTTAAAATAGTTTCAGTGCTCAAAAGAGAGTAGACCTCTTCCTGCTTAACACAGATGCGCTATCTTCTTTAGGATGCTTCCCAAAGCATGCCATTAGAAAGTTGCAGGGAGTAATAAAATTGAATTTAAAGCACAGTTACATAATCTTTCAGCAAAAACATTTACAAACTGTATTGCCATCACAAAAATTGTGTGACCCTAAGACCAGTATTGGACTTTCAGAGTACGTAATAGTTCCTGTGCCACTGTGAAACCTCATTTAATGAAATGAAATTGTCACGCTTACAGATGCAACATTTCCCCTGTGATCTGCTCTCTCTTCTTCTAAACAGTGGTTTTATCTGCTGACATAGAAAGAAATAAGAAAAGGCTTGAGAATGATGCATTACACAACTTCATGTTTTCATTAGTGCTGAGTCTTCCATGTCCATACTTGAGTATTCATGATCTTTGATTTCAGGTGCATGGAGAGTGTCATTTATTTATTGACTTTTCTCAAACCTCTCCGTAAACACTAAAGTAAGACTTTTTTTTTCAATTTAGAACATATGTTATTTTAGGTTTTGGTTGTTAACATTGCATCATAACAACTCCATAAAGGTGCTTATAAAACATGATACAATGTTCCAGTGAGATCTCTGAAAAAAGTGATCTTCAGTTCAGCAAACTTTATAGTCAGCCCAATCCATAAATGGTGGGAGAGGTACTGTTGGTAAATTTTGATACAATAAGGAGTTGTTTCTTAAAAGTTTATGTTTGTTATAGTATTTAAAAGTTTCTCATAAGCAGTAATGAAGCCAATTCTCATCTTTTATTTTTTTAACTGAGCTTATTTCCAGTTTTATTATTGTTGGTAAAGATAAATGCAAATATAACAGCACTGAACAGACAAGAGATAGAATTGATCCTGTTTAACTGGCCAGCCAGGAAAATGTAATTTTGGCATTAAAAAATATTATGTAAAAAGCTCCTTTACAATACATTCTCAAGAAGACAGCTTTTTATTGTGAATGTTTCAAAATCAAACTAGAAACAAAAAATTACATCACTAATACCCAAATTTTTAAGTAAATGCTTATGTTTTAATTGTGAAACTGTGAAGAGTGTTTAAATAATGCTGTGAAATTTCACGAAGATCAAATGATTTTCTATCTTGAAAACTCAGCTGCATTTTTTGGTTTTGGTCTTGTAATTTTTCAGGTAGTTTAGCCCAGGGCATTGCCACTGGCCAGAGTTATTTTATTCGTGCACTTTATAGGTATATTTTAATTTTCATCAACATGCATATGAAAAGTACATCTTTTTATAACTAATTTTTATTGTCTTTTTACCTGCTTTACTAATTGCTTCCTGCTGATAATACAGAAAGAGTCTGAAGAAGGCAGTTGGGCTCAGGTATGATCTTGCACATAACTTTTTTAAACTGAAAGTTAATAATAATGTAATTGGGTGCATCAATATGCATAGTGGAATATAATTTTGTGACAGTATCTCAATGATTGAATTATGATTTACATATTTTAGAGTTCTTCTCAAAGAATATATTCTCTGGACAGTTTTCTTAGGTAAAGTAGAAAGAGGTACATATGCAGTGAATATTTTTTTCACAAAAGAAATTACTATATTCCAGAGACATATTCTATCTCCCATCTAAAAGTAGTAAAAGTATTTTCCTCAATTTTTCAGAATAGGACAATTAAACATGCCATGAATTTGAGAGTTAACTTTTCTAAAATTACGCTGGATGGTTTTTTTAGAACAATTGTATAGATCACACCCATGTATCAGTCTAAAAAATAGCATTGTATCATTTAGTTAGAACTGTCAATTAGCTACATTTTTAAAATTTTTCTCTCTAATATATGCACACTCTTACATGATCTTGCCATCTTTACTGATGACATTCCTTTTCTATTCAAAATCTCACAAGAATGAGACATAAGTGTATTTTCCCTCATAGATAATGTATCCATCTGGCTTACACTGTGTTATTCATTTGTTTATAATGACATTAAAAACAAAACCAAAGAGATAGGCTTGAAAGTGATCCTGAGCATGATCCTGCTAAGGAAGTGTAAATCTTGCAGTTTATCAGTTCTCTGTTCTTTTTCGTAGTACAAAATAATTAACAACAGTGAGATGTAAAAATCTATTTTGCATCTTAATAGGGCAACTCATATAAAAATAGCTTAATATGCATGGCTTTTTCATATACTCTCTTCCTCACCGTAGTGAAATTTTAGCTGAACAATGAAGCCTGAGTACTAGCTCCTAGGAGGAACCTGGTTTGCTCCTATCTCAATTGATTTCTTGAGCTCTGCATATGATGCACTTAAATTTAAGCTGTTCACAGATGAAAATATCTCATTAAAATGCAAGCTTGAGTGCCAAATAACTGAAACTAACTTTTACTCTCTAAAAGACTATAGGTGTGTAGCCATGAAGTGTCATTAGATCCTATTTAGGAAATTCTTCTCCCTGCTAAACAGTGACATAAGCCTCAGTGGATTCCCTGGAGCCATGTTTGTATTACCAGTTCACAGTAGGATTTGCCTGGCATAAATATGCTAGAAGGTCAATTAAAAGCAGGTGAGATTATGAAACACACATGTTTTGACTGTGTAACAAGTTTGCTTGCATTTAAAACTCAAAACTGAAAACAATTCCATAAAACTTACATAAAGAAACAAGATACAACAAGCAAAACTGGTATCCATAACAAATATCTCACAGTGGCTCCCTCTTCCAATGTTAAAACAAAGCAAAACCAGAATTATTTTTTTTTAGACAGAACTTTTTTTTTAAGACATATTTTGTTTTCAATCTGTGGTGCAGTCTTGAATAAACTCAAGAATTTATTCCCACTCTCCATTTTCCTCTCTCTGTAGACCCTGGCTTATGGTGATATGAACCATGAATGGATAGGTAATGAATGGCTCCCCAGTCTGGGTTTACCTCAGTACCGAAGTTATTTTATGGAATGCCTGGTAGATGCGAGGATGTTAGACCACCTGACAAAGAAAGATCTGCGTGTGCACCTAAAAATGGTGGATAGTTTTCATCGGTATGTTGGTATAAAAATTACACTTATAGAAACACTTATGTGTCTGCCCTAGTGCTAAGTGCTGCACAGAATAAAAACACTTTCTGTTGTTTTGGTGTGGAAAAACACACAGAAAAGCGAAGGCTGTCAGAAATCTGAATAGAGAGAGATTCCTTTAGTAATAGCAACCACATTGCAATTATGTCTCTCAAAACCAAGATACTGGTATAGATAAATTTCATAATGAGCAGGGAACCATTAATATATCAATGAACTCTTGACAATACAGAAACAGTAATAATTTAAGTGGTGTGAAGTATCAGAAAGTGTTAGACTAAGCTTCAAAGCCCTGAGTTCTCATACTAATGAAAAGCTATTGTGTGTAGCATATAAAAGCTGTTAACAGTACAAGCAATTTGACAGTTGTTCGGGTTACCTAGGGATATAGCTACAAAGCTAAATTGGAAATATGGAAATAAAAGCATTTAGACTTTAGGGAGCATGAGGTTTATGTGACAAGAAGTGGATTTCTTTTTAATACATTGTCAGATTTGTCACTTTTTTAAAGCCTGATTTGACAAAACATTTCATGGCTCACAAGGGCTGACCTTTTCTGAATACTACGTTTAATGCTTTGGGTTTCTTATGCTAAAACAGTTATTCAAACATACTCATTTTGGTTTTTTCCATTTCATTGCTGATTTTGTGGAGTTTTTCTACTGGTTTTGCTCTCCCCTCTGTTCTCAAGATTTCCTACATGGGCACCATGAAACACCTCGTGTGAAGTGCAGGAAATACATCCAACATATGTTCCCATCTTCTAAATTATTAACTCTGTAAATGTTTCTCTTTAAATAACAGAACAAGCTTGCAATATGGAATCATGTGTTTAAAGAGGTTGAATTATGATAGAAAAGAACTGGAAAAGCGAAGAGAAATGAGTCAGCATGAAATAAAAGGTGATAGTTCCTGGGAATGAATACTGGGAATGTTTCTTCTTTTGAAGCTTTACGTTGTTAACCCATTGTCATGCCATTTTAGCAAAACATTTAAGCATGTGCTTTAAGCAAAACTAACATAAGTCCATCTGTCTTCAGAATACATCCTATCTCCTTAAATTAGGCACAGTTAAGTACTTTGCTAATTTGGGGCTACAGTTCTGAATGGTTGTTTGATACATACATTTTGCTAAACTGGATTTTGGGCACGAATGTTATCTGACCCTCTTTCAGCCTTAGAAGCAGAAGGTCAGTCTGCAGCTCAGTGGGATGTGTTGGGGGCAACACTAAAAAGGGAGCACTCAGGACCCTAACACTATGCTCCAGTTTTTGAACACCTTTGCGTTTGATTTCTTACATCAGAATGTATCATAGAAAATGCTGCTTGGAGGGGTGACCACTGAGGCAGTTCATTGGTACGTAAGAATAGTTCCTAACAAAACTGGCCTTATTAGAAAATTTCACAGCTGATTTGAAAGATTTTTTTTCTGTGTAAAGATCTCTAGAGCAGTTGGAGGCTCACTGCATGGTTCCTTTTATATATAACAGTTAGGGTGGCTGGGTTTTTTTCAGCTATCAGAAATGGATCCTTTGATTCCTTTGAGCATTTCCAGCTCTAGTGACTACAGCAGTTAGCACTTCTCAAGCACAATGCTGATTATAAGAGAAAAAAAAAAAAGAGGTGAAGGGTTACAGTGACTGTGCATTTGCTCAAGACAGATGATGGCATGCACTACTGCAAAGACTTTGCCTTGATGTGCAGGCATCAGTGCCAGTCAGCCCAAGTGGGTCTAGCTGCAGACTGACATAGGGGAATTGGGTATTGGTCTCAAATTCTAGTGTAGCTTCAGTGCAGGTTCCTGCTGAGACAAGGGTAATAATCTATAGCCTCCTTCACCTTGTCATGCATCGGTCAGTTCTTCATGGTCCCAGGTGGGATTTGGTCTCTGCCTGCCACCGTGTTTCAGCTGATCCTGACCCCAAAGAGTGAGATGCTCTCAGCCAGGCAATGAAGAAATCCTGCTCCCAGAACAGCCCCACTAGCTGGACTTGTAAGGGTTCACCAAAAAGCCTCATCACTTAGTAACAGAAAACTCAGTACTATATCTCCCACTCACAACTATAAAGATCAGTATAAGTAACTTTTTTTTTTTAATCTTACAGGCAGGGCAGGATACTTTTTTAGAATAGCCAAATCCTCAAAAATGGTCTCCTAGTTCATTTTGTT
This sequence comes from Orthonyx spaldingii, assembly GCA_013397795.1. Taxonomy (NCBI): domain Eukaryota; kingdom Metazoa; phylum Chordata; class Aves; order Passeriformes; family Orthonychidae; genus Orthonyx; species Orthonyx spaldingii. The sequence goes on along the minus strand of VZTJ01005641.1, from coordinate 694,008 downwards.
GCCTCAGCTTTATAATTGGTATGGACCTTAACAACTTTACCAGCTTTCTGTACTAAAAATAGTTTGTCTCTAAAACTGTAAATTAATCTTTTACTTTATGGCATGTTAGAAAATAAGTGCTGATGCAACTCGCAAAATGTTTAATAGAAAATTCCCAAGTGAAGCCTTGAGGAATGGATATTTCTCCTGTGCCCTTGCACTGTAAAATCTTGCCTACAAATTGAAAAGGGTATATATAGGAAGTGAGAGGAATTGCATTATGGAGATCACCTCTGGAAGCACATTTCTCCTTTGAAAACATTATTTAGAATAAACATTTTTCTTGAAGATAGTTAAAATCACTTAAGAGTTTTTGAATAGGAGATATTAAAGCTGTATGAATGGTGTGCTGGCATTTCTCATGTAAGAAGTAAAGCAGTATGACATCCACAGTGCATGCACTGCTACACACATGCACCTGCACAATTTGGAAGTTATTAGGTATCAGGAGACTGACCTGGTGTTATGTTCTTACAGACGTGCTGGTGTGGAGCAATGATCGAGTCATACGCTGGATACAAGCCATTGGCCTCCGAGAATATGCAAATAATATTCTAGAAAGTGGTGTGCATGGTTCACTTATAGCACTGGATGAAAACTTTGACTATAGCAGTTTAGCTTTATTATTACAGATTCCAACACAAAACACACAGGCAAGTTTGCTTATGCTGCTTCTGGCTAATCTGTACCCATTATTACCTTTTATTCATCTTCAACCATTTTAATTGTTTACTTTGGTATCTCTAGGCACGGCAGATCCTTGAGAGAGAATACAACAACCTTTTAGCACTAGGAACTGAAAGACGACTTGAGGAAGTAATTAATTTTATTTTCAGTATTTATAAAGTATCACAGTAAAACATTAAAATTAAGTTGAATGCATGAAGATATGTAAATTTTCACATTGTTAAAAAAAGTCAGTTACAGCTTAAAAAAGAATTTAGGAATGCCCATCAAGGTTTTTGAAGTGACCTCAGTGTGGCTACGTATTTGTGTCATCTTGGATGCTAAATCTGACACTGCACTCTTACCTTAAGATGAACATTTTTCAGAGAGGGAACATGCAGAATGGAGTGGAAGTATTCCTGGCCAGAGCAGGTGGTGGGGGATGTGTGTGGGTGGGATGCCTATGCAATCTATTCTTTAGGACACTTACACTCTTTTCTAAAAAGAAAGTAGAAAAGTAGATTTTCTGTTTGCTCTTCTTTATTGCCTCTTTTTTGTTTTTCAAAGTTAACCAATATTAATTGAGTGTGATTTGGGGCAGTTATCTGGGAAGAGGAATCTCAAATCCAACTATGGAAATTATTTATCTTAACATAAGAGTCCAGTGCAAAAGTGTTCAAGTCTTGGACTTCTGCACAGGAGGAGAAATAAAACCTTTTAGGACTTGCTGAAAATGTCAGATGCCTATGAGTTCTGTGCATGCACATGAGTGTTTAATCCTTTTTTAGTACTTTATGTAGGCCTCCTAATGCAGTAACAAACCACTTTCTGTCACTGTATAAGAAAGTTCTACTTTAGATGATACTAAACCTCTTGACTATATCAAGCCAAAAATTTAAGAAGTTTTCCACCCCAGTATTTAATATTTCAAGTGTTTACTTTTACAAGCATGTCTGAAACACATTACAATGACTGGATGCAGTGCAACAGAGCAGGGTAGTTGTTGTGGAATACACAGTTTGGCAGGGGTAGAGATAGCGCGCAGCAGGATAATGAATCAGAAAGTTTCATTTTGCTTTATCCAATACAACTGTGTGTTGACAGAGCGATGACAAGAACTTCAGACGCGGCCCGTCCTGGCGACGGCAGTTCCCTCCGCGCGAGGTCCACGGGATCAGCATGATGCCGGGCGCCTCGGAGACGCTGCCGGCCGGGTTCCGCCTCACCACCACCTCAGGGCAGTCGCGCAAGATGGCGAGTGACGGTACGCGCTCATTTCTGCACTTCCTCGGGGAAAGCACCAGCCTCCTCCTAGCATGCAAAATTGGCTTGTAATGCGTGTCTGTCTTGCACCACAACAACTGTGTTCATTAACTAGGATGAGCAGAGTCTGGGAGAGTTGAATTAGAAGTGGAAAAGCACTGATTTGGCATGTTATTGATTTTTTCAGGCTTGCTTCAGACTGACAGTGTTTATTTAAAATACAAAAAAAAAGGCCATCTCACTATCCCAGATCTGTAAAGGAAACATTCAGAAAGACAAGAAGTAATTTACTAACTTTTGACTAAGACTGAATTTAATATCTAAGCAAATTTTTCATCCTGTTAGCCTCGCCAGCAGGTGGAGTGTGTTTTAGAGAATGGAATTTGAAAGGGCTATCACCTTTATTTTCGTATCTAACTTTCAAACTAAATAGCTTAGCTTTGACCATCAAATAACTGAAGTTGCTAACAAACAGTCGCCATCAGATGGGTAGTTAGCACATCTGTTGGAAATCAAAAGATTTCCAGACAAAATTAAGACTGGTATATAGTAACTCAATTAGTGCCTGAATTTCAGTATTTGCTAAGTCAGAAATGAGTGGGAAATTAACAAGCAGGTCATAATTAAAAAGTAAGTAAAATTTAAAAATCATTGTAAGAGAGCAGGCAGAGAGGACAAATCCCATCACAGCTATTCCTTTGGGTATATGGAAGATAAAGCCAAGTATACCTGTCTGAAGTTCTGAGAAGTATTAGTACACAGATTGCTCCATTTAAAATACTGCCATTTATTTCATCATGACAGGATTTAGGTCTATGAATAGACTTATCTCAAAGTAATTTAATACACTGCTTGCAGAGATTACATCCTGTAACTTGATAATGAACTTAGTATGACAGTATTGCAACCTAAATTCCATTAAAGCTATCTAAATTCCATCCGAGTTTCTCACCTTTAAAAAACAATACTTTATAGTTGCAGTTACAGATGGAATAATTTACTGATTGCATCACTGAATTCCATTGACTCCTTGCTCCCATGGCATTTCCATAGCCCACATTACTGTACTATATAAAAACCTTATAAACATTCATGGATTTCATCTTCTAGTCATGGTATGATGTAGAATATGATATTCCCATTTTACAGATATGGAAGTAATGCACAAGGGAGACTTAGCAATTTACTTGAGGTCTTCCAGACAGTTAATTCTTGAGCTGAGTATACTGAACTCAGTAGACTTAAGAGGGAAGTAATTTTGAAGACCTATATCTTCATCCAGGATTTGGCTTCCTATCTCCCAGCAGTAAGAATGCAACAGTATTTAAACAGAGTAATAGGTAAGAGCATTAGGATTTACAACAAAATAAAGACAAAATTGAGTTTTAAGCTGTATTTGCTTTAGATTCCAACAGTACATCAGCCATGAAGAAATGCTGAATCTTGAACTAGACCATGCCCAGATTATGTTAGAGAAAGCCACAGAGCAATTTATCAGCCACCCTTCCAGTGGTAAACAGCCTGAATATTTTATTGATGATTCTAAAGAGGTTCTGGTTTATTTCCTTTTTTTTTTCCTTCCCAATTTGCAGTTGCGTCATCACGACTGCAGAGGTTAGACAGCTCAACAGTTCGCACATACTCATGCTGACAAGGCCTAGCAAAGAAGCCAGCACTGAATTGTTGTGAGTATTCTGTAGGGGCCATCATGAAAGCTCTTTATAACTGTACACTACACCCCACATTACCCAAAAAAGAACCAGCATGAAGCAGAGGACATAACTAAAGACCCACTAGGGTTGTCATTTGGTCATGACAAGTCTTAAGCCTAGTCTAGAGGATGCTACTAACCATAACATTTTGGGGAGATGGCAGAAGGCACAGGGAATGAACTAACTTTATGAGAACTTGAAAGAGTTCAAGGAGCTGGAGTAGGGGGCAGTGCTAGTAAAGTAGAAGAGATTTACTACTTTTTTTTTTTTAATTAAAGCTATGGCTCAATTTAGAACATCAGGTAGCTGCATAAAGTTAGAACAAGACTTAACCCATACAGAAAATCTTGAAAATTTATCTATTACAGAGATTCTTGCACCTCTCAAATCATTCAGAATTGATAAAGAAAGGATAATTTGAGCCGGATGCAACTTTGGATCAAATTTAGTATTGCAATTCATGTTTCACCATGTATCTTTTGAGTGTGGCTATGAATATCACAGATGCACTGTTCCAGAGTTCTGTGGAAATAGAGTTTTCTATTTTATCCCAACTTTTGAAAAAATACTCACATGATGAGTACTTACATCAATAGGGCACCATTTTCTACTAGTATTTTATCAGTAAAACAGTTTCCATTTAATTACTCGGAGAATTGTAAGGGAACTGGAAAAAATATCTGAATATCACCAAGACCTCACCAGGCATCAAACATCATTCACATCAACTTCAATAGCTGTTGCATATTGTAGGCAAGATATGCAAGACTCAGACAGACTCGGAGCCATCAAGATTTTACTAACTGTGTAAGTTCAGAAAGTGCTTAGGAATAGCAAATGTTAACAGTGGGAAAAGTAGATTGCTCAAGATCCTACTGATGACATGAGCCTTACTTCATAGATCTTCAAAAGACTGCAAGAGTATAAAATCTTAATCTTAGTAATAAATGGAACTTTTTGTGCCACTCCTGAAAAAATAAGCGTGGGGGGTGTGGTTATTTGTTGGTATTGTTTTGTTTTTGTTTTTCTGAAAAAGCGAAGTTTACCAGCTGGTTCTACAAAGATGATTATGAAGCACATAAACTATAGAAATCTTCTTATGTGTATGCAAGTATAGATTCAAGCATGGTGTTATATCAGTAAAGTCAATTACAGGTCTCTCACAGGGTTCAGTGGTGACAGAAACTGAAGGCAGAGATGTGAACATTTTCTCCTATGTGCTTCAGAATTGCAATGTTGAAGCAATAAAGCATGATCAAGAAATTAAGTTCAAACACCAAGCTATCTCTTAGGCCAACAGTAATGGGCCAGGCACTTGAGGTGAGGCTTGAAGAGCACAACAAAGGTGGAAATGGAAAACAGATATGTTAACAAAAACTAATATTATCCAAACCATTTATTCCCACTATATTAAAAATTATCTAAAAAGTAGCAAAGCACAAACAGAAGTAAAGTAGCAGACTTTTCTGGCACTATATATGTATATATATATGTATTTTGAGCAAAAGATGCGTATATAAATTTATACAAGCTATACAACTTCAATTTCTATTGGAGTATTAGTAGTGTTTCAAGTATCAGTGATATGTATCACATCAGTACTTGCTTCTTGTCCACTATTCTGCCAATTACATTCTAATCTTAAATGTTTGAGAGGTCTATAATATCAAATTTGTATCTACATTGTAAAGGCTAATATATGAGGTTAACTGACATTAATATACTACTATTTCTCTTTTCACTTACCATATACTCCTTTTAGAGAAGGAACAAGATGGTGTGAACTAGAACTTTAGTCTATGCACTTGTAAGGGCAATTTCAAAATGCCATGCAGGTTAGAAACAAGAAAGCAAGTTTAAATAAGTTTTGGATTCCAGTATGTTATATTAAAAATCAAAACAAAGCAATAACCCACCCCCCTCACAAAAAAACCCATGCAGGGAAAATATTTCCCTCACTATTATATAAAACTTTAAAATTTAAACAAATTGTCTGCAACTCATGAATGAATGCATAAACAGAAACTGCTCATAGAGGGGAATATCAGATTGAAGGGTAAGAGAGGAGTTTCCAGAATTTTATCATCACAGTTCCTGAGTAACAGTTTCTTCATGGAAGGAACTGATTTATACTTGGACAAAAGGGAAGATTATTCTTTACAACATGCCTCCTGAAATTTTCAAGATCCAGCATAGACTGAGAGCCAGGTTGTTGTAACACCTTGCCTAGACTACATCAGCAGCTGTGTTACTCTGGTGAAGTATCTGCATGCACAGAACCAGGAACTAAGCAGCAGAGGGAAGGGATAGCTGGACGAGCTACCACAAAATAGCGAGATAAGAGAGTTTTTAATGTAATAAAGGAGAACATGCCTACAAAGAGCAGGCCAAAAAGAAAGCTGCAAACGGACTGCACATGGAACAAATGCAGATGGCCTCTGATCACAGCAGGTTGCAGATTCTTGCATTCTGCTACGTTAGAGAGACATTCTCTTACAGAGATTGTCAAAGCCATGTATTTCAAAATAGTTTATGCCAACAACATCAGTTGGGTACAACCTTCCAGTGTCTTTATAGTGTTTCCTCACAGCAGACATGTCCCATTCATATGCTTTCATATTGCATTTCAGATTTTTTTTAAACATTTGTTGAAACCACAATGAGCTGCCAGAAACCATGGGCAGACATTTCAGAACAGTTATATGAGCATACTCTGCACAGCCCTGTTTTAGTGTACTCAGTATCAGAAATTTAAGAACAATTAATGCTGCTATTGCTGGTTGTTTAATGTTGCAAAGAAATTTACTCTAGAGCACATGGGACCTGTCAGACTTTCTGCCTGTAGTGGTGGCTACATGTGCTGGCTACATGTGGTGGCCCAGCTGAGCCAGCTGCAATGCCTTTACACAGCCAGTGGATTTGGCACTCACACTATCCAAGCTCTCCCAACACTTTTAACTTCTAAAACATTTGTCACTGCCAAGTCAGAAGGGTCAGCCGGGACAATTTCTTTCTACAGGCTGGAACAATAGAACATACTACTTTCACTTTTATTCTAATGAAATACTAAAGGAGATTTGGCAAAATCAGTTATGTACTTTACCAATGAAGGGCTCCAAAGAGGATTTGTAAAGGCAAATGAATAAGCAGCATTCCAAAAAGATGTGAATGATAATTTGGAAGCAGCTGGTCTATAGCAAAGAAACCATCAGAGTGAAAAAGGTAAATGCTGTCAAGCTGCAGTGAACTAGGAAGAAGAACCACAAAGTACATCAGCAAGGTCTGTACACTGAAAATGTGTGTTTAGCTTTGTGCCAAACAGGCAAAGGTCTCCAGATGCAGGAAACTAACCCCAGTGCTGAACCAAAACAGCAGGAAAACAACTGCAAAATGAACATAAGCAGCAGTCTGTTTTGACTGAGGACAATTAGTAAAAGATTAAAATGCATTACTAGTAAGTTTATGTTGCAGATCAAAGATTAAATAAATGTATGCCTCCCACGGATACTCAAAACCATGTTTTAGTAACTTAGTTATTAAACTACTTACTTAGTGCTATATTTTCTGTTGTCATTGCACTTTAGACCAAATTAGAATCCTAGAATCTTACTAATTAATGTTTATGTTTTTCTCTTAGATGTCATCTCTTTCTTCTACTTTACCTGAAGTGCACTACCACTACTTAGGAAAAGAGCATTAAAACTCTCTGCAAGAACAGGGTAATAAGGAAGAGAATACATAAGGTTTATCATACAAACAGATATGATGTTCCTTTCATGTATTGGTTAGTTTAAAACAAGAATAAAAAAGACCTAAATTACTAAAAAAAAAAAAAAAGAAAAACAAAACTCTCTCCCCCTTTTCTCTCAGCATCTCTGTCATCAAAAATTTGACAGTAGTGCACATCCAAAGCTTTTATCAAATGAAGCCACTCATCTTTACATTGTTACATCTGTTTTATTGTAAAATACTAGACATTTACGTATTTACTGTGTATGTATTTCTTTTAAAATGTGTAAGTCTTATGTAAATGGATATAAATATGATTTTTTAAAAATAAAATCTATGGTACATGGGGTCTCAGTGCAAACATTTGACAATACAGTGTCAATAATACTGTTTGTATCTTTCCATTCCACCATTTTTACAGTTTTTGGATTGTAACAGTCAAATGAATATGTTTAGCAGAGTTAGAAGCTTCAACATGTTCCTACTGAGAAAAATCTGTCAATATTTAAAGCTGAACACCTGCCTCTGATGATGTATAATAGAATGACACAACCTGGAACTGAAGCCAAAATGGACCTCTAAAGACAAAATGGAAATGTCAGATACCTATAGAGAAGCACCGTGATGGCTCATCTCTTAAAAACAAACAAACAATCCCAGAAGAACTGTTTATAAAAAAAGAAGAAAAAAAGCAATTTAATAAAACATGATTTATACAAAAAAACCAAAAACTTATCTTCTATGTTACCTGCGGACCAAGAAGAATCTTGCTTTACCAAGAGCCACCTTTTCGTTCTAGGATCCTCAAACACCAGCCAGCATTGGAAAAGTGAATCTAATATTTGCATAGAATCAGATTCTTGTTTCCAGATATATTCAGCAAAGAAAAAGAAAGAAAAGAGAAGCCAACCCCCATCATTTCTTCATTCTAACAGGGCATTAGACAGGCTCCTGTCTAATGTTATGCTTTTAGCCAAGATGGCCTTGCTGAGACTTCACAGAAGTCACTTTTATCAGAGGAAATAACTGAAAGACAGAGTGATTAATATATAGTGTATAAAAGTTTAGAAGAGCAACTATTACCTGCTGTGGCTTTATTTGGTGGTGTTATTGTTGTTTATTCTTTGTTTAAATGGGAAGTTTCAAAGTAAGACCTACTTAATAGTCATTTAACTATTTGCTATTTTTCTGCTGCTTGATCTTAGCTCAAGACCTGTCTTTTAGTTATTTCTTTTAGCAGTTTGATCTGCAATGTTTGCACGTACATAAACATTTGTTTTGTCTATTTTTATTTGGCAAACTTCGGTCAATCAGATGGTGAAAGATTTTTCTCCCCCGATGTCAATAAAAAAAGAATTCAGTGCTATTTGTGTTCATAAGTCTATTAAGTTTGATACGTAGTAGTATTAAGTTTGGAAACCAGATGCTTCTCATAGCTAAGCATAAGCACATTCTGGCACTAACTGGGATGAGTTACGATGGATTTACTGGTGAGAATCTGCCACGAGAGGGAGCACAGATCTTGCTGATGGGCATAATGTGCTGGCAGGGTTATAGCACACAATTGTTGAAAGTCAGGGCTCTTCTAGTCACAGTTCCTCGGACTTGATCAACATTGTTCTGCTCCCTCAGCCTCCTTTTGGATTATTTTAGTGCAGAATGTCACAAAGTAAAGCAATGCAAACACCACTGTCAGTGGCTACAGTATCATGTGAATACACATTCCCTTATAAACAGCAGCTCTTGTTTTACAGAATTCCTTTTGCAGCCCACACGAAAATTGAGAGGGCAAAGGGGAATGAGGTGTGTTGGGGAAAAGAATACGCCAGATATTATGACCAATGTGGAAGTTATCCCACCCCAGGAGTCCTGCACCCTAAATTTTGGTATTTCACAGTGGAAGAAAGCAGACCAAAAGAATTTAAAACAGTATTATTGTGACTTCAGTTTTGATTTAAGGATAACATATTAAGTCTCCTAATTCATCCTTGTCTCACTCGTACAAGATGAAGCTCTACCCTCTACAGCTAGAAACTGCAGTTTTGCTAAATGTTGCCTACTTGCCACCAACCTTTTCAGTACACTGAGAATAACTACTACATCTGCCTCTTCCAGCCAAGATTCAATAACTCACTGACCATTCAAATCTACCCACATGTTACATCTCTCTAAAAACAAAATTAACAAAATTACTGCTGTTCTACCACTTGTTAAATAGGCTTGCTCTTCTCGGTGGTATACCCAGGTTTCTGGGCAGCAACAGAGCCATGTACAAGGATAACTACTCCTTCTCCCTTTCTTGAGCTTGGCTCAAAGCTAAAGAAAGCATTCTGCAATTGCAGTTCCTCAGCAAAAGGCTCCTCTGGAAAACAAAAATAATGGCCATGAAAAAACAATTTCCCCCTACTGTACTGCTGCAATAAGGTGCCTTTCTTTGTCTAGGTTTTCTGAATGCTGATGCATGAGACATTTGGCATTTCTGGAATCTTCCACATTACCAGCGTGGTACTGTAGTGAGCATACCTGAACGTTCTGTCCTTTCTTGATCTAAAATGACTCCTACTAAAATAGAAAGAAAAAAAAGCCCACAAGATTTTTTGTTAAAAAGAGAACATTAAAAAAACCCCAACAGCTCCGGCTTCCTCAGAAAACAGAAGTTATTACAAATATTTTTGTCATGCAGACACCTTAAGAATGTTACCTATTGAAGCTCTTCATTAACAGTTCAGAGGAAAGATAATTGTTTCTTGCTAATGTTTATGTAAGCACATAGCCCTTCAGAAAGGTTAAGTGCATGCCTAAATATCTATTACTAATGCTGTTGGGGGTTTTGTGGGGTTTTTTCCACCTCCTTAACAGAAGAGACCTAAACTAGACAGCAGTTTACTTTTCCTTACAAATGGAGAAACTGGTGTAGGAGCATGAGTTATCATTGGGAAAATTATGCAAGATCTAGGAAATTAATTCTCTTCTCCTACATCTATTGCAGGATCTTTACTAGAGAGTTTTTGTTCTAATTAGTTCCCCTCCCCTACTTTGGCAATTACGTGATGGCTGCAGCCAAGATAACGATAGCAAACATACACAACGTCTCACCTTTAATTGTAAAAGTAACGGCCACACACCTTGTGAATGTGCCACAGTTTCTCTGTGATAAGACCCTTGTAGTGTCACTGATTTTAAAAAAATCACACCACTGACAACTCCCAAGAATTCCCTCTTTCTCTGTAACTGTTCAGCACAGGTTGCTAAGTAGTAGCATTGTGAAATGGAAAGAGTCTCTGCAAATCAGTCCATTATTTGGCACAGGCCTTTGTACTTAAATAATTCATCCAAGAGAAAACAGTATCTTAAACTAACTGCCACTTCTATAAAAAGTACTTCAAGAAAGTTATAAGGGCATCTCTGAAGAGCAAAATTATTCCCACTTTTACATCACCAACCTATATATTTAGTATATCTACCATAAAGCATCATTAGCCTTTACTCAGTCTTTGAATGTTTTATTCCCTGTTCAGATTGTGATTTTCAACTAAAACAAATACCTGACAGGGAGGGGGGTACCTTATACAATGATTTGGCAAGGAACAAGTACAGTGCCGGCTCAAATGAGGCTGTTTTAGCACATGCCTACATGACCTGGTTCAACATGACTGGCACAGCTGTCTACACTCCCTAGTGAAAAAGCATACAGACATTTTATTTAGTGCTGATGTAACTGGTAGAGCTCACCAACTCCACGAAAGGGTCACAGGCACAAGGTACCACCAGGGTATGGCTCATGTTAAGTGGCACCTATCACCTTTTAGCTCCTACATCAATCTGTTGGTTTATTTCATCACTTTACACGGATATCATCCTTACTTCTATCCACCACTACAAAACGGTATTCCTGGACTCCTTTGAGGACCTCTCTTATACAACAATGTCATCTGAATCTGTCTGTTACTTACTGTTCCTTCCTCTGGTAAGCACTGCTGACTTTGAGTAACTTCCCTCCTTTTAAACTTTCTGGGAGCATCTGTTTTTAAAAGGACTTTTACATTTCTTGTTCAATTAAATACCTTCAAGTTGAGAAGTACTGTATGAAGAAAGTGTACCACCATCCCCTGGCTTGTTGAGAACCTGAAACAAGTCTAAAATGGCCTATAAAGTCTAGAATGGGCTGCTTAGGATCCATATTTGGTAAATTTCTTGGTTATATGTATCTCAGCCTAAAATGTTTAATTATGGCAGCAAAAGCACATTCTTGTTGTACTTACAAAGGATACAAACCACAACAAAAAATTCTCAGAAAATGCAAAGGGTAAATGCCTGCCTTTATTTAATATACATGGGGCTTTTTGAATATTGCTGTGGACAAATCAAGATTTTTACAGATTTGAAAGCCAGAAATTATTTATCATTTTACAAAAAACATTCTTCAGAAAGTTATTGAGGAAAAAAAATTATAGAAATCTAATTTATAGCAGAAAGACTTAGAAAAAAAAGAAATCGGAATCAAGAGAACTAATTTTAAAATTTTTAGTTTTAGAAAAATCTAAAAGACAAAAGCTTGTAATTTACAAGTAAGAACAAATTATGTCTGGAACAATTTTCACAACTGAATTCCTATTTTTTGCTGTCCTTGTTCATGACTTACCTTCTGTAAGCTGCTTTAGCCAAACTCAAGTTACTGGTCACATGATAAAATAACAGACTGAAATGTAAGGTTACATGATACCATACAAGATGGATAATCCAATGATTCCTTCCCTTTAAGACTACAGAAACGTATGAATTCTGTTTGCAATTCTCAGCCATCTTAATAACCAGCATATATTGACAACATGCAGAGACTTTACTGTGTCAGTGGCTGTGGCAAGATGGTAAAGAAAACATTAATGTTTCTCCAGTGAAAATATTTAGTCCCAAATCATGACTTGTTTTTAAAATGTGGCATTCTTAACAAAAGGAAGTTTCAGTGTATACTTCAGTAACTGAAATGCTTGTTATTATGTATTCTCCCATTTAATATTTCTTTAGCAGTTCTTCAATGTGTTTAAACACACTAGCATCCTCAATGGTTGGTGTTACCTGAAAAGGAAGAATATACAGTAGCATGTAATAGCAGATAAGAATTTGAGAGATCCTTCTAAATTTATACTTCAAAAGCAATCAAGAAAAAAGTATCTGTAAACCTCTGAAACATGAAAATCTGTTGGATAATCTACAGTAGAAATAAAGTATTACCTGAAGTCATGGACCTGTTGCAGAACAGTCAAGAGAATCAAACCCACCATGTTGTGCCTTTGGATGTGCATGTGTGCCTAATTCATTAAAGCAAACATCTCCAACTTACCTTGTATGGCTTTCCACTGACGAGTGCAGAAAGAGCAGAACGTGGAATCTTGCCAGAGCGTGTTTTTGGTAGCTGTGTCACAAACATCCCCTTCTGGAAAGCTGCTACTGGACCAATGTTGGCCCGAACTCGCTCAACAATCTCTTTCAAAATCTTACTCTCTTGTGTATTTATACCTAGTGAAGAAGGTAAAATCATTTATCTTTTCTGGGACTTTTGAAAGTCTTGTGACATCAGTTATCAGTGAGTTCTCACCTTGTCTCAGTACACACAGTGCAAATGGAACATGTCCTTTTAAAGGATCCTCCTGGCCCACAACAGCACAGTCTGCCACAGCAGGGTGGAAGAGAATACACTGAGGGATAGAAAAGAAAACTAAACTGAACTAATAATAGATTAACATTTCAGTGAAAAAAATGTATAGTCATGAACATAAAACATAGACTTTTTCTTACAGTTTGACAGCAAAAGGTCAGCACACCTCAGGATTCCAAGATGTACCTGTGTATATATTTTCATATATACTTACACATGCTTTTCAAATAAACAGAAGAAATTAAAACTCTGGCAGCAAAAAATAGAAATATTGAACAAACCACAAGTAATTTTTTTACAGCTTTGTGAGATTATCATGACTTTGGTTTTGTTAGTTATATCTTTGCTGGAACAAATAACATTTGTCTAACATTATGAGTAACATGGGAGTTAAATGCGTGGAGTAAGGACCAAAATCACAGAAGCACACCTACTACAGAATTATAAAGTTGTATTGGTTCATTCTCTCTTTTATTTTTTCTTTCTTTGTTGCTTAGTTTCAACCAAGGCCAAATACATGGCCAGCCTCAGCCTGCAGCCGGCATAGCTCAGCTCACTCTCTCGGAAATATTAGGTCTCAGCTTCCTGAGACAAAAAGCGTAATTAAACCACAGCCTCTCTCCTTCCTACTACATGTTTACACAACATCACATTGATAAAATATCTCAAACCCCTTTTTAGGTAAAAAAATGCAAGAGATGCTCTTTTCCTTCCAGTTAGCCAGCTGAGGTACTTGCTTCCTGGAAAACAGTCACCAAGATGTCTCACTACATACCAAGATGTATGTCACCAAGTCTGGGACAAAGTTGGCCTTAAGATGCCAGCAGTTGTGAATCCTCTTGAAAAGCAACTGGCCTTTTTCAATGCACCTTGGGGTATTTTGCTGTCAACAGTGCTTTCAGCACTTTTCAGTCCTCTGGACTTGACCACAAAGAGGATCTAACCTGATCCTACACAGAAGCCACATAATGTGATTGGGCTCGTTAACGTATCTGTGCATACAAGGGCTATGTGCTTGCTTGCGCTTCAACTTCACATACTGTATTGTCAAAATCAGTGGGATGACTAATTTTTAGGAATAAAGGAAGTTTTTGGTTGTTTTTATTAAGTAGGAATACCACATTTGCATTGGTTACTCATACAGTGGTGTGAGAATGAGAAAGACAGGAAAAGTACAGAGAAGTACAGGAGAAAAAACCTGAAGGAATGGAAAGCTGAATCACTGTTGTTCCAATTAACAAAAGGAAGGCTCTTGTATGACCTGTTTGTGAAAGTGATGGGGAAGGAACACTTCAAAGGGTCTACGATAATCCACCTTCAAAACAGATTTCACCATCTTTAGGCTTTATAGTCAAACCAGGAAGAAGTGACTCTGTGTCATGGTCAGTATAACACACACCAAGTAGTTTTTAGCAAAGTATATCTGCTCAATGTGTTTCTAGCACACTTTGTCAAAAGCTATACCCATGTTACAAACTATGATCCTAGAAATGTGCCATGCTAGTAAAAAGGCAAATGGAAAACACAGACCTTAACAGTAGATACATGCTCTATCAAAGTACAGAAGCATGACCATGTATGCACAGCTTTTGAAACTGGATTATTTTTCATAGGAATTAAATAGGATGTGCACAAGCTAAATACAGAAGAGTGCATTTGGCTTATCCCCGAATTAGAAGGGCAGAAGAGCCTGCTACAAAAAGCTGAAGCTGAATATACACAAATGCATTTGAATTCAGGTGCAACCTACTTTGTCCAAAAGTCATTGTATCCACACTGACAAATCATATAGGAATGAATCTTATGCAACTCCAAATCCCTGCAGTGTTTCAATGCATCACATACACTTAATGCACTTTGGTCACTTCTAGGCCAGAGCCTCAGTAATGCATTCCATTTCCTGCTATAAATATCCATCTTTTCCTGCTCTAACTTCTTCACTATGGCCAAAGAAACCTGACAGCCATATATAACAAAAAAAAACCCCCCAAAATAGGAAGGAAATAGGCTATGAATTATGGAAAAGTAGACTATTAAGTCTACAACCACAGTAACTATGTTCCGCAGGAACCCAAGAAAAAGATCAACAGTAATCTGACATTACCATCAAATATCAGAATTACCTACCAGGCATCAACAGGACTCCTAAGGGGGAGATTAAAGTGTTGCCAGATTGTTTTGTTGTAGCTTATTTTTGTCATTCCAGTCTGTCCCTTATTTGTAAGTCTTAGGTTACCTGGAATAGCGCAGTTACTGTAGTATTTTTCTTCAGTCTATCCAAAGTTCTATCAACATGCCTTTTGACTTTTCAAATGCTAACTTCAAATGACTGAAGTCAGTAATTACTAAATACTAAATCTGAAAATTATCAAACTTTGAAAAGAAGCGCAGAAACAGCACTAGACATTTAAAAATTGTTTAAAAGTAATAAAAAACTTGAGGAAGTGAAATGGTTTTCCTGGTATGATCACTGGGCACAAGGATGGACGGCAAATGCGGCAACAGACAGAAACATCACGGTCAGGGGAAAGGGATTTTGCATGATAAATTCCTCAGTTTCAAGTCTGTTGCCTCAGATAGTCAAGATTTGATTAAATTGGGTTTTTTTTCAGGAAGGGGCAAGAAGGGACACCACAGATTTACAGACCAGAGAGAGGGATGGATCAATACAAGATGAGGTTCCCATAATGGCCACCATTCACTGACTGGCCAGGTAAACAGTAACATCTACTGCCTTGCAGTAAACAGGGAGCTCCAATAGGAGTAACAGATACATTAGACAAAGGAACTAATTGTTTGGAACATAGCAGAGCTGAAATACTTAGTCAAAGCACTGAGGAAAAACTTAAGCTTGTAATGCAGCTATAATGTAAATGTAGATAACATACTTGCTCAACAAGGTGACTGTCAATTACATGGTGATTCAATGGACCTCTAATTCTGTATTTACCAATCTTACTGTCGAGCTAATTGTGGTCTTCTTAACACTTTCCCATTTAACTAGCAATTTACTGTGCATGCATTAACACCACTCTTGGTTTTCAGCTTTGTTCAAAAGGTGAATAGAAAAGCTTCTAGAATGTCACAGTGATGAAACATTATTTGTTTCTAGGGGAAAGATCTAAGTAGCAGGGAGAAAAACAGAGACGCTGAGCTCAGTAGGATGGATGCAAAGGTAATACAGCAGAGGAAGTGATTCAATTCATCATTTGTTACAGCAGCTTCAGACTCAGGCTGAAGCAAAGAAAATGCCCAGTTCAGCCCAGGAGTAGTAGAGCACTAAGGGGTGGGGATGAGATTCCTGCTGTGTTTTAGTAAGGCAACAAAAAACTACTTCGAAGGGAAAGAGGTTTAAGCAGACTGAAAGCACCTTTGTATCGCCATAGATCCAAGTCAGGGCAGCAGCTGTTTCAGCTCCCTGGCTGACCAATCCTTGACGGATTAATGTTTATGTGAATTTGTTCACTTCTGTGTAATCAGAATTTCTTCTATCCGCTTCTAAGTATTCCAGCCTTCAAAATAGTCACTAGACTAACAGGCATTAGAAACCAAAAAATGACTCACAAATTAGTTTCTGATTCAGTGAACAGTTAAATCAGAGTTCTTAAAAGCACATTTTTCTCTTGTACATGCCCAGCACACCTTTTCCTATACTCCATGAATAAGCAATTGATATGTCATCAGGGAAATTTGTAAATGGCAATCAATCACAGTGACTCCAGAAAGGTGAGTGAGCAATGATATGAAATTCAGACACTATTATGAACTTCACTATTTTCAACTTTTTTGAGTTGCATGGGTATTACATTAATGACTTTCAATTTAACAGCAGGGTTTTTTTAACAGAAATTGTCATTGTTCATTTAGCACTGCTCATACAATAAGAGACAAAACAGCTGTCAAAAAACTGAAGTCTTCCAATCAAGAAAGAGCACTAAATGTGAATCTCTGAAAAAAAAAATCAGCCAACATTGAACATTGTATTTTAGGAAAAAAAGTTTCTACTCCTAAGTAACTACAGCAGCTGGTGAAACTACCTGTCACACTGACACTATACTATCTTAATGTATTCCCAAACAAATATGTTATTGGAGCTAAAAGGTATACTAACACGCTCTCCCTTTCCATCTTCAAATACCAAATTATGCCTGCCTTATCAATCCCATGGTACAAACTGATTAGTATTGACTAAATTTGTTACGTTTCTGGAAAGCATCATAATAGGAAGAACCTGAAACAGGAAATGGTTTGGTTAAAAGTACCAATGAAAATGCAAACAAAACAAGTAGAAAGAAAATGAGAGATCTTCCTGTGCGAGATTTTGAGAAGTGAGATGTGATGAAATGTGAGTTTTTCAGGTCTCAGCTTGCTTTATTCATCTTTCACTCTTCTATTTTGTTGTCAGGCAATGCTAACCTCTTCAATCGCACCTGCTGAAATTCTGTGTCCGGCAACATTGATCACATCATCAGCTCGAGAGAGGACATAGAGATAGCCATCTTCGTCCATATAACCAGCATCCATAGTATCATAATATCCCTAAATACAACACAATGAAAAATAAATTCAGAAAGAGTACTAGGAATATTCATTAATTTACCATGAAACCCCAAAAAATAGGCCTGTTTCAAATTATATATGCTTTTGGTGCTGGAAAGATTTAGTTCTGTAATATTTGTCACCATTTTTATGTCATATTATCCTGCGCAGCTCCCTTTCCAGAAAGGTTTTGTTGTCTTTGTTAATACAGAACAGAAGACAATAGATAAACCCTGACTGTTTTCCAACTCTGCTTACTTTGGTCCCTGACAGCTTGGAGAAGGATGTTGCCTTGATCTACACAAGGAGAATGGAATTGCTGCAATATAATGACAGTTGGCAAATTTCTCCTAAAGATACTCCTGTTTGCTGTAGCCAACCATACAATAATCATCATGATACAACTGCACACAGAAAATAATTTGCATGACCAAGTCACTCATTTACTTTCATTGAATGAAATCTTCCATTTTGAACATTTGTATAGGGCCCATCCACCTATTTCTATAAGGAAAGAAGGAAGCCAATCCTTGGACAGTTCATCTGACAAGGAAGCATAACTAATGCAGCCAAGAGCCTCCAGTCTATTTAGGTGCACAGTGAACAAGTATGTTTTCTGGACTAATGCCAAGTTAGCATGGCTGCATGCCAACAGGAGGAGTGTATTTGAAGCTATGCTAATGGTAAGGTTGCAGCTTTATATCTTATGTTAAATGACATAAAATGACTTTTTGGCTCAGATGCTTAAGGTTTACTTCTATTTCAGATCTTAAAAAAACCAACAACATACCCAAGAGCTGAAATTATAGACAAAAAAAAATTATCTTGAAATGGTTTTAATTACATATACGTATTTCAAAGATCTCCAATTAAATTATGACAACTTATGATAAACTCTTTCCCAGGTTAAATCTATTATCATTCAGTTCTGAAGAATTACCAGAAGTTTATATCATTGATTTCATAATTCTTACTGGAAATTTTTGGAAATATAACTTCTGGAATGTTTCTTGATTTTCCCAAAGACCTGAGAATGCTCCAGGAGGCAAGGGCAACCTTAAGTTGAAAAGAGCAGAGGAAAGTGATAAGAAAAACAGATATAACAAATACAACTCGTGCTCTCCATTCACACTTTGTTTTCAGATAAATAATCATTGCCTACACAATCAGAAAACAGTTCAGTTTAATAATATGCTGGTAACAGATAAAAATGGCTATATATTATTGTCATCAAATGAATATAGTTCTGCGCTCTATCCAGACCTTACCTTTTATATAATACAAGCACCTCAGTAAAATAATATTTGGTCTAGTAAACGCTATATACTGTACTATAAAGATGCTAACAGCATTCTGCTTTCAACATTTCTGAGGATTAAGTATCTGTCCAAAATTTGTGCACACAGACTATGATACATGCAACTGCATTATTATAGGTCTCTCTTTCTCTAACACCCATACACATAGACAGATGAATTATCAGACACAGAGATCTTCAGTTTCTGTAAAAAGATAAAATTCAAAGGACTTCAATCATGAGAATCTGAATAAAAATGCTTTCCTATTTAGATTGTGCATAATATTATTGGAAATACTGGAAATATTGGAGAAGTTCTTTGAAAGTATATTGATACAAGTCACTAATAGAACTTTCTAAAATGCTTGTACTTAAAGCTGCAAAATTCTGGATTACTTTTTTAGTTGAGTTTTGAATGCATACTAAACACCCCTTCTTCATTCAATGGTATAGGCATGAGAAAATATGGGACACTTCACATATGTATCTGTCAGAAGAAGAGAAGCTGCAGAAGCCTCAGCTAATAAAGTGCTTGTTTCTTTCTTCAAAGCTCTGACAGGGTTAAACACAGATTTCTTTAACTGCCTAAGAGATATGTATTCAGGCATATCAACACAAGTTTTATGAAATGTACCCCTAATAACAGAGAGAGAATGATCATGTAAACAGATATATTTATTTAGATAAAATCATAAATGTGCCACACAGAATTTTGTAGCATATGCCTGTATTGCTAACTAGCAAATATTTAGCCAGAGGTATTTTATTCTCTACTGACAGTATCCCTCTGACATCAGAAGGCAACATCTCTAGCAGTGAAACAGTTCTCTGTAGCACAGCAATTCTGGTGTCGTTACAAGTCTCCTATGATGGTCAGTCACAAGAAGAGGTGCCACCAGCTCTGTGACATGTACATTTCTAACACTATATTTACAAAAATAATAGTTATCTATAGATAGATAGATAGATAGATAGATAGATAGATAGATAGATAAATAAACACATTTTAAAAAAATCCTAGCTATGGCAAAAACAGTACAAACTACACTGAAAAAGCCATATGATCCAGTAATTATCTGAATTCCTGATTTTTTAGAATTCAAGCTTTTTCAGCTTAATTCAACTCAGCTACTATTATAAATAATACTGCTTTTTCTCTGAAGGATCTGGCTCAAAACATCCCATAAATGACATTCCTTGAAAGTTTGGTTAAGGTATGGCCAGAAATGCCAAGACACTTCCCTGGTAGTCACCCAGGGTTCAAGAAGGCAGGTTGGCTTCTGCCCATCTGGAAGAAATTCAGTGCCCTATTTTAAGCCTTTCAAGTTCAGTAAGCATCTCTGTGATATAAAAGCAAGACCCATAGAGTGTTTGCCTTGGAAAAAAGGATGAGAAAAACAATATATTGATCCTGGTGTTTGTGTATGCATGAGTATAAAAGAAAAAAAACCTCTTGTTTAGATTTAAAAAAGCCACTAGAGAATGGCAGTTACTAGGGTTGTTGCCTGGTTGCTAATAGCATAGCAATTCATAACAGCCTCAGTCATTGCAAATTTTGCACTTTAAATTTATTTAGGAGTCTGAAGCATCTTTGTGATGGGATTCATATTGATAAAGTCCTTAATTTCCCCACAGCTCTATTCAGTACGTTGCAGTTAGTCACTGAATAGAAAAAAACAGTTTTATTGCTGAAACTAGAAAAGCATTTTCCTGTCATTGCTTAGAAATCTAAACAGAGAAGTATGTTCACTTTGTTATATCACCAAAAATATAATCCTCACTTATGCTATTTGGTTTTGCTGTCTGTGTTTGGAATTTTTTTTTCAGGTGGGGATACTGGGGGTGTCTCATGTTCAAGTTTGGTGGTTTGTTGTTGTTGGTTTTGTTGGGGTTTTTTTAGGAAAATGGTATTGATAAATACATCCACACAGCATATTTCGTGAGTCTGTGGAAAGCAGACTGCTAAACTAGTGGCTACCACAGGTATCCCTACAGCACATATCGTAGCACAATACAAACAACATCTGAAAATGTGCTTCCATGGCTTTCTGTGAAAGATTACTTGCAGTTAGGATCCCATTCATCCACTAAGCAAAAGTGAATGCCCTCTTCCATGTGTCAGTCTTACAGGCACAACAATTCCAGAACAATGGACACATACAATTCTTTGATGAGAGCAGAATTCTTGGCACCATGACTGAGTAGAATTTCTAGGTTCTGTGCAAACGCAAATTAGTAAAGGTAGAATTCAGCTTGCCAGAACATAATTATGTGTATTGAAATTTTGTCAGGGTATCAGAATTAAAATGTCCAGAGCCAAATATACCTCCAAACCACTGCTGTCAGTGGGAATGCTGCCATAAATTCCAAAGGGAGCAGAACTGGATCATAATTACACACAAGGAGCCAGAAGAGATAAAATGAGACAGTCCAAAAATAACAGCAACCTGAAAACAAACATCTCTTGNGATTTCCTATGTGATGCTCCATTTTCTTGATTTAAAAAGATGGAAGGCAAAAAAAAAAAAAAAAAAAAAAAAGAAGGAACATTTTGCAATGTCTGATTTGGATCTTTTCATGCTAGAAAATGTAACACACACCACAATAACTCAGTGTTTAAAAACTGTTGCCTCTTTGTCCATAAACTGAGTTGATACTCAAGATCTTTTGAAGCTGTTTTTACTAAGAGGATATATTGACCAAGAATGCTGGGTATGCATAAGCATGATTGCCCCACAGATGGTCCTGCTTTCCTTTTACAAGGGACAGGATCACAGAAGACCAAGACAGGGGGAGGTACATTCCTTCATTGTCATTTTCACAATATACAAAGAAGTTGCTTTGTGTGGTTTCCCTTTGGGACATATTTACTGTACTTCTGTAGCTATCTTTTAACTTTCTCACTCACCAGCACAATAACAGCAATACAAATTATGCTACTCTCCATTTGGTCCAGTGATATTAAGATTAAAATTGCTGAAATACAAGAATACAGATCCAGCACTATTTCTCAATTAAAGGTTAAATACATTTAAAACAGCGTCAGGAAAACAGAAAACTATGTAAATTAATGATTTAAATCATATGGGTTAATTTAAAAAAGATTCATTCTGGTTACATTTTACAAAGATAAGAAGGTAATTTCATTATAAATTGGGGAGACTAAGATGAATGAGCTTGATAGCACCACAAAAAAACTCTGAAGTGCTTTAACAGTAACAGTTTTTCTGGTAAAGAATTTTAAATGACAATCATTATTTTCTTTTTTTAAGCATTGTTTCACAGTTCATTTATTTTTCATACCATGGTGGTTGACCTTTCACAGAACAGTCCACCTTTAGCTTAGCCCAAGAAATCTGACTCCCACATATCACATCCTTTCAGAATGCCACACATCAAAATGGTGTAAGATTCCTTGTTAATGGAACCAAGCAATTATAGACAGAGCACTCAAAAGAGAATTTGCACAGAAAAGCAGATTTCTGAAATGAAAGTAAAAAATTATTGGAGACATTACCTTGCTGGAATTCAGCAAAGACAGCCTTTTATTTTACGGTAGACAATGATACTCAGAGGCTGTTCATTACAGCCAGTCAAAGTAAATATAAGCCACTGCTAAATGAGTTTGGGCTTCTGAATGCAACAAATCATCTTGACTGACAGCTATAATTATTACTCAGCATTTATGGAGTGCTGTGCATAAACATCACTCATAAAATTTTTGATTGCAAGTTTGAAAGGCATCTGGAAGCTTCTTCAGACTCTAGGAACAACAACACAGGAAAAAGGGTGGAGAAGAGTAGATGATCTTGAACATTCATCAGTCTGCACAAAATATTACTTTAGTTAGCTGAAAGGGGTCACAAAAGTAGTTGATCTCAGTGTGGATTTTGCTTTAGTAGGAAAAGAGAAAAAGTCATCAAAAACTAGTGAAAGCGCTTGGAAAAATTTCAAAGTAAGGAAAATCTAAATTGTATTTACATATACTCAGCCAGACATCTGCTAGAAAAACCATCTTTGGACAAATTGTTCTCGCCTTGGAAGACCTACTTATTGTTTTATGTGTAAAGGGAAAAGACAAAGCTGATAAACATGTAGAAGGCTGTTAGGGAGAAAAATCTTTTGCACAGGTTCTTTATTTAAACTGATCTTCTATATAACAAAGACTAAAAGATGCCATCTACTAAATCATGCCTCAACCCCAGAACTTTTGGTTAAAATAGATATGTAGGTTTGACTTAAAAATGTCAAAGTAAACCACCACACTCCCAAGAATTTATTCCAATGTCTTAACCCTTTCACTGATAAAACAGTGTTTTATTTCTCATCTGAATGCATCTAGCTTCAGCTTCCAATTTCTTTATGCTAGATTAAGCAGCCATCTCTCAGAGATTATTTTGTCCTCTGAGTATTTCCTGGCCTTGAAAAAGTTACTGTTTTACCGATCTTGGATGAATTGCATACCACAAGTTTTCATACCATGGGCATTCCTGCACTCAGGTCACTTTCATTCATATTTTCCCAAAAATCCAATCACTTTCTCAATAGTCTTTTGAAATACAGACATAAGAACTGAACATAATGCATCAATGGATGTATTAACATCACATCCACAGACAGTAATATTGGCTCCTTTTCAGTTTCCCTGCTGAATAAAAAGGAATCATATTGCCTGCTTAGTTACACTAGCAGCTACCTTTCATGCAAAGATCCTGTGTATCCAGAGGTTTATCCACTGTAACATAAAAAGCTCCTTTGAAAGTCAGTGCTTTCTATGGCCCTTCATCTTATAAATCTAGCAAATTTTCACTTTACTTAGCTGCATAGCCCTTGCTTACAAGAACATACTGCCTTCACCTCCTTTTCTTCTTGGGCAGTGAGAGAGCACAAAGAGAGCTGTGACTTTTCCCGTGGGTGTATCCCAGTTGGAATGCCCAAATGTTGACTCATCAAGTCTGACAAGATCGTTCTTTACTTTTTTAAATGAAATACCAAGGTACTACAGTGTGCTGCAAAAGATTACATCTTTTTCTTTCCCTTTCCTTTAAGCTCTCTTGGTTAGCATTCTATTGAACATTTTAATGATTACAATCCCATCTTCAGATTGCTTCATACTTCCACACAGATACTGACTTTTTTTAATGTATTGTAAGAAATATTGAATGAGTAAGCTTTTTATTGAACATTTATTTTCTCACTAAATACTGTATAAATGTTGAACACACTACTACAAAGACGGAAACTGTAAATGGGTTGCTTACGTTTGAACAACACCTCTTCCACTAAAGGATATTCACGCTAAGGTATTTGCTTCAAAAGTACAGTCATATTTCTCTTCGGCCAAGTTATAATGTATAATCATAAAAAGCTGTGAATTTATCACAACGATTTCTTTATAAATATTTACTATTTAAAATTTATCATGAAAAAATATTTTAAAATACATTTTCGCTTTTAAAGCACTGTAAAGAAAAGTTTTGCGTGATTTTACTTGATACAATGGAGTGGGTCATCATTCGAAACATTCTAACTCTTGATTGAACATTTTGATTTTTCTTCCTCTTCCTTCCTTAATTCCAAATCCACAAAACAAAATTCCTCATTAGTAGTTTACAGAGCCTCACACAGCCACTTTTCTTAAACGCAATTTAATCAATGCTACGAAAGCATTTTAGAATCACTGTATGATGTAACTACATTGTCTCACCTCCTGCTGAATAGGGAACACATTTATGTGATTCTGTGCAGTGGAGATCGCTAACGCAAACTTGTAAATACTTCCCCTGCAAAACTCCATTATTATGGCACAAAATTAACTATACAAACACTAGAGGAAGTGTAACTAGGGTCTAGCAGCAAATTTACTGACAGTCAATGCTCTTTGGAAAGTATGAGTACAAGGAAAATGTAGTTCTGTTGTGGGTGAATATAAAGAATAATGCTAGCTAATGAGACACTGCTGATGACTGCTTCAAAAAGTAAACATAATGGCTTTGTGATATGTTCAATGTACAAGAGGAAAACTGGAGTTTAAATGGGATTTATCTTTGTTAATGTTTCTTATAACAACAGACAACCTAGAAAATTCTTATGGCTAATCAGAATTACATATATACACACACAGATTTTCAAGTGTGCATTAATTACAAGCAGGCCAGAACAATGTAAGCAGAAGTGTGTCACTAAACCAGTCTTGCTAATGGAAATGGAGGTCACTGCTGCTATCATTTTCATTCAGAATAAATTCTCAGAATCTTTTATATCCAAAAATTCTAGCTCAGAAAGAAATACACATAAATGTTAAAACAATTCATACAAGCCTACCCTCATGATCTGCAGTTACCTTTACTTTCCCTTGTCCTTCCATCACAAATGTTGTAACACTGCATTCAATTACTTTACCCTGAAAGATTTGTGAAATCAGAAATATTATTGCATTGTCCAGGTAAACTAGTATGTATGAGAGATTTTATCCAAGAATAATCTGTCCAAAGGGCAGAGATGATGGTTATATGAAAAAAATTAAACAAAACAGGTATCAGTTGGCAGACAGGTAAAGAAAAGAACATACTTGGGGCTGCAAGATGGAGTAATTAGACATAAGAATTACCTTTCTAGAGTACCTGAGTCCCACAGGATGGAATTAATATTTAAAGCTCTGCTGTAAGAATAGATATTTTAAATACTGTACTTACAAGCACTGTAGGCCTCAAGCAGCCCCAAACAGTCTCTACCAGGAGTTAGTCTGGGATGAAAACAACCAAGAGCAGCACTTTACCACTTCTGCACAGCTGGCATTGTAAGCAGTGCGTGGCCACTCTCCTCTAACAAATACTGAAGAATATTTCTCAACTCACCCATGCTACAGATGAAGCGTGTGTTTTTTCATATTTTACTGCTGAGTGTATGGCAGAATAAGTCAGAACTATCCTGACTGCCCCATTTTCTTCCAGCTGCACAGGGACATGCTCCTGGGCTGACAAACAAACACTGCTAGTAACAAGGATCTTCCCCACTATTTTAAAGGGTCTGTACATGTAGAACTGCTGAAGAGAGAAATGGCTTCTTTGAAGGAGGGCTTTATGAAACCTTGCTCTAATCAAAAAATAAAAACAGTTGTACAGCTCTATAACTGCTCAGATGAATGAAGCAGAAGATAGAAAACTTGATATCTTAATCTAATGGCCAGTGATATCTGTGAACAAAAAACCAACTAAACACTGCAGGAAATTGTCACTTACTAGAATGAAACATCATACAAAATGCTAAGACATTAAGTAATACTCTAAAATCAATTCTGTTTTAATAGATCAAAGATACAAACGCTGGAATTTCACAGCTGGCCTCCTAAAGTTCATCAATGCCTTTGTTGTGTTTTCTTGGTTTGTGGTTTTTTGGTATCTTTTGTGGGTTTGGGGAGGTTTTTTTAAGCTGCAAGAATAAATTTTAAGAGATCCTGTTGTCTCAAAAGGTAAGGCAGAAAAAAGGCCGGAAGAGAAAGGAGGGCAATAGTTAACCTACCTCAGAATTGGATTCCTATCAACTATTTTAAAGGAAATTTTTTGCCCATACTTCAGAATGGCTAGACATAGACATGATAAAATAATAGTATCCCTGTGTGATTACACTTTCTTGAGTGATACATTGCAAAGAAACCCAAACCAAACAAAAAAATCTCCCCCTTTTCATTATCAAATAATCTAATTGCAGCAAAACTCATGCTGAGCAAGATAAAACGAATGAAACTACAACAACAAATCAATATATTATCACTTTTGTAATTCCTTGAGAAAATATCTGAATGTGGGGCAACATCAGGGAAGATAAATTCTGGCTAGAAGAGTTAGACATTGACCCCAAACAGAATCTTAAAATATGGTAATATCACTCCTGACAGGCACTTAAAGATAGTAAAAACTCAAAAATGTATGCACACATATTCCAACAACACCTGTTAGTATATAATTCAACTTGTTTGGCAGAATTGCTAAAGATGGAGTTCATTCCTCTCCGAATGACAAGACTAAATACCTACTCTAAGCTAACTGTGCCACTCCTGCAGGCACTGGAGAGACATGAACACATCTGGAAGGTGATTTATTCCACCCTAGTTGAATAACTAGGCATGAATAATATAATGAATAATAATAACTAGTCTGAATATCTAAGCAGCTAGGATCAATTTTCTTACAAAATACCTTTTCTGTCTCCATTGATTATAAGCCTATGGTTTATTATGGCTTCCAGCACTATAGAGGTGAGAGCTTTGAAATATAGTTTCCCACCCGGAGCTGTGTTACTGATACTGTGAACTAAAGTCTATAAAAGACTGGAGTAATTTTAAGTATTTGTGCTTGGTAATGGAATGCATGCATGCACTCAACAACGGAGTGAATGCACAATCTTAGATGTGTCACAAGAACACTATACCTAAATATGAGTCCACTGACTCAGCGGAGACCATGTGAGCACTTAAACCTATGCCTCTGTGTCCTGGTGGCTTAGCTGAAGACACTGAGAATGAGGCAGTGTATAGGCTTCATCCTGAAAACACACATCTGCATTACACAGTACAGTAACTTCATGTGATACTACTTTAGTCTCCACAGTGCTCTAGTTACATTAGATCAGTCATACAGCTGAGTAAAAGGCCTCCCCACCTCGGCAACTCCACCTCCCATGCGGGCACTGCACCAAGCCCACCCACACTGTCAGCGCTGCACGGCTGCAGCTCCAGTGCCTGCAGCTCCAGTGCCTGCAGCTCCTGTCTCTCAGCCCAGCTCACTGCGCAATCCTCTGCTCACTGTGCAATCCTCAGCTAATTGTGCAATCCTCAGCTACCTGCACTAACAGTTCATCAAATCAGTACACCCATCCCAATGCTTCAGCTTTTGACAGATTTGCAGTTCACTGAAGGCTAATGCTAATCTTTTATTTCCTTTCATTCATCTAAGCAAGCAGTGAAGACTCCGAGCTACCACAACTCTCCAAAAATCTACCACAGAAGAAAGGGATGTATATATTCCGTTCAGGACTTGTAGTTAGACTTGCTGGCAGTTAGAAAGTGTTCAAAGCTGAAGTTCTTTTCTGTGACTGAAAAAAGAGGTGGTTACAGCTACCACATTAATCACAAAATGGGTGTCTCTCTCTGAGGAAAAAAAACTGTTTGAGGAAAATGCCACTTGCCTAAAAGCCTGTAAAATATCCAGAATACAGAGCTGGCGTGGGCTGTAAAGAGCAATCACCTAAAGAATGTTATAGGAGTAAGGAAAGGTTCTGGCAACAGTTAGAAGGCACCAGGCAAGATAAATGTAACTGATGTTCACAGGGTGATCTAAACAGAGGCTTTTTTATCTAAGGAAATGTGCTGAGAAAGGTGTACTTTCAAAAAGAATATTAGAGTTTATGGAACTCATCTGACAGGAGTCTGGTAAATGGTACTAAAAATCATCTACATGATGCACAGCAGGGTTTGGGGTTTTTTGGTTTGGTTTTTTGATTCTTTTTTTTTTTTTTTTCTGGAGTCCTTTGCTGTGTATATTTTGTCCAAGTACTGCTACAAATGAACACTTTCATGCAAAGCACACACAGAGACATCTCGCTTTTTTTTTACAGAGAACAGAAAATACATGTTCTCCCTCTAAGAATGTGCATCAGTTGGGATTAGGAGACAGTGAAAGAAGAGGCAGCATCACACCTGTAAGCCAAAGCACGTAAACCTGTACTGCTGTACTATTTCACTAAACTGGAAGATAAAACAGTGAAGGGAATGATTCAGTATCTTGCTCATACATCACAAGATGAAGGCATCATCCTGTGCCAACAGTCTGGTAATTAAGAAAATGATAAACTGCTGTAGTCTAAGAAAAACCTCAGCAATCCTCACTCATTCACTCACACTATTTCATCTGCGATTTTTCAACATTAATGGACATAAAACATTCTGGCAGTTTGGTATCAGTATCAGAGACAGGCATGCTTTTGAACCCTCATTATTTCAATTATTCTGGTTTTTATATAAACTTTAGTCAAAAGACAATCAACCCATGTAGGAAGTTTCTTTTAACTGTAAGCTATTTATTTTTCTTACTTTACCACAATATTTCCCAAAGTCTTTGCCTTCACTGGTTTCTTATTTTCATCCAGAATCATGACTGTAAAAAAATAATATAGGAAGGAAACTCAAGGTTAGTAGTCTATTTTTAGGTGGAGGAAAGTGTCTTTCTTTATGAATATCAACTCATGTCACACTTCAGAATGGCAATACACCAAGTGACAAAAGGAATTAAGTAATTTGGGAGTGTCAAACTGGATAATCTCATGACTTTATTAACATTCAGCCTTAAGTACAAAAAGTCTTAAATAATACTCGTGCTTTGGAAGCAGAAATAGCACGAAGTCCCAAAAGGGAAAAACACAGAACTAAAATGCAAAAGAAGCTTTCATACTGGAAAATCTAAACTTCCACATAGCAAAGGACCATTAAAGATACATGACAAATATAAATAAAAAATATGTGGGTAACATAAGCATGAAATAACAACCAAGATGACTGAAGTCTAACCCAGTTCATGTGAGAAATCCTATTAGCAGTAAATAAGTATATCTGGTTTTCAAGAGCTGTCAGGAGCCTCAGAAAAACACACCCCAGCTAACAAGGTTCATTGCAGTCTAGCACAAAGAGATTAAGTAACTCTTGAACTACCCAAAGTTGCACAGCAGGGTAATGCTCAAGGACAGGACAGAATCCAGACGTTCAAAATGAAGCCTTAGCCCTGGACGACACTGATCCACCACCTTCAGTGAAAGCATCATATCCTGATACTGAGATTTCTGAGGAAATCATCTGAAATAGCCTCTTTTGTGCACTTATCTAGGAAACGAAGTTTCTACACCCACCCACTCCATCTCAAGGTGTGGGCATAAGAAAGGAATGACAGATACCAGCTTGGCCTATGATAATGAAATTACATATGCTGAGGCAACTAAACCGCAGAAAAACAGGGAGGGAAGATTTTGACAGACTGGGCTGATAAGTATTACATGTTTTTTGAAACCTGCCCAAGCAAAGAAAGCAATGTTCAGCTGAATCTAAATCTCTACAAATAATCTTACATTCTGTATTACAAAGTTCCAGAGGAAATGGAGAAAAGTGGATGACAGACTTCCCAACTAAAACTCTGCTAACACTCATATAAGTAATATCATATCCTATCTCTTCAAAGAACACTAACATCTGTAATTTACTACTTCAGGCTGAAGCTACTCCTTCGAAGATGATGGTAATTTCAGAGTAACTGAAGAGCCTGCTGGAAGCAATGGCTCAGCACACAGATACAAGCAAGTACACAAGGCCAGTTTTACAAAGACTCACTCGTGTAGCTGTCAATGTTTTCTCTCCTATTTTTATGATACTAGAGTAAAATCTAATCAGTTTATTGTAACTATTTCATCAACGTACCGATCCCACTATTTAGTCACCTCCTTGCAAGCTGCATATTTCAATGTAGAAAAATTTGGGGAAGTGACATACTATGTTGCTCACTCCTGAATTATTGAAGAACTGACTCATTTCTGCAAAATGTGGGACCTTCTTCAGCCTGAAAATGCACTGAAATTATCTGCAAAGGTTCAAGTAGACCAAGGGGAAAGCACAGTATAATCTTTGATTTAAGGCAACAGACCTAGAAATTAATATAGTATCTTGACTCACTTTTAAATGCAATTCGTGCCACTGCACTTTGATATCGTAACTCTTATTCCCTTCGTTCTTAAGAATCAGCAACAAATCAGTTTCTTTATAGCAATATGTAATAGGAAAGAATTTGTATGTGTTTAAAAAAAATGCAGATCTTGCAACTTTCTATTTATATTGCAGCATGTCTTCACCAACCATTAATAGTTGCATGTATAAACTAAAACCACTGTATCTATCTTCCAACTGGCGTAAGGATCTCCTCTAATAAACACAGTAACAGCAGGAAAATAATATCAAGCAGAAGTGGATGACAGCAAGACAGAGGCCAATATAGAGTAATTTTTAA
Organism: Orthonyx spaldingii; assembly: GCA_013397795.1. Taxonomy (NCBI): domain Eukaryota; kingdom Metazoa; phylum Chordata; class Aves; order Passeriformes; family Orthonychidae; genus Orthonyx; species Orthonyx spaldingii. Next base: position 663,063 of record VZTJ01005641.1, on the reverse strand, counting down.
AAATCACTAGTTTATGAATAGCTGCATTATAGGACATGCTTGGTCAAAGACTGAAAGAGGTAAAGTTACTCCATAAATCTTTAGTGAATTTCAGTGCTCATTTTTTGTTTCCTTTATAAGATGTGCTGAAGACATTTCCATCATTCTTCTTGAAGAAGTTCTTTACTTACACTAGTCCCAATGTTCCAAAATATTCATCAGAAATTTTTATATACTTGCTACTCATATTTCTTCCTAGTCCTGACTATCATCTGATAACATGTGATGCAATTACATTCCTTCACTCTTTCCTACTTATTAGAATTCTGGAGAAACTTCATGGCTTTATTTGTAAGCTATTGCTCATCTTCATGTCGTAACTGTAATGCCAAAACCAAGAACTGCTAAAAACGTTTTGGCTTTTTCTTTTTTTTAATTCTCACTACCACTTGCTTGTATTAAAAGAAAATAACAGCTTAGTTCTTTCTGACCAATGATGTGAGAACTTTTCCTGAAAACCACTTGATCTTTAATGTAATTATTTTTCAGACTTCAAGTAATTCTTGAAAGCTGTGTTAAAATCAGGGTTCCCAGGTATTAAAATACTTCTGCATTCTAAATCCTGTGGTTGTACCCCTACATGCAAATACCTTCCAGACAATGAGTGCTCATCCTTTTCATGTTGGTCCATATCATTTCTCCTGGCTGGAAATAAAAATGCTCCACAGGTACTGAAAGATAGTTTGCTTACCAAGTCTTTCAAATTGTGTAAAAGTGCAGAAGTGCGTGCAGAAGTGTAGACAAGTAACATGTAGAAGTATGTGCTAGCCTTTTCACATCATAAAGGCAGAAGTAGTTGATCAATTTTCTTGAAGATAACTCTGAATTTTTTATTCACAATCACATTCCACAACACACATAAAAGCAGGAAGGAGGAAAATATGTTAGTAAGACTGTAATTTGCTTTTGCTACAAGACACAACAATTAAGGAGCACTTACTCAGGAGTATAGGCAATGTCCTTTTCTAGCAACATTTTTAGCATGGTCTTACCATTATATCCTGGCACTGGTTTTCCTGCCTGTCCGGGTGGAGGTGTTGTAGAGTTTCCCAAACCAACGCAGGAAGCAGTAATTGCAGAACCAGATTCTATTAAGAGAACACATGTATTGTCAGTTAAAGCTGGTTTTAGTTCTATTAAGTATTTATTAGTCCTACGGTTTTTGATGCTCAGCACATCAAAATTTAAAAAAATAAAATTCCTAGACAAACAATGGAAGATTTAGCATTGACAGAATCAGAGATAGAATCAGACAGAATCAGATAGAATCAGTTGGAAGGGACTCAGAGATATCATCAAAGTCCAACTCCTGGCCCTGCACAGGACACCCCAAGAGTCACACCATGTGCCTGAGAGCATTGTCCAAACACTTCCTGAACTCTGTCAGGCTTGGTGCTGTGACCACTACCCTGGGGAACCTGTTCCAGGGCCCAACCACCCTCTGGGTGAAGAACCTTCTACTAATATCCAACTTACACCTCCCTTGGCTCAACTTCATGCCATTCCCTTGAATCTGGTCACTGGCCACAAGAGAGAAGAGATACCTGCCCGTCCACTTCCCCTTGTGAGGAAGTTCAAGGCCAGAGTGAGGTGTCCCCCCAGTCTCCTCCAGGCTGAACAGACCAAGTGACCTCAGCTGCTCCTCGTATGCCTTCCACTCAAGGCCCTTCAACATCTTTATAGCCCTTTTTGGGTCACTTTCCAATAGCTTTATCTTTTTTATATTGCGGCACCCAAAACTGCACACAGGACTTGAGGTGAGACACCCCAGTGCAGAGCAGAGTGGGACAATCCCCTCCCTTGCCCAGCTGGTGATGCTGTGCCTGATGCACCCCAGGACAGGGTTGGCCCTTCTGGCTGCCACGGCACTGCTGACTCGTGTTCAACTTGCCATTGATCAGGACTCCCAGGTCCCTTTCCATGGGGCTGCTCTCTAGCCTCTCATTCCCCAGTCTGTACATCCAGGGTTACCCCATCCCAGGTGCAGAACCCAGCACTTGTCTTTGTTTAACTTTCTTGTCTCATTTGTACTTACTCAGACAACCTCCCTATATTCATGCCAAGTGGCCTGATCCTGCTTCCATCTCCTGTGTATTTCCTAGTCACACTTGAGTAATGATAGGAGTTCTTTATTCATCCACACAGGTCTCTTCTCCCTTTGCCTGATTGCTTACTCATCAGGATGCATCATTCCTGAGCCTGAAGGAAGTGATCCTTGAATACCTATCAGCTCTCTTGGAACCCTCTTCACTGCAGGATCTGTTCCCACAGGATTATTCCAAGAAGATCCTTAGAGGCTAAAGTTAGCTCTCCTGATGTCCATGATTACAATCTTGCTGCCCTGTTTCCTCCTTGCCCACTACTGAATTCCACAATGCTCACTGGAGCCAAGGCTGCCCTCAACCTCCACATCTCCAACAAGGCATTCCCTGTTTGCTGTAAGGCTGAGGAGCTCACCACTCCTCGTGGGATCCTCCACTACTTATGTCAGAAAGTTGTCATCAATATTTTCCAGTAATGCTGACACCTTCCTAATTATCTCCACAGTTACACAGCTACAAATCCTTCCCTCCTCACCTTCCTCTCTTTCATAAGATACTTAATTTCACATAACATTTTTATACTACCAGAGCTGTTATTATAGAAAAAGAATAAAAACTATCACGTCATATAACAGAGAGACCAAGAGTGAAAAAAGCCCAGTTGCTCCTCACTCCTCCCCATTAAGGAAAAAATCTACAGAAATTACTTTGAAATACTGCTGTAACTCTGAGCCACAGAAAACGAAGTGTAGGTGGTTTTAGATATTAGCAGGAACACAGGAGGAGACTTTACTTAAAAATGGCATTATCATTCTGAAGATGTCCCAAGTCTCAGGTCACTTGGCCTGGAATTCGTAGTCCAGTCCACCCTCAAGTGCCAGCAAACAAAGTAGGTTTGTCTCCAGCTCTATATCTGATCAGTATGTTCAAACCTATTTTCAATATGCTTGCATTAGGAAATTAGAGTAATTTTTGCTGTGAATTTTTTCAACCTGCATAGCATTCATCTGCCACTTCAGAAGCTGTTATGTGACTATTCAAGTCCTTAAAGAAGCAAGAACAAGAACAAACTTATAGACTCTTGTAGTGTTTTTACAGTAGGCATTAGGAAGTGGCTGAAAGTTTAGCATTAACAGCACAGCTAAGCTAGGGCCTAAATGCAGCTGGGACACAGAATAAAAATTATCAACCCTCCATGTCAATAAAGACAGGCTAAAAAGTTTGCTTTGCTGTTTCCCAATCTTACCCTGTTTCTTCTTCTACATAATGTAAGTTCCCTGCACAATTATGAGAGAATCTTTTCTTCTGACACAAAGAACACTCAGGCTATAGTTACAGTGGTGACACGATATCAAGATGATACCATACCCCATCCTTGATCACACTGAAATGTTGCAGAAAAACACAATGTATTCAAGAGTTTGGGAGCTTCATTTTCTGCACAGTATTTATACTGAAGAATTTCCTCTTTTACTTGGAACAGAAGGAAGAGTGAATTGGAAAAGACAGTAGAACAGACAGTTTCTTTTTTGACTGTGTTAGGAGAAGAAGTGGTAGCATGGTGTACATGTTGCTTTACATATTGCACAGCAAGAGCTACAAAACATACTGCAACAGATCAGGCAAGAAAGGCATTCTCCTATCACCAAAACATAGGAATTAGGTTTGCTACTGAGAGATAGGGAACACAGCACCCCTGCTAGCCTGATGTACCACTAATACTGATGTGGACTGGGAATTGACAAACATTTCTCATCAAGAGTCTCAATCCAAAGACCCTAAGGAGAGAGGAAGAATTCCTGAAAACTACTTTGAGTTCACTTGACTCTCTAGTACACTGCTAATGAAATCAACAGAAACTTGAAAGGAAACTTTATCATACTAATTTCTCTGTATTTGTACCTGCTTTTTGGACAACAGTGACTAAACCCAAATGAAAGTCCATTTATTCTGAAGAATCACAAGTTACAAAACTTTGTGAAAAGGTCTTTACAATTGCTGCTCTTTCTTCTATTGTCTTTTCAATTATCAATGGATATATCACTTTCATATTTACCCAGTGTTCTAATCTCTAAGCCGTACATTCAGTTCCCATAGGCCAGCAAGACTTTATATATATGAAAAAAAAATACAGGTTTTTGGGTATTTGGATCAGATATTAATTCAGAGAGGCAATCCCAAAAGCATCTGCTCTTTTTGTTCAGTTAACCTTTTCTGAATGCTAAAGATTCCCTTACAGTGTAGAATCACAAAGGAGTACTGTCAAAGGACAGCATGAAGCTTTGTGCTCTACATTTCTTGGGAAATCAACATATATCTTCCAAACAGGATGTTGGACTGAAATATCAATTTCCCAAAGCTATTAGGAAATAACAGCCTCTTTCTAAGACAGCATTTTTTATCACAGAGAAAACAGTCTGAGTTGAAAGGGGAATTCAATTCAAAATGCTCCTGAAAAGAAATCATCACTGTTCAAAAGAACACAGGATTTTAAAGAGATATTTGCCTTAACAATTATGTGTAATACAAATACTGTGTGGCCCTTTATTATAGATCTCCAATAAATAAAGCTGCTTATGAATCTTTGGTTTCAATTAAGGTTGGTTTCTTTACAAGTCAGGTCAGGATCTATGTGTAGGTTACAAGATTCAGGTCTGAAAAGCTGAAACAGCAACAGTCTGAAGAAGGATAACATTTGTCAACATTACAATCCATCTACCCCTTAAATCAGGTTTCTGCATATATGAACAGACATCCCTTGCCTGACACTCATTTGTTTATAGTTGCAGATTTTCTGAAATTAATGCACAGCACCTAGACAGTTTTGCAGTGCTGAAGACTTTAGGAACTTCCATATTTTTAATGTAAGGAACACAACAGTAGGTCTGTCTTACAGTCTCTTTTACAACATTTGGGCATTAACTGTCCACTAACTATACTACCAAGTTAGCTCATCCTCCAGCTGTGGAAGCCTTTTCAGGGACAAACAGGTAATAAAACCAATTTCCTTTCTGCATAAAACCTTACAATGTGACAAGGAAACAGCTGTTTAGCAGAGCAATATTTTATACTGGAAGAACAATGTTTCATAACTAATCTGGTAAAAGCATCCAACATCTGCTCTGAGTTATAATGAAAACAATATGGTGTACCTCTGAGAATAATGAAAAGCACTTCATTGAGACAGAGAAGACGCAGTTACTGAGAGATGGCCTTAACATCAAGGCTTTTCAAGTGTCCTAAGTCCCCCCTTATGCTTCTTCCTTTCAGGATAAGGGTTAATGTAAGGAAATAGTCCTCAATAATCACAGATGTGACCTTTTCTGTTTTGTCCCACTCTACCAGTAAGTGAGTGATATTATTATAAAGCTATTTCAATATTATTGAAAGATCCACTATAAATTGGATGTTTAATGAGTAGTCTGATACAGACTTTTTTTTGCATTTGCACCTCAGAAAACAATTCTTATGTAAGACAAGGTGCTGCTGATCCAGAAGCAAAAAGTGTACTCTCCTATGAGTACCTAGGGGAGTCTGTAAGTGTATGCCTGACTTTATTCATCAGAAAGCTTCCACCTACCCATATGCCTGACTTGCAGAAGCTGTGCTCTGCCAAGTTATGCAAAGCAACACCTAGTAACTTGTGTGCTCAAAACTGTCTTGCTCATTCACAGTCAACAGTCAAGTTCAATCAAAATAAACAGTTTTGAAATAACTCAGGACTTTTAAGATTAAAATCTACCACCTACTTACCACACTTACATTCCTGATACATTATAATTTCTAGACCATGTCTCATGTTCCTCAACATAACAGACTGTCATGCTGCTGAAATATTGGGGTTTTTTGGTAGGAAATACTTAGGCAAAATACACTGCATTTTGAGATTAATATCTGAGCTTGGGCTGCTCTAAGTGAGTAATGTAAAGCTGCCTGTTTTGAATTTTTTAGGATGCAATGGAAAGACACTGAAAGCATACAAAAGAGGTAGGAAGTTGTTAGGTAGCAGGAGAAGGAAAGAAGAAAAAGGAGCAACTGTCATACATTAACATATTAATGAATGCAATAAATATAATACACAAATTCTCACTGTGGCTGTGCAGTTTTGAGTCATTCTTCTGGCAAGACTGTCATTTTTGTTGTGGGGAATTAAAGGAATTACTGTAGCAGAAGACTGCACTGATAAAATGGAAAGGAGGGTCTATGAAGAGAGAAAGCTTAGGCAGCAACTCATTACAAATCCATTCACATCACAGGAATGTACCTCTGAAGAGACTCCTTCCATATGCTCCCTCCACACAGTGGTCGTTTTAATTATGCCAGAAAGGGTGAATGAAGAATTCAACAAAGTTACAGCAAAATGCTTTCTAGTATGGCAACAACTACTGGGCATCCTGGAACAGGAAACCACAGCACCAGATAAATGACAGGACTCAAAATCTGCATCACAGTATACCATACTGCTTCCTTAAAATAAAACCAAATCTAACTCATCACAGAAATAGTATGCACTGGCAGTGTCCTGAAGATTCAGGGGCCAGATCATCAAGTATTCATACAGACCTCATTTCCTTCATCCTTCAGCATACGACTGCACAGAGCAAAGAAGCCAGTTTCCCAGTCAGTTCTTTATCGCCAAAAGCCAAGCAAGTTTCCAAGTCTCTAACTGTAGCAGCAGCAGTAAGTAGCCCCACTCACAGCTTGGATTTAGCACTATTAACCTGACAAATTGTGTCTAGATAGTCATGCAGCAGGTTGGTAGCCCAAGCACCAGTTCAGTCTTACGCTTACTGGTCTTGGAAGAAAATTTCAGATAATTGCTTTAGCCTCTGTACAGTACAGCTCAGCCATTCTTTCAGCAAGGCCTCAAAAGCATCCATTGTCTAATTTTGCCAAGTTGCTTTCCTCACTGGTTCCCTGGAAGAGATCTACACCAGGATGGTGCATGACACAGGTTATATTATTAATGTATAAAAAGACCAAGCACACATGGCTAATGTTGGGTATTTAAGTACAAAGAATTCAATGCTAATTATCCATCAACACTAAAACAAGATGACCCCTGGCCACTATTATCCCAGGGCACTAAAGGGCACAGATAAGTACAGTTTGGATAATCCAAATACAATGTGATGTGTCATGCTCCCACAAAAATCCACAGCACTGCTGCACCCATGTTGTTAGTATATATTGCTGTAACATGATTTTTACCATATTCTAAGAGTAAAGGCTAGGGAAAATTACTTTCAGAGCTATGATAATTATATTCTGAACTTCCCCCTCCATTTTACTCACATCTTCTTCATTATATTTAAGCTTGTCATCAAATGAAGTAAAAATTAATGAAAGCTTACATTTACTGAAATTCTCATCTAGTAATATATTTAGCATGATACTACAGCAATTTATAGCAAAAAAGTGAGAGGAGCCACAAGAATACAGCAATGACTGAAGAATCTGAAAAACTGTAAATTCTTAAGGATACCCTGATTCAGTTTTATCAAGTGTCAAAAAGAAGTAAGAAATTAAATCCAGTTCACATATTATACACAATTATATTAGATTAAAGACAGTCTGTCATCCTAAACTATCAAAGGTTTTGTTGGCTAGTAGTCAAACTTCAAAAGCTCTTTCATGCATTGTTTGGTATTTATTTCACTCCTTGCTTCTGAGGACTATGACATGCAGCAGAAAAATTCTTAAACAGTGATTGTAATTTATTTTTTCTCCATCTGACTGCATTCTTAATTATTCCTCTTGTGAATTAAGCACATGTAGCATCAACACAATAAATACCAGGTACATGTAGAATGACAAAATATGGTGAGTAGCAGCGGTCTGCCTTAGCAAAACCCTCAAGAAGTATCAACTTTTAGGTGAGTTTTGGACATTCAGTGATTTGTAATCAAGATTATCACACTTGTCTTACAAGAAGTTTTACAACTCCTTACAAACTTAGATAATGCTAGGGTAAAGAATACGCAGTAAACCAACTGGAAAGAATTTCTTGCTCAGATGTTATTTAGAGAGACTCTCACATCTAAAGCATGACGTTGTCCATCAGGCTGCTTACAATTTAGGTTACATTCATTGGGTAGAAGATCAGAAGACTTGAAGTGGGATGGCTTCAAAACATGTTTTTTCATCCCACTAGCACTCTACAAAACAGAATGTAAAACCTCTAAAAGTTAACTGTAAGCCTTGTGGAAACACAACAATGTTTTTCACCTATTCTTCACACCCAAGTAAAATTAAATTTGACCTTTCTCACTTGGTTAAACTGTACACAGAACCTCAAAAAAGCTCTTCTTAACTGTCTAACTTCTCTACTCAGAAACTGTAAAGTAGAAACTTCACTCAGAAAACATGGAAAAGAGATATAAATAGAAAATGAAGCAATCATTTTTTTAAAAAGTGACTAAAGAAACCGGAAAGATCCATTAATTAAACACACTCTTCAGTGCAGATATAGCTATACAATATGACCAGTACCATGCACAAAAATTTTCCTTTTTTTCTGGTTAAGACTATCTGCTGTTCAGTATTTGTACTTGAAGCTCTCTTCATTCTCTACATTCTTTATTGTACAATAGCAGCAAGAGTGCTCTATCAACAACAGGGCCATACAGTACAGGCAGCACAGAAAGAAGTTACTGAAAAACAGTACAGACAACAGTAAAACAGACAATGATGTGAGAGCCATATTCATTTTCATTACCCATTATATGAATAATGTTTCCCTCATTTCTTGCAAATGTACAGACGTACAAGGAAGAAAAAAGATGACAAAATAACCTAAAAGTATTTGAAAACCTGAAGTCCATTTCTCAAAACAGAAATCCATTCTATTTATAAAGTAATGTATTCTCTCAAAGTTCCTGAATTTCCATGCTTATTCTTAGAATTGAAGGTCAGAAGAGAAACCAGCAATTCTTTTAGCATTTTCTAAATGCTTTAAAGCACTTGTAGTCATAATGCATCTATTACTGTGAATACATACTACACTTGTGAAGGTCAAATACTTTTCATATAACAGTTCTATTCCTGTATTCAGTTCACTTACTTGAAAACAAAATCAACTCCCAAATCCATTAAAATTCATCCAAGGCTCACTTTCACAATTATCCAACCACAGAATGTACTTAAAAACTGTGGAGTTTGGTATTATAAATATACACACGGTCTCTGAAGATATCAAAGCACATTCAAATGAAATCCCCAGAAAAATGTACAAAATATAACTGCAAGGAAGGTCCAACTACTTTAGTTAAAGGTTTGTGGGCCATGACAAATATTAAAACCAAAGCGGAAAATAATTGTTTATCACCAACTGGCAAGCCAGTAATAAAGTGCCAGAAGTTTATGCATTCATTTTGAAAGTACACCAGGGTCCTTTGCCTCCAAATGGTCTATTATAATGTACATCTTATAAGTTGCCTATAACAAAATGACAGCCAAGATTAGAGAATAGAAAGCTTTTTGGTCATATTTGGAAGATGTCAGACAAGACATTGTAAACAAAAACATGTTTAAAGATGCATTAAGTCAGGCAATGCACCGAATTATACTTTCAGACAAAATAAAATTCAAATTATTTTCATCCTACTGTGACATCATAACTGATAAATGATGAAATACTAAGAGATAAATGGAGAATATAAAAAGTAATTACACATCTCAGTGCTAACTGTTTAGTGCTTAATTGTTTTGAGTAATCTTAATACATTGTATGCATAGTAATACTGCCAGGATGGAAAAGACAGGTAAAATTACCGCTGTGAAATTCAAGCATCTTTATCAGGGTCTAATATCTTAGACGCACTCTCTTTCTACTCTCACTGAGCAGCCCTCAACCCTGCAAAGGTCATCCCTTCCATGCACTAGATCCATGAAACTTACTGTTACCTTTACTGTTCTAAAATCATCTACTTTACACTAATGAGAACTTTATTCTCTGAGCAACATAAAAAAGCAGCTGCCATGTGACAAGAAAGAGATCATCAACCTGTAACATCTTCACACTCATACAAACTGGAGGTGCTGTCACAACTCATCTCCTTCAGAGAGATGAGACTGCACTATTGTATTTTAACACATCCATTCCTAAATGTGTCCCCTCGTCTTCTTCATTTGCCTGTTCAGTGTACACTAAATACTGCTCATGGCTCAACTCCATAACTTAAGACTGCTTTACAGTTCTTTTATTTTCAATCATCTAAACCATATCAATAAAATATTGAGGAAAACATTTATACTTCATCCATATTAATGTATGTCCCTGACTGCACGTGGAAAGACAATCAGAAAAGATTAAGATTAATAAGCACTGAGAAACTGAAGTCAAATGGGAACCGAAAAGCTTAACACACACTTTCTATCAGTTCTAAATTAGAAAATGTCAGCACAAATGAGGCAGACTAGCGGTGGCACAGCTGATAATTTGTGTCAAGAGAGAGGAAGAGTTGACCAGTGGGGGAAAAACAGAGTATGAGGAAAAGAGAACCTTCACAGAAATGTGAAGTAGAGATGCATGCTTTTTTTTTTTTTTTTTTCAATAAAACAACCTAGTACATCTACTGACTTAACTATATAAATTCCATAAATAAAAATAAAAAGATACCATTTTTTTTTCAAGCCACAAAACTCCTGGCCCAGCATTGAGGTACATTTCCCAAAATGCATAGGACAACTGAAAGCCATGTAAAATGTATATCTGAAACAACCCTCAAATGAAAAACGTGTTTGGAGAAAACACACTTTGTGAAATGTGGAAGACAGTGAACAACACTGAATACTACAATAAACCCATGAAACTGTAATGATTATTCAAACCAAAATATCCTAGAGAATACCTATATAATCCAGACATACCTTCTTTGATGTTTAAGAATGAGAAAACCACACAGAAATGAAAGAGCAGTCTCTGCCTTGGCAATGTCTGTGGCCACTAAAAAAGCCTTTTCCTCTCTCTCCTTCAATAAGGGCAACCAAAATCCTATTTGAATTGCATGTCCCAAGATGACATTGAAGGAATGACAAACTACTATTACTAATGATACACAGTCCACATGTGATTACTAAATAGCAAACAATGGCTGAAACAATCTATATTTTTCATACCCTTAAAGGACAGAATACAAGCCTCCAGGTGGAGACATGACAAATGTCATGAATGCCTGTTATAAATTCAGTTATCCAGTAAATAATGCTCAGGGGACTCAGTAGATCAGGGCTGCAGAGCAGCAGAAGTTTCTGCTGAGTAATTCCCACTTCTGTAGAACTGCTTGCAGGTTATCAGCTTTCACTGAAAAAATATGATCCTAGTCTTGACAGGATGTACACGTCTTTAAAAAGCATGAACTGCATCTGCACGGAGGCACCTGATAACCTAAACCAGTCGCCTGGACTTTGAAAGAAATTTGTTTTATCTCTTTCATTTCAACTCCAGATTTACGGTCCCTGTAACTCCAGAACTGAATTTCTAGCACTCAAATAAAAAAATAAAAAAATAAAAAAAATTAAAAAATTTTAAAAAGTGAAGAATTGGCTCTTTGTTGCAAATTAAACAGCCATCTTTTCTTTAATTTACCTTTTCTGCTGCTTTTGGGTCTGACAATTTCATGATATTAAACGAAATCACTGGACTGATCTGCAATTTTGAATGGGGCAAAGCAGAAGGTGACTGAAGAACAAAGTGTGGAAACCAGCTGACAAAAGGGAGATGAAGGTCTAGTGACAAGGTAATTCACCTAAGGAACAGTTTTTTAGTGTAAACCTGGAAAGATCAGCTAACAGAATTTAGCTGCAAAATCCATCTTTCCAGATGCTCATATGAAGGAGATTCTGCACAATGTTGCCAAGGCAACACAAAGGAACCTGAAGTCTGGGGACCACGTCATGCTGCTTGGAGATCACATTAATAAACTCTTCCCCATACATGATTGTCCCAGAAGTAGTGCACTGAAATATATTGCTCTGAGTACACTACCCACGATTCATATTTTTACACTGAATTCAATGATGCAGTTGTATTGTTTATAGAGTCCTCATAAAAGATCGTATAGCCATTGTTAAACCACCATGTCTAATTACTTAATAACAGTATGTCCTAATAAAAATATTACCAACATAGCATTTGCATGCTTTAGAGGTAAGACGCAGATAAAGAAAATGAACAATTTTAAAAGCAATAGAGTACATTATTAATTATATTACAGAACTTGGAGAATTCCTACCAGAAAATTTTATCACACTGTCTCAGAATATCCAATACAAAATGCACATATTATAACCTTCTTTTTCAGCAGCCATAATATATCAAGCACTATTTGATTTTTTTATCCTAATGCCTGATGCAAACACGTATTCCTTATGGGATAAGGTTGCCTATTTCCATGAAAACAGAAAATGTACACAATCGTTCCCAAGTTTTGCCTGCTAGTGAGCTGATACTCAGGAAATAGTAGATAACTCCAATTTGAACCTACTACACTTACACTCTGTAACTTTGATTTCCCTAGTACACGACAGAAGAAGTTCTACAGAAACATGTCTCTTGACTGAGATTTTATGCAAGTCAAATTTTATCACAATTTTCAGTTTCAGTTATGCTTCATCTGAATTATCCTATATATCCTCAAAGACAGAGCCTCAAAATGTTTTTATTTAAAAATAACAATAGAAAAAACTTTTTATATCCTATGCTTATTATGAAGAAATGGAAATCTGACTTACCATTTTTTCAAAATGTCAAAAGTGATGTGGCAGAGTTTCATTTTTTAGTTAACATGAAAGCAGCTGAAGATGTTTAACACAAACTTTCAGAGCCTTCTGTTTCCACAACTCATCACAACCTCCTGGCTGTTTGCCTTTTTTTTTTTTCTAGAACTTAAAGTCAGCTCCAAAATCAAGGTGAGTCAAACTCACATTTCTTTGCGTATTGAGGTCCCTCCCTCAGAATGAGGGATGTGACACAGCAGGTACAACCCAAACACTGTTTAGGCTACTTCAAATAGGCTCCTTGTAATTTAATTACCTGGAATACAAAGACACAGCAACTGTACGATCGCCTTAAAACATAACTACACACACACACAGAGAAATCAAGGTTCAAAATGTGCATGCCTGTCCCCATTCAGAAAACAGATCACAAAACATATGTAAGTAAGAGCAGAAAAATCATGTCTCAGACAAAAAAAAAAAAAATCTGTTTTCTGAAACTGAATTTAAGGCTTCCTGGATAACTTGGGGCATGATACTTGTCTTTCTCTATTTAGTGTCTGCAAGACTGGAATAACTGTATTTACTTCACAGGGGTGTTAAAAGTATTAATTGCTTGTGTTTGCATAACTACTTTGAAGATGAAAATTGCCATTTAAGTGCTAAGTGTCAATTTGTATAAATAAGCAAAAACTAATCACCTGCACAAACCTGAAAAAACTCTCCTCTCTGCAGGTACAGCTGAGCACAGGATGGGAAAAAACCATTCTTTTATCCATTGCCATATCTCCAAAGAAAACAGCAAGTTCTTCCCAGTCCTTACTGCCTCAAATCCTCCTTGTCACTCATTGATCCTGTGACTGATATTTCAGTTTGTAAGATGTGCTTACTATACTTGTAACACAAACACTAACATTTAAAATGAGTGTTATTGATGAAGGTGTACTGACACAAATCAGTTTTAAGCAATCAGCTTTTCCAGGTGTAGCTGCTTTGAAGTCCCTTAATGAAAGATTTCTTCTGTTTCAAAGTACTGTTTCAGCTTACAGTGATTTCAAATACTCCATAAATCTTTGAAGAACAAATGAAAGAAATTCATGTTTCCTTGTCCATACTGATTTATTTCTAGTTATATATATGGCAAAGGGGTCAAGAGCTTTGAAGACATCTTACTAAACCTGAAGAAGGAAGTGGTTCACACTCCTATAATACTTTTGTCAGCCTTTTGTTTCCCTTACTCATATTCATTTCCATCTCTAAATGATGACTCAGTCACTTCTCATCTCTACAAAGCTCATCTTTTCCTTCCCTTTCTCAGTCATTAACAAAGTACCCCATTATACAAGAAACACTACCCAGATACTTCTCTTCATCCATCTTCTGCTTTAGCCTCAGCTGAGAGCCAACAACTAAGACATAATTACTAAGTAAGATCTACAGTATTCAGGCAAAATTAAGATGCCATCATTTCTCACAGTTTTGCAATGCCCTTGTTTTGGAAGAATGCAGATAAGTATGAGCTTAGGGAATAAGTACCAATTTGTCAGACTAACAAAGGTCAAAAGCATTTTCATATGCAGAAGTAAGTCAGAAACTTTCAATGTGAGGTATGACAAAAAAGCAATTTATAACTTCAGCTGCAATTAAATGGCAAAAAAAAAAAGGTAATTCATTTTGTTATAAAAAAGATGCATTTTAAAAACTTATTAGTTCTACATAACACAGCTAGTAGTCTCAACTTTCTCCTGACAGAAGTTATTAGGGTTTTTTATTCTGTGATTTTAGTATTTCACTTTTTTATTTTTATTTTGGAGATAGTTCAGAAAACTGTTATTTCTGAATCTGTGGGTCCTCTATTCTGTTGTCAGTCACTACCCTTGCATATTTGTAATGAAGTAAACAACCAGTTATCTACTCTGTAAAATATTTCACATTCAGTACATACATTTTTAACCTATGTACGGAAATCCAATACTGTTTGGTTGAAATGGCTTTTCCAGCACAGAAACATTTTCCACTTTCAACATTTTGACAAGTGACAGACAGGGATGAATGTGACAGAACTGCTTGTTTTTTCACAGTTAATGGGATACATTTTGTATTCTGCTAAAGAAGAGATGAGTGAACAGCAGAAGCAAAGGCTGCTTTCACCTGCGGCCATGGCTTGTGTGCTCCAGGACAAGTGGAGCCTTTTAGAGGAAGGAGCACACACTTCTTCCCCCCATGCATTTGAGCATATTAATCTCAAGGAATGTTCTCACATTGCTCTTCTCTGGCCACAATTACAACTGCGCAATAACTTTTTTTTTTTATTATTTTTAAATATGCTATCACATATTACCATGTCACCATCATTTCTAATTGGCCCAGCCTTGACCAGCAGCATCTTTGGAGCTGCGAGGGATTGGCTCTGCCAGACATGAAGAAAGCTTCTGGCAGCTTCTCACAGAAGGCACCTCTGTAGGCACCCTGCTACCAAAGCTTGGCCATGCAAACCCTCTACACCCACCTGGACGTGTTCCTGTACAACCTGCTCCAGGTGACCCTGCCTTGGCACAGGGGTTGGGCTACATGATCTCTAGAGGGCCCTTTCAACCCTAATTATTCTGTGATTCCTCTCCAGAGGAGAGAATCCTGTGAATTGCCAGGGAGACGTAAATTTTTTATATGCAGAGAGGCTGAGAGAGCTCAGACTATTCAGTCTGGAGAAGGCTCGGGGGAAGTTATTAATGTGTGTAAATACTGGATGGGAGGTATCCAGTATTTACACACACTGAAGAAGTGTTAGCCAGACATCTCAGTGGTGCGCACTGACAGAATGAGTGAGAGGCAACAGGCACAAACTAAAACCAGGATATTCCACCTGAGCCAAAAAAAAAAATGGTTTTACTGTGAGGGCAAGCAAACACTGGCACAAGCGGGCCAGAGAATCCCTATCCATGGAGATATTCAAAACTGGACAGGATCCTGGGCAACACTCTCTCTGACCCTGCTTGAGAAGGGGAACTGAACTAAATGAGCTCAGGAGGTCCTTATCAACCTAACGACTGTGATTCTTACTTCCTTATCCCTTAATAGGAATTGACTTAGTATTTCCTTCAGACTGAAGGCGTCGCTTTCATTAACATTCAACAGCTCACATTTCTACAGAATCGCTTGGGTCTTCATTCTAATCAAATTATTAATTGCTCTCAAACAATGTATTTGAAATGGCCTTAGTTCATTAAGTCACGGTACAATTTAATTTAAGAGCATGCTATGAATACACAAATCAAGAAACACACTGTACTCTGAGCTGAGCTCTTGGTCTTTGAAAAATCTCTCAAACACAGTCTTACCTCTACACAGTGTAAGTTCCATTACATCCATATGCTTGTTTAAGATCTCTCATTGATACTTGAGATATGTCTGAAAGAACACTGTAACATGCAACTTTTGCACTAAGTTATGCAAACTTATGCAAAAGCTATGGCAATTTTATGTGTAATATGTCTATATATCTGTACAGACACAGATAGATAAAAACACGTGCAAAATTACATATAGTAACATCGCTTATTGATGGTTCAGCAATTCGTCAAAGACATTATTTGATCTTTTAACCTTTTTCAGTTAATTGCTCATTCTGCATCATTCAGGCCTGTTCTTGCCTACAGACATTAGGATCATAGAGAACTCAACAAAGCAGAGGTCTCTTGCCTTGTATTAATAAATGAGCAGATTAAATGCAGATTAAATAAAAAATGACACTACTATCTTCCAGTACTTTTTCAGTATTTATCTAAGATTGTGGTTTGGGTTTTTTAAAAAAAATACTGCATTTTAAGCCTCCTCAACTGATTTAGTTACATAATATATAGATGAACTAAACAGTTTCCCACTTTTATTCTAATCTTATATAGCTTCTATTTGATCTATCATGGAGAACCTCAGAAGGTTCTTCTTCATAGAGAAAGAGACCACAGAAATCAATGATCCACATAAAACACAAGAGGTGTTTCTTGGAAGGCAGCAAAGGAGGGAAGGAAAGAGGGGAGCTTTTGTAATACTTTTTTATTGTTTAAACAGCGATAATGTGTATAAGAAGTAAAATCCAAATTTAATCTTCTAATAGTGAAATTTAAAGATATATGAATCCACAGTTATAAGGAGATACATTTCATCAAGTCCTGATCCAGAATTCAACTGGGATTTTTGCAAAGTTACCCACAGATTAGCACTCTGATTCCTTCATTGCAATGAAATAAATGGGAAACACCCTAAAATAATCACTAGAAGTTGGATGACATCCATACAGAAGAGTATTAAACACCAGGGAGTCTACTCTATGCAGCAGATATTTTAATTACACAAATTATATCTGCAAAAAACTTAGGTTAAAGCCTTAAAAAGCAAACATTCTATTACACAACAATCACACATGCAAAAAACATAAAAACACACCTGGAAAAATACAGATGCAAACTTTTTTTTCTAAACACAGATACCAGAAAATACCTTTTTGTTCTATACAGCTTTTGCAAATGTCTTGTTTTTCTAAAAATACCCTGAAGTCACTTTTCAGATCACTTCCAGAAAACATTCTTCCTGCCTGATTTTTATTTTTTACATTTATGTAAATGTTAACAGAAAGAGGAAACAGTTTTACCTTCAGACTCAGGAAACAAGTCTGAAAATCTCTCCTCCCTCTATTTTACAAAGGGCATTTTAAATCACTCACCAGTTTGCCACCAGTGGTCCAAGACAGGTACCTTGAAGACTCTTTTTGACCATTCTAGCGTGTCCACATCACAGTGCTCACCAGCTACAAACATCGTTCTGAACCTTTAAATAAAAATAAAGTCTGTATCTTGATCTGGATGTGGAAAGGAAAACAAGACAATAAATACAATAAATGTCTCTGGCCACTGTCACAGATCAAGGGAAAAGACAAAGGAGGACTCGTACTTATTATTCTCTTTCCTACTAAGTAACAATTAGAATATTGTCAGCATCAATTTAAGCTACTTAATACTACATCATGTAAAAGAAATTTTATTTGCTAAATGCAAAGACCTTGGGAGACCATAGGCAAGTAACTATCAGTCGAAGTAAAAAATAATTAAATGCTCTGCACACAGTAACTAAGTAGATATCCTCATTAGCATTGCAGTACAATCTCCCACAGCCAGATGCATGTCATTGACATTTTGTTTCACTTTAAGTCTTTCCTCAATCCATTTTGAACTAAGAGGACTGCCGAACACAGGACTTCACTCCTGTCCTTCAAAAGTGGACACAAACTGCACTGATTTTGTAAAACCTGTAGACTTGTGGCCACAAAAGGAGAGAATTCTTAGTTATAGTAGGCATGACACAAATTTCACTTGGGGAATATCAATTCACATAGTGATGTCATTTAGAAAGAAAACTATGAGTTACATCTTTCCATGGAAATGAAATCCAGAAAGCAAATTAGGAAATGATGAGAAAAAGCAGATCAAGTAACCCAAGGGAGTCAGAAATGAGAAAGTGAAAGGCACGGATCAGCCTGTCTGACCATAGAACTTGGAATACCTCTAAGAGGAAACCTACAGCTCCACCTCTCACATAGAGACCACAGACATGCTGTAACAAGGCTGCCCAAGCCAAAGAGCATACTTTGAATATTCACACTTCGTTCCTCTCCAGCGGACAGGCACATACTGACAGCATAAAAGGCAGCCTCTCACAGGGTAAGGACTAGTGACCTATGTGCTGTGTAGATGCAAGGCAGGAGAATGTAGAGAGTAAAGGAACATCTGGAGAGAACATAAGTAAAACATGGGATGAAACATTGGATGTGTAAGAAGCCACGTGTCCTAAAATTGAAGGGTTTTTGATAGTGATGCTTGGCCTAGACATAAAAAATTGCATGAGTTTATTCTCTTTTAGATCCATTTACAGGTCCATAGTTAGAGGAAAAAAAACTTCCATAAGTAAAATATTGGGAACTAATCACCAATGTAGGCAACTCTGCACCAGCTAGATATAACCTGAGAATGCTCTTATCTGTGAATGAAGTAGCAGCAACAATCACAGAAGTATTTCTAACAATACTTTGATACGGGAAAGTCAATTTACTGCACACCTAGTTGCAAACTTACAAAAGTCAGAAAGTCTTGAAAAATATTACCATGTAGATGAAAGAATTCAACTGCCTTAATTTCAGAACAGTGTTTCAGCCAAGCCTCCTTTCTGACACTTCAAGAGGGCTTGGAACGGTTTTCTTTTTGGAATAGAGTGCAAGGGGTCAAAGGTATAAGCAGTTTCCACATCAAATAAGCTTAGTTTTCTGTACTCATACATATTCAACATTATTTTGGTAAACCGCTTTCTGAGCACACTGGAAGATACTGATTATAATGAGTGCGACCCCAATCAATATATTGCACTTGAATGCTTTTAATGGTAAAGCACAAGCCATTGCTGACAATTACAGCTAATAGCTAGCTAGAAGCTGCAGCACAGAATGAAGCTTATGATAGAAGAAAACAAAATATTATTTAAGTATTAACCACAAATATGTATTTTATGAGACTTTTTAAGACTCATTTGCATATGCAGGGCACTCCTGGCAAGCACTGCTCAATACACATTATATGCAAAATTCTGTTCTTAGGCATGCTAAAACCAACATTGCAGCTATGATTTAAAAATTAAATTAATGAATTCATGAAGTTTATATACCACTGAAGAATTCTGGTAAGTGTCCTTGTTTTAAAATAGGCCTATTAAAACACCAAGAACTTATAAGACTTAAGGAAAAGTTATCTTCTTATCCCCTGAGTCAAAAGCAAAATTCCTCTCCTTTGAATTGCCAGCTTTAATAATCAGATGTAAAAATCTGCAGCTGCAAGATCAACTTTATGTTGTGAGAAGAAAAATTAGCTCTTTGGCAAACTTGCACAAAAACACCACAAAGAGTATCAGAGCAAAGTGCCACAAGTCTAAGTGTAAGAATTATGGAATTATTTTCTCAAAGAGTATAGCAAAACAAGGAATGGCAATGGCTATGAAATGTCCCACTGAACAATTTTTATAGCCCACTTAAAACTTCAAAGCATGTCAGTGCACTTGCAATTGCAATCATCTATCCCTGCAATGCATTTAATTGGGAAGAAAGGTCTTAAAACCTCCCAGTTAAATAAATGTCCTCAGCTGTTCTGAAAACCTACATACCTA
Source organism: Orthonyx spaldingii (assembly GCA_013397795.1). Taxonomy (NCBI): domain Eukaryota; kingdom Metazoa; phylum Chordata; class Aves; order Passeriformes; family Orthonychidae; genus Orthonyx; species Orthonyx spaldingii. The sequence continues at coordinate 643,060 of VZTJ01005641.1, read as the reverse complement.
ACATGAAATTCAGCACATTCAAGCTTTTAGGCCCTATACAGGAGTCCAGCAGAATGGACTGCAAGTATCACCTGATATATAGGGGACAGATTAATGTTCCTAATGGATCTGAAGCAATATAAGTTGTTCAATATAGCACATACATTTTGGTGTCACTCCAAGCACAGAACAAACCACTTCTCCAAACTATATCCCAAAAGCTTAAATGATCATATGGGTAATAATCTGAGCTTCACTTTTCAAAATTAAAAGATGGTGGAAGAATTTTTTTCAAATTCTGGAAGTTTGGGGGGTTTTTTTCTGACAAAGAAAAACTCTGTCTGCATCATATTAAATAAGCTTTTTTTCCTAAAAATATAGCAATGAAGGTTCATTTGCACCTCTTAACATTAACTGGAAATAAAGAACTCTTACTAATTTTTAATGCACCTAGAGACTACATACATACATATATACATATACATACACATATATATTTATTTAAACATGTACAATTAAATAAATATTTTCATATCTTCTGATTTTTCTCCATTGATGTGTTTGTTCATTTCCCTCCCTAAACAGATTTTACCTTGGATATGAGAATCCAAGCATTGGAGATTTTGGTGAGAGTCACAAGAAACACAGGACACAACTGCAGCTCAGCTCCAGAAAGGCTCTTCTTCATAAGCACAGCTCAGGACTCCACCAGGAAGGGCCATATATGATCAACAGCAGCACAGATTAGGGGGCAGCAGGTAGAACTGCATTATATACTTCAATTGTATTAAGTTCTGGGTCTTAAACACACATCCTCTTAGCAATATGTGTGAAATGTCCATTCCACGAGAAAATATTTTCTTCTAACAGTTTTGAATTTGTTACTTTAATTACCATCCTCTTGTTCCTGTGTTATGAGACAGATAATGGAAGTTTCTTATCTACTTTATATTTGTTATTTCTTCACAGTTTTTATGCAGTCTCATATTTCCTTCTAAAGCAAGTGCATTATTATCTGGTCTCAGATGAACAACCTAGAATCTCTAAATGCTCTTCATAGAAAATTGCAGGACAGTCTCAACTGACCAAAAGTCAGGCAAGCAAAGTAGACTATGGGACACAAATGGCAAATTATTACTTATATGTTAATCTAAACTGCTGAGTTGTTGCCCCATTTCATGCAAAACCATCACTTGTCAATTATTTGGAAATTAGAACAATCCAGCTCATAACAATTATGTCAATTATAAGAGGAAGCGTGATTCCAAACATGGCAAGAGTTTATGGCTTGGTGTTATAGAGCTACCTTATGAAGAGAATGGAATCAAAGAGCTGAACAGAATATGCTTAGGTAGACAAAGCTCATGGAATTTGGATGTTACTTGTTTTTCCAACACAACAGGCAGCAACACTCAGCAGCACTGGACGATATCAAAAAATACGTCTTTAAATCTCTATAAATATGTGGTTGAACAGGGCTTTTGACCTATAGTATTAAAAACTGAACATCTCTTTTACTGTTAAGCATGAGCTGTGTTTAAGACATAGGTGACATTTTGTGTCAAAAGCAAACAAATTTCAAGATTTGACTTCAATAGCCACAAGGAATTTAAAGCATACACACTAGAACCTTTAGAAACCTCATATACAATTTCATACAGAGGACAGTGATGCCAGAAACATAATTTCTTAATAGAAATTTATTTAACTTATGTCATTTCAAAAGAACACCAGTTTGTTTATAATTCAATTTACTCATGTAAATCAAATACTCCCTTATGTATGGAAGCTGGCATAGCCTACCACCTCTTTATCAGTAACTGTCTTTTTTAACATGATTTTTTTAACGTGACATTGACCTTTACCGTTTTTTTAACAGAACTTTTCAGATATAAAATGTACTATGGTGGAAACCTCTTTCAGGACTGCATTCCTAGATGCAGAGTCTCTAAACTAAAGGATCCATTTTAGTGCATGTAGCATAAAGACATTTCAAAGATACTTCACCATGTAACAGAGAAGAAAGCATCATAGATCAAGTAAATAAACTAAGACTGTTTTCAAACTGAATCAGACAGAATTCACTTGACCTTGAACAGAAAAGTCCATTCAAGTAACACCCAAACCCAAGTATTTTCCTAGAATGGAAATTTTAATCACCTGATAGACTTTCTTAACAACTGTACCTACTAAATATTAAATGCTGCATTAGAGAGTTTAGTAAAGAGACATCACGTCCCAGTGAACAACATGGCCCAAAGCTGAGTGAATTATGAGACAACTAAAGGTGTAGACAAGTGGAGCAGCTCATTCGATATGCACTGAATAGGAATGATTAAATACCTTTTTACATCTGTGGCAACTGATACTGCAAGGAGACTCTTATCTGGAATTCTCATTTGCCCAGAAAATGTGACAACTTACAAAGCAGGTTAGCAGATTTCCCATTAAATGAATACTCTAAAGACAAAGTAATTGCCTAAGAAATGCCAAGGAACAGCAATTAAATTTTCTAGCATCTGAATCACTTTCTTGTCAATAAACATCATAGGACAATAGTGCATTAGTGTCTCAAATGAACTTGTTTCTTATTTCAAGTAGGAGTAAGGATTGATGATAGCAGTCAAAACACATGGAAGAAAGTCACGATAAACTTGTAATGAATACCTCAGGAATAAATCCAGCTTACTAATAATAAACTTTCCTGGGCAATTAAGAATGTGGAGGTCTAATGAAGCTACATGGCTTTGCACCTTCCCCTTCTCTTTGAACAAAGGTGGTAACAGATGTCCTTGTGACTGAATACTGCCTATACAGTCTGACACAGTCCTTGTTGGATGCTGAGCAAATTATTCAACTTCAAGATTTGATGTGGTCCATACCCATGTATTTTTCACTTTTAGAATGCTTACCATAAGATACAGAAACTTGGTCTGTAGAAGTATTAAACACTCACAGATCCAAGCTACTGTGAGAAATACTTATATTAATATAATATTAGTAACACATTTTAACCATATAATGCTAAGAACTCTGAAACAGTGGCTCAGACTAGATATTCAAAACTAACAGAAGACTTTGACTTCAATCTCTCTGTGCCTCAGCTTCCCATCTGCAAAATGCAGATAATACCACTCTCTCATCTCACAGGGGATTTATGAGGATGAACTCAGTCAAGACTTTGAAGTACGCTAATAGTATAGTGATAAACACCTTAAAACCAGTACAAGACAGCAAATAGCTCTTTGGACACATAATCATAAACAATAACAAAGTTTTGAGGGAGCAACCAAAACATTGACTAGCTGCTGATTAAACAAACACTAAAGATACTGTGCACTCAACAAAATGAGAGCTCATGCAGGAAAACAGTATGGGATGACATAATCCAAGACTGTACAGGGAGTAAAATAAAAGATGGGAGAAGAATCCTAACTCAGTAAAAACACTTAACATTAGAGTCATAGACTTTTCAGCAGCTTTCATCTCCTCAAAACTATCAATATAAATTTACAACCATGTGTACAAATATGTGTATGCCTACATATTCAAGAATAGATTAAAATGGCATTTTACAGAGGTGAGCAAAACCCCAGATACTCTGTTATTCTTAGTTCATGCAACCTGTTTCTGGAAAAAACTGCTTCCAGTGTATCCTTACTTCACCTTTTCAGAGAGTACTGCTTTCCCAAGGCTGCCTCAGGGTCCTGCTGACGGATTGCTCTAATTGCAGTTGGTGAAGTAAAGAAGGCAGTTACTTCATGCTCTGCTAGCACACGGAAATAGGCACCAGCATCTGGCGTTCCCACAGGCTTCCCCTATGGAGAGAATAATTTAAAATGTCACAGGATAAAAATACCTCATAATTCCTTGACAGTTCAAGGCCTGAACACATAACAGTAGTGGTAGTACAGCAACAGAAGTAATTTCAAGTAAGACTTCAAAAGAGGCTTTGTTAAAAATAATAATACTTTGAGTATATTAATCTGTAGAATTCACAAGCTTTGGGAAGCATCCCTTACATGAACACAGTACATACTAGTTACTACTTAGAAAACTAGGACAAATGGACATGCAAATGAAAAGACAGACACAAAGAATGTTATTGCACTGGCAGCAGAAGGAGTCATGTCTATATCTACCCTGAGAAGCAGTCCAGAAAACACCCATGTTCCCTCTGAATAAGGAGTCTCTGGACACAGTGGCACTGCAGCTATATTCTCATGCACAGATAGCTTTTTCTTATCTAGAAATTTTTCCTTAATTCTGGAAAAAGTTCCACTTGGCTGCTTACAGCTGGCTTTTTGGAGCCTTCATGCTACCCCATGTGAAGAGTGGAGAGATCCTGAAGGGCCTCTATTCTGTTTCAGTGTGCTACCAGATTGTGGTCTGGTTTGGGGGTTGGGTTTTTCTTGAGTTAAGGGGCACAGTCAAGAGAACTGTAAACAGAAGTAATCATTTATGACAACTTGTTCAATGTCAAGTAATCCTAACAAAAGATAATCAAGAATACTTTCCTGTGGTGTTCAAAATATGAAAAGCAGTCAGCACAGAATCATATAGTCACAATCTTACTGTATGTGTAATTACTACAGTGTGTGCACTGCTCCATATATATTCTGAAACTAAAAGGTGATGTTAATGTAGAATGAGTTTTAGCTCTACAGGTATCACCATAACCTTTTCACTAGAAAGGCCACATGTAGAAGATGAACTTTGAGAGAGCACGCAAGTTGAGAGACACACACTTTTCCCACTTCATCCAGCTGGGCCTGAACACTGGCGAGAGCATCGATGAACCATTGATCAGATTCAAAGAACACAGAGCAGCCAAGGCTGGATATGGTTTGGCAGCCCTATGGTGAGACACTGCTACTGGGGAGAGGTATTCACAAAAAAAGGATCACCATGAAAGATTTTACAAAACAAGACAAAATAGAATGTACAATTGAAAAGGCTTGCTTTTTTTTTTTAAAGGATGAAGCAGGCAGTGAGAAACAAACGGAGAGAAAATATATGAAAAAAACCAGTTCCCAGCCCAAGTAGCAGAGAGTAGTACAATCAACACCAAAACCCCTCTTTTTGCTACCAGCCTACCCTTAATTACCAAAAAGAAATGCAAAATGATGCTGGCTGAAAAAGAGAGTTAAGTCCTTTTTCCTGTCAAATAACACATACTACCCAAAGAAAAATCTTCGCCAGACCATCTTGAAGCACCCTAGCAGACTTCTTCATCACAGCTTTCATGTGTTCCTCAGTATTTGTTCATGAACCTATTTGTTCAAGTCGATGTCCTCTCCCTGTAATGTTCACTATACCTGCAGATTTGTACATACCTGGTTAAGAGTTCAAACCCACATCACTAATGCTAAAGCAAATGGTCTCAGACTCTGAAAAATGACAAATTTCCACAAGCTTCTTTTTAACTAATTGTGTAATTGAACTAGTATCTATCATCTTGGACACCAAAACACCTAGCTCTGGAGCAAGCTGAAACTGGTTAGTCTGCCAGTAATAAAGTAGGCTGTTACTTTTAACCAAATATAAATAACCAGAGCCCATAAAAGGACTATGTCTGGCCCTGAGCACACCCACTCCCTCCCAAGTCCCACTTCACACCTGATCCCTGCCTGAGCTATGCCACAGACATGCTTGTGCCTCAAACTTGAACAAGCCTGAGCCTGAGAATATCTTCTACACAAACTGTTAAATCTTCAGGAGTGAATGGGTTGACATGCAGGACTCTGACAAGTGGATATTTATGTCACAGGTAAGCTAAAGCAGTTTAGATTTGGAGTTACCAGTTTCAGATTTGGAGAAAAACAAATAAAACACAAACAGTAGAAAGAAAATTCACCTGACAGTTGACAGGAAACATAACCCAGAGAATAAGATATTCATTTAGGAAAAAAAAATCCAGCACAGGTGTAAAATATGCTTACTGATTCAGCAGAAAAACTTCCCATGTGTCTTGGCAGCTGTTCAGAGTTTAGCAAATGCATGAACAAAAATTGACATAACGTGTGAGACTGATATGGTTAATGGCTCAAACATTTTTAAGATCACTGAAGGACTTTACCCACTGTAGCAAAGTGTACAAAGAAGCAACTGCTCATCTGTGACCACCAAAGTCCATCCCTCCAAATATGCCTCCTGATGGGAGTTTGGACTGTGAGTTAAGCCACCTGACAGGGAACTTGAGATAAGATAAAGGTGGCACTACTGTCCAATTATCTCAGGTCTAAGGAGAAGTAAACAGGGCTGGGAAAGATGAATGTCTCCAAGAGGGAGGAGGTGAGATTTTAGGAGTGTGATGGTGAAACCTCTGGTCAACATAAGACAGAGGGAGTGAACATCCACCAACATGGGAAAATCACATGAGAGGCGGCTCTCATGTCTTAGAAGGGGTCATAAACCATCAAAGACCCCCCAAAGGTCCCCAGATTCATTCCTCAGGCCTTCTACCCGAGGACTGCATGTGATTCAAAGTTTTGCAACAGATCCAGAGTCTGCTGCATGACAGTGTAAAACTCCCTCACAGGGGAGGTGCTTGGGCATTCCCATGTACACCTGAACGTATATTAAAACCCATTGAACTCTATGTTTCGTGGGACCCCCACCACAGAGAAGACCAGAAGAAGAGGACCAACAGGACACCACCGGATCCAGCAGGGGTGGTGACTAACTTTCCACTTAATCTGTTTCTCTTTCTTTCCCCCCTCCTTATCTCTTTTTGCTATTTCTTTCTATCTCTCTACGACACATTTACTGATAAAATCTATACTATTGACTTTGGCATCTGGTCTTGTTTGCACCTTAATTCATCTCTCTAATAATCAGATCATAACATATAAGGAAACTATATCTGAGATAGTGCAAATTAATTCCAGAACCCAAAAGCCACAAATAAAATTGCCAGATAGAGTTCTCATTTATTACACAAAAATTTTAAGAAGTACTACAATATTCCATGAGAGGCTTATTACCACATGCAATTTTTATTTTTAAGAGTTAGCAATATAAACAGTAAACCACAGGGTAATTGAATTCAGAATACGCTGATAGACTGCTGAGTCAATTGGGGACTATGAGCACATGAAATGCTTCCACTGGATTTCTGCAGGGATGAGTTTGAGACCCGTTGCTATTCAGTATTTGCATCAATACTGGAGATGAAAATTGATTTTAAAAGTTACTGGCAATAATATCTATGGTTGACAGGAAATGAGAGCATGGTAAACAGGAACAGAGCAGTCAGAAAGAGAGTGATCTGTCTCATCTAATTTAAAAGAGAAAAGAACAGACACTTCTTGTATCAGCTGGGAAGATTCACACAGAAAATACTTTCTTTTAACAACTTACCAAGAGACTCTGAGACAGACAAACAGATAGGAACACCTTTCTGGAAGCACTTAGCTTTAGCATGCAATTTATGAGATGTCGAACAGCTGAGCAGACATCCTGAGGCAAAATGTGCTGATAATTTATGATTTCATACATGATTACCAAAAAAAGATTCACACACAGCAAGAATCATCAAGGGGATAGGAAAGTTCTTGTATGGAGAAAGTGAGAGGCCACCAGGATAGATTACTTGAGGAAAGAGACACAGAAGAAGAGCTATAATAAAATATCCAACGATGCAGGAGTAACAGTGCATCAATTCCCTTTCTGTCTGACCCCTAACAACACGAGGTTCTTCAATTAACACTAAATCCAAAACTACGAGGAAATTCTCTCTGTATAGGAAATGTTGTGCATGGAACTCATTGCCACTAAAACCTGCTGATGCCAAAGCACACAGAAAATCCTGATGTATCAGGATTCGAAAGAGTGTGTTCACCGAGGCATTCATCCTTCTGATGGTGACCCTGCTGCCAAACCTCCACAAAAGAGATGACATGTCCTCCTGAATTTGCTCCACAAACAGTATGGGTGATGGCAGAGTGATTACAAAACCACCAGCCTTCAGAGACAGTATTTGCTTTGTAACTGATTATACTGGCTTACAAAATGTGCTGGTTTAGGCTAAATTTGGAGAGGGGACTTCTAAAAGAGTCTCTTTTAGAAGAGTAGATTTCAGCAGCCCCTCCTCCCCAAACCAGTTTGGGAAAAACTTTCTTCGAGAAAAGTGGAAAAAACTATTTCTTTACTAGCAAATTGAATAATATTAAACAAATGGAAACTTTTAGTTGTTTTGAAGAGTCAATGAGTCAGAGAAATGTCTTTGGCTGCGGCTCAGTCAGGTTTAGTCTTTTCAGAGCTTGGGTTCAGCGGCCATGCCCGGCGTGCTGCTGGTACCCCCCAGGCAGGTGTCCTGATATTTTGGACTAGAGAGGTGCTGATCCCGGAGAAAGGAACTACAGTCCAGGTAAAGTTCTTCTTGCTTCAGTTAACGAGGAAAAAAAAAAACTAAAGAAAAAAAACCTAAAGGACAAACTCTCTGTCTCTTGCTCTTTGCTAGAAGCCAAGTAAAAGAGAGTCTCAGAGCATAAACTCTCCCCTTATCTTCTTTTGTCTTGCTGCTGGAGTCAAAAATATGTAAACAAAAACAAAACCTGTGCTGGCTCTCTTTGACTGAATTAAAGGGATAAAAACTCATTTCTGAGCACAGCAGATGATATGGAATATATAGCATAAAATACATAACAAAATCACTCTAGGACACAAAAACAGCAAGAAAGGCTGGATGTCTTCAAGAACTGTGCCAAAGGAGAATAATTTCAGATCTGTTATTCTTATGTATCCTTCAAATTTTCTGCAACTACAGGACTCCAGAGAGCCTTGTGAGAGACTCCAGGCACACAGATGTCTTGCTACAGATCTGTGTGGGACATCTTCTTCTCTGTCCTAGCCTACTCAAATGAAGTCCTTAATGCCAGGTTCATGACAAGTGTGGATATCCTCTTCCCTACCCTAGCTCCAGTTCAAAGTCCTGAACACTGGAACTACAATGCTGCCTTTTTTCTGACATCACAGGACCACAAGTAGTAACTAGACTTTCTATTTATACTGCCCTATTGCTTACAGCTTGAAACCCTATTAGCAACAGCAACCCAGAGTCAGCTGTGAGACTTCAGGTAGCTTATTTGTTGCTGAAATTTGTCATATCATGTCTTGGAGAAAAACAACACAGGACAGATTATTTAAAACAAACAAACCAAAACAAAAAATATACTTGCTTTTGTATTCACGAGAATTCATCACCATTTTTGTATTCCTGGCAATGGTGTAACAGCAAGTGAAAACTGAAAGCATAGTTTCCATAGTAATTGTTAAAATGACAAGTTATCACCTAAGTAATTTAAAAATAAACAAAACACTTGAAGTAGCAAGGGTATGAAGTCAGCACAGTTTATATTCAGCAGTGGTTGTCCCCAGACAAAAGGAATGTGGTGTTCTTCCCCATGGCTAAATAGCACACTGATACTCCTTAACCAAAAATATATAATTAGGCAACCACTTAGGAGATTTCACAAAAAATTTCTGAATATTCACTGTTAATACAGTCTTCTGAGCAGAGGAAAAATTATGCACTATTCTCTTTGTAAATATTACAGGTGTACAGACACCTTCCTTTTCTTCCCATTTTTAATCCTCAAAAAGATGATGTTTATGTCATGAACAATGTCTGAAGCCTTGATTAATGGCATCTTAGAGAAGAAAAATGGTAAATGTACTATTTCTGTTTAATAATGTTGTCACCAAGAGCAAAGAATCACAATGCAGACATGTAGGTCAACCCAATATTAACTCTAATTTCTCTTTAATGTTCACTGTTAAAAAAAATAGGATTTTTACTCCTTTTATTTTCCAAAACCAACAGTTTAAACTCAGAGGCACCGTTACAATGACAACAATCATGTTGATCCCCATGCATTCATATAGAGATAAAACCTCACTGTAAGATACCTAGGCAACAGAAAATACTGAAGAACTCCTTACTTCACTCCCTATTCTTTCTTGGCTTAATCTACACCTGCTAGAATGAAAACCTCTTCATTGCAGTGATTCTCTTCTGACAATTCATGCAACAAATTTTATGTGGCCTACCACATCATCAGTGTTCAAAAGCAGTCACTACAAAACTATCAAAGCCTTTTTATTATCTGCAAGCACTTGCCAATCTTCTTACACTGCATTCCTCTTCTGCCTAACTATTGTGGTGGTGCTGAGTTAATCCCCTTAGAATGAAGAATCTAATTAACATCTATTAGGTGCTTAAACATTAATTAGACTATGGTAATTTAATACTCTAGTTAACACTATATTTGAGTCTATAAATGTGCATCTCTGTTACAGGGTGAAGTTTTTGCTCCTTCTTACTCAGAAGATCCAGGAAGACAACTGTGGTCCCCAGCCTTAAAATTCTAGGAATTTAGTGGGATATCACTGGGGTTTTTCCAGACAAACTAGAAAACTGAATTATTTTGTAATAGAATTAAACTTTAAAAGTATTAAAAATTATTTCTTTCTATATTTTTTATTATTTTGTTTCTATTTTTTCTAGTGAAAGTAATTTATATCTTTGTCATAGGTGGGGCATCCATGAATGCACTTGTGTGAGGACTTTTTCTGCTCCTTCACTGCAAACAGTCATCAACCCACTGTGCACTGAGGAGTGCGTGGAGTGGGATGGGAAGAATACCACTGGACATCAATATCTTGCAATTTGACAAGTGTTATGCAATTATTCAAAAAGAACTGATCCCCAATACTTCTCTCTGTCCTCAGTTTTCCCTCTTTCACAGTTGTGTGCTTCACATATTCCCCTGAGTAATTCCATCCAAAACCATGGCTAATTCAATTATACCAGACTCCAGCCTGCTATGTCCTGCCCTTCATGACCTTTCCTGAGTGTGATTTGGGGCAGAGAAAGAAATAACGTATTGCCAACAACCACTACCTTATACATTGCATTTCAAAGAAATTCTATCACCCTGAATGGTATTTGTTGCTCCAGAAGCTGACTGCAGCGCAGTATGTGGATCAGAAGTACAGTATGTGGATCCAGTATGTGGTCAGAAGTACAAATACCACTACACCACTGCATAGGTCCCTAATACACTGCATTTGAGATAGTGTGACTGGGCTTTTGTGCAGAAGCTGAGGAGAGCTGTTATCAAGGTATGCCACATCCATGGATTCTGCAGTTGCCAGAAACAGGCCTGGTACACAGGCAGAGCTGGGATGGGGCAGGTGATCTCTGATGGAGCTTGTTCCTACACAAAACTTCCCTCACAGCTCACAGACCCTGGAAAATTCTCTCAACGCAGAGGAGCTCTCACAAACAATCCAGAGGCTCGTGCTGCCTTTCCACAACCCTGCAACCAGTGCCCTAATTCCACCAGAACCTCCTAAACACAGTCCCTCACTCACTACATGTACAGGAAAGGAGTATGCACACTTACTCACATGGGCATCTGGACCTGCTGAGGCAGAGAGGGGATGTTTCTGCAAGTTGTCTCACAGGGTCCTCTGTGGTTGCAGACACATTTCATAGAAAAATAGAATCATAGCAGCCTGGGCCTTAAAGTTCATCTAGTTCTAACCCTCCTGCTGTGGGCAGGGACACCTTTCACTAGACCAGGTTGCTCAGAGCTCCATCCAACCTGGCCTTAAACATTTCCAGAAATGGGGCATCCACATATAGATATGTACAGTATTGTAGGACACTTTTCCCTGGACTTTTCTCATGGACTGTGGGTCCTGGAACTAAGGGTGTTGAGGTTCTCATGATCAGTGAGCTTGGTGGAGTGCTCCTCCCTCCTCTGGAGATCTGTTCATCATGTCTGTGGTAGGGGCACACACAACATGCCATGTCTGAAGAATGGTTTTGCCACCTCATTAAGAGCATGGTCTTTCTCTAATTGAAATTAATGCAGCACAGCTTGTCAGCACTCTCACACTCTGCAGCAGGCTTGACTTTATTAACAGAGTGGTGTGACAGGGTGCTAAAGCAGCCTTTGGGCCTATCAGAGGTCATGCTGTCAAGGTCCAGGTTGCCCCTTGCTCAGTATTCTGGAACACCAATGCAGTGGTTCTTACTATTGCAAAATATAGTAGTAGGAAAGAGAAATAATTTTAAATAATTTATCTTCCTGCCTCATGACTAGAGAGAAAATCAACAATAAATTCTGAAAAAAAAGCAACGTAAGGCAGCATGATTAGTTTTTTGAGCAGCAAGGCAGGATGCCGCAAGCCACTCTAATTGGACTAGTCTCCTCTCCACCCCACTAGGCTTCATTGCCTGAAGGAAAGGACTAAGCCCCAAATGTCATCTGAGTCTTGGGTTCAGTTTCCTTGAGTGGTAGAGAGGAGAAAAGAGATAAGTCTCCTTAGAAGTTTCAGTTCCAACCATATAGCTCTCAATTGCATCCAGATCAAATCCAGTACGTATTTTTCATCACAAGACAAGTAAAACACAATACCCTTTCCTAATTTCAAAACAAAGGTCTGTCTAATCAATAACACAGGTGCACTCCACCATCTGCTATTTCTAGTTCTTTGTTTCAGAGTTCCTTACACCGCTGACCCTTCACACAAAGGTAGACGAGTTTGAAGGATGGTGAAGTAAGTTTTCCTTAAAAATTAATAATAGGTGAGACAGTATAAACACTGATGATACACACACATTTTAAACATCTGTGGCATGAAGAATAGACAGGCATAAATAGGATCAGCTGGATCATCAGTTGGAGAAGTGCTCCCATTTCCAAGGGTTTTTTTTCAGACTGCATCATACCTCATACAAAACTGTAGTATTACCATGAAGGAGAGGTCCATAGCAAATGTAGGAATGACCAACAACCCAGCCTAAGTCAGAAGCTGCCCACCACACCTAAAAGAAATATAAACAAAATTATAGTTAGGAGTTATAAGAGGCATTCAAAAATGCTTACACAACATTTAAATAGAATTACCTCACCAGGTTTGAGGCCATATACAGCTGACATGGTCCAGTTTAGCATAACTGCATAGCCACCTGTTGGTCTCACAACACCCTAAAAGAGAAAATTTGAATATTTAAGTATTTAAGGTTAAGATTTGAAGGATACAATTATACTGCTGTCTTCAAATAAATGTTAAGGTTTTAGCAGCAATAGGATTAAAGCTGTCTAACTCCCATACTCCTCACTTAAGAAAATGATCTATTCCAACAAGAACATACTAACACTTCCACTAAAGAAGTCATTTTGGAAAACAAACAAAAACCAAACATACAATAAAACATTCAGAAGATAACTAACAAAGCTAAAATTCTCATACAAGTTGGATGTACTAATATTTAGTCAATATATGGTGACAAAAAGTACAATTAAGTATTTACCTCACTTAAACTGTACCATCTAAATGCTAGGCATATTTTAAATTCATTGCCTACTCTCTCTGTATTATCTCTGGAAAAGAGGAGCACCTGAGAACTAGACAATCCCTAAAACAACTGGGGTGAATTACTCCCTGAAATGTGCCTTTCTGCCCTCTTTTTAAAGATGTGAGAAAATAGGCTTAATCCAATGTATATTTTTTAAAGTTTACTCTCTAGCCTGAAGTGCACATATGAATGCTAAATGAACACCATCCCAGTCTTCAGCTAAAAGACAGATTTGAAAATCAGAATGAGAGATTATCAGTAGTATCACACACCTTGGTAAACCAAAAACCAGCTCTGGAACATCATTACAGGGAAAATTTTGGAAATATTTTGCAATATTAGTATGGTCAATATACATTTCATCACCTTCTAGTACACTATTCCCGAGGAAAGGATTAAGTAAACTGTGTCCTGGTGTCCTGAACTAAAATTCAGATGAAATCCACTGGATCAAACAAATAGGAACTGTGCAGACATTACAATGCAGCTGTCTGTCCATGCTAGGCATGGTACATTCTCTTGATGTACTTAATAGAATGAAATAGGCACTTTCAGGCCTCATCCAAGAAATGAGGGACTGCAGAAATACATTAACTCATTAAAATGGAGATTGCTAAGGCAGAGAATGGTTTACTAACACTTCACCAATTTCAGGCAGCAGATTGCCTTTGTTCGACTCAACTTCTAACTTAGCCCCTGCTCTGAGATCAACAGAAGTTTTTTATGAAGGTCATAACCAAGTAGTTTTACCTGCATGACCATTTAAATTAAGTTCTTTCAATGAATAAAAAAGTTATTTTATTTACTGAGAGTTACTTATTGTAGCTTGCTGCTAGTTGCAAATCTCTCTCTTGTAAGAGTGATTGATTCAAGGTATCTATATTTTTCTCTGCAGAGACAACACAGCGAAGTAAACATCTGAGAACTATTACCTCTGAGATACTCCATTGATACTCAGTCAAGGAAACTACCATTTGTAACAAAGGATCTTATCTTGGGCTTTTTGACAATATAACTGCAATTTAGGACACATATGTTGCTTTCAAGGGCCCACATTGAAGCTAAAAGCAGATATTTTTCTCAGCAAAACTGATGTTTGTTTTCCTATACATCCTAAGAGATTCTGAACATTATAGGCAACACCATTAATAATTTTTTAGTAGTAGAACTGTTCTCTCCAGGGTGTCTGAATCAGTGGTGATAAGAGTATCGCCAGAAAATTATATTTAGCTTGTCTTCCACATTGAAAAAGAGCATTGTAAGTACGAAGCAAACACTCAGAGAGTTCACTTTTAAAATACAATCCTTTAAAAATAGTTCATTAAAACTAATTTACATTCAAAAGCAAACATTTTCAAAGAATACCCTTTGTTAATTTTCATTTCATCTAAACTTCTATTTTCAGGTTATTATGTACTCAGAATTGTACAGTAACACAAGCCTTCAGAACATGCTTTATTCCATTTAATCTGTAATGTCATTCACCATGTCTTATCTACAAGAAAATTAGCTAATATGTAAATAATGAACAAGATTAGTCAGCAATAAATACTATCACACAAGTGATATATTAACTGATGTTGTCATTAAGTGACTATACTATGCTTATCTAAGCAAGTTAAAACACAGAAGATAGTACTGAATAAAAGACATTCTGCTATCCTCAAAAGTTTTAGTACAAAAATTTGAAGCAAATGCATCTAATCTTTCTATTACTACTATTTAAATAAACAAATGTGATTTATTCCTAGACACTGCCTTTAAAACAGCAAAATGTGAATAAATGAGAATAAACCATTTTTAGCAATCCTTATCATTTACAGCACTGTGTTCTGGCAAACATTTTCAACCCTTTCAATTAAATATTTTTTCAAGGGGAACTGAAAACAGTTGGTCACAGATACTTAGACTACTGATAGTCCTTTACCTTGGGCAAACCTGTTGTTCCAGATGTATACAGAATATAAAGTGGATGGTCTGAGGGAACAGAGACACATCCTGAACACTGTGCTTTTGCAAGCTCTTCTTCCCAATCAAGATCACGACCTTTGGTAAGAGGAACATGGCCCTACCCATTGAAAAATAAGAAAATTGTCAAAAGAAAACCAGATGGAATAAATGGAATTCAGTCAAAAAAACATGTACTATTCAAATTTTTTACATAGTACTACTCATTTTTTTGTACAGTAATCTCTCTACTGCATTAGTTTTATTTGGTATTTAAATCTTATTAATAAAATGCTCACCCTTAAAATTAAACAAACTACAATAGATACAGTAAAATTTTACTTGCCAAAAAGTAAAGGCACATGCATTACACAAACATCTATCTGAAAGTTAACATAAAGGCACTACAACTGTACACTCACCAAATTAGGTCGCTGGTAAACAAGAACTTTATCAGGTTTGCACTGTACCCTTGCCAGTGCTCCTTCTAGGAGAGATAGGTACTCCACCTTCCTTTTCGGTTCTACTCCAAAACTTGCTGTTACAATAAGTTTGGGCTAAAAAAAGAAGTTATATAGTTAATATGTATATTTGCAATATATTTTCCATTAAACATTTTCCATTAAATTCAATGTGTAAAATTTATCTTTACATAATTAGAAACAGGGTTAGATCAGTTTTCTAAAGAAAATCAAACTTGTGTGATCTCACTGCCCATGCATCTGCATTTTGTTTGGAAGAACATTAATAACTTCTGACACTGCACTACTTTCAAACAAATTTGAGTATGAAATCAACAGTATTAACTTCTTATTAGTTGCACAAATATTAATGATCCCTGTCCATCTTAGCTCCTCCACTAAGGAAGAGTGGTACAGTGATGTCAACAGTTTTCTGTACTGTCTTGCCTTCTTTCTAATGCTTTCAATTTCATATTTCAATACTAGCTGTAGAACTTTGCTAGTTTTTTCAGAGCTGAAAATAAAAGTCACAGGAGGAAAAACAGGAGAAAGAAGGAAAAGAAGGCAAATAAGAGATGGCAGAAAACTAGAAATACAAGCAGAGACTAAGGTACATGAGGGAAGTAAGGCTAGAATCTTTCAGGAGATGGTTGAAAGACTGAGAGTGTAAAACTACTAAAATTCAGATTTGTATAGTTCTGGGGCTTTTTAGACTACTTTCTATTTCCAAATGTGGATTTCACATCTTTGTCATTAAATTAACCACAGGTTTTATCTAAGACATCCTAAGTCAAGAAATCTGCAATAGCTATTTTGACTTAGGTCTGAAGATAAGTATTTTTATTTTTTGTTTTTCAGGGGAGAAAAGGTAGCACCAAAGAAACTATGTGTTAGAACATATTTTACTTGGAAAAGAATAAGTCTTCAATCTCCTCTGTTTTGAAGTTTTAGAAGTATATTTATTTACTATATGCCCCACAGTTTCATCAAGCTAGTTTACTAATTGCATGCATTAGCATAAATGTCATTAAGTAGGCATAAATCACAATGCCATGGTTAAGGCTGCATTAAATTCAGCAGAGAAGGCACAGATTAAGTTGCTTTCTTGTGCAATAATAAAATGTTTCCTGTCCAAATCTGTCATTCAGAAAAGATCCCTAATTGATGTGTATTCAAAATAAAGATTTCAGATGAGCTTTAAAATTTAAGCATTTATCAATTTTCTTTTTCAGAATGCACTGATTTAATAAGAGATGATACAATAGAATGCAGTTAAACTGAAAATTCATCAGGAGGCTACCTTGAAGTTAGACTGTAATAAATACAAGATACACAGTTCTGTTCAAGTGTTAAGATAAAAGACTCTGGTCATCACTAGTTTTATAGTAATTTGTAAATGATGCCACCTGTACTCATCAACTGCTTTGTATGCAGTAAGGACATAGAAAACTAACCAATACTAAATTAGCTAAGGTGATGTATTATCCACGTGAAGAAGCATCATAGATCACTCTGTGCAAATCAAAGGCTCACTACTGGTTTTAACTGCTCTTTTCTATTGTTTTACCTCTCTGCCTAATGACATTATTTGCTGCACCTCAGCTCCCATATTGCTTTTATACATCCATTTCACACCTCTTCTGTGGCTCCATGTAGTCCTACATGTTAAGATTAGACAGAACTATAACCAGTTCGAAGAAAAACCAGGGTCTGCTGAAGAAGAAATGACAGAGCTATGGAAAAAAACAACAACAATATGAAATAGAGATAAAGCAAGGCCCAGTAGTACAAGACGTTGGTACAAGACAACACTTTTATTCTGTTGTAAAGACGACTCCTTACAAATTCTTCTATAGTCTCTAATACTCCTCACGTGACACAGCTGACACTTTTGAAGGCGAGGATGCCATCCAGAGGGACATGGACAAGCTCAAAGAGTAGGCCCATGACAACCTAATGAGTGAAGTTCAACAGGGCCAAGTGCAAGGTCCTGCACCTGTGCCAAGTCAACCCCCCAAAATTCAATGCACTCTGGGGAATGAAGGGATTGAGAGTAGCTGAGAAGGATTTGGGGATGCTGGTGGATGAACATGAGCAATGCCTGCTGCAATAGGACAAAGAAGTAATGGTTTTAAACTAAAAGAGGGTAGATTTAAATTAGATATAAGGAAGACATTTTTTGCATGAGGGTGGTGAAATACTGGCACAGGTTGCCCAGAGAGGTGATATATGCTCCATCCCTGGGAACATTCAAGGTCAGATTTGACAGGGCTCTGAGCAACCTGATCTAACTGAAGATGTCCTGCTCATTGCAGGGAAGTTGTACTAGATGACCTTTAAAGGTCCCTTCCAACTGTTCTATGATTCTATGAACCTATCTATTGTTTTGATATTACAAATTATATATTCCCAGGCTCAGGTGACAGGAAAGATGACAAAAAATCCTGTTCTCATGCTCTGTATCACTTCATCACAACTCACTGCAGGATGCTTGTAACTGTCAACACCTGACACAAGTAGAAATTACCTGCTGCAGGACTTTGCAGCATTCCCAGACCTATTTAAAATTCAAGAAAATTAAGGTAAGCTGGCCAAGTGTATGTACCTTTTCATAGTCACTAGAAAGTGCTTGTTATTTCTTTCACTCAGACTTTCCAAGAGAATGTGAAGTTTGATCTTTCTTTCACAAGAATATCTTACAGCCAGCTTTCCACTGCACATTTTTAATGCTTTCTAATTAATTTTATCAACATCAGGTCCTGTACTGCAGTATTTAAACAAATTCACATAAAAGAGTAATAAAAGTGTTAGGTTATTGTGTGGGTGGTTTTTTTACTATCACAGGTACTTACAGATAACCTCAGGAGTGCGCAATTCACTTACCATGAAAGTTTTACCATGTTGAAAATTGGAGCATGTTTTGAAATTTAGATTGAGGATGTGCCTCTCCTCTTTACTTACATGTTCATTAGACATCAAATGGACCAAAAATCATCCATAACACTTAGATCTGCCTTTTAAAGATACCAAAAGGCAATGTAAATTAGGATTATTAGCCTGCAGCTAATAATTCGATAGCTAACCCTTCAAGAGTTGTTATGTGACCTTGGGTACAAAACTTAAACTTCCTCTCTTTTCATTTTAATGCATGAAGCAAGGATTACGATTATTGTGCTCTCTCCCTTTTTTACCTGGTGAAAAACCATTGGGATTAATTAGTTAATAATTGCAAAATACTCTAAAAGTAAACGTGCTAGATGATTTGTATTGTAGCAACCTCCATTTTTAAAGCTTATATTTTTTTCTTTTACATTATTTTTCCCTAACTGTAGCTTGTCAAAAAAATGGGGAAGTGGGAAGAAAGACAGGGAAAACTAGAGAGTTGTTGTTAGCCTTTTTTCACAATTCCAACAAATCATTGTGGCCATTTTATTAACATCTTTGTTAAAGCATCAAGGAGAGGAGGAGGAATGCATTCAACTTTCTATTTACAGATATTTATAAAACTGAAGCTTCAGTCATCTGAAAAGCACTTTTGTACACAGAAATCTAAGTGAAAGTTCCACAGATCCTGGAGACTTGGACCCTACACAAAATCCTATTTTGGTTTATACAGCTAAGCAACATGATTCAGTGATAAGAGGGCTACCACAGAGAATCTGAATGATTCAGGTGACTGATCAAGATGACAAAGACTTTACTTTGTTCACTAGTAGAAAACAAGAATAGGCCATTTCTTTGTTAGCTGGTTTGAAACTAATGCATGCACGCACAAGTTACTAATATGCCTATATAAGGTACTAAGACTAGTCAAGTACTATTTTCATTTTCAGTGACATAGACTTCATAATGCTTTATATAAATGCTCAACTTGTGTTGAACACAGAAGCCTTTAAAGCATTCACCTCTATTAATTATGTAATCTGCACAGTCACTTATTTAAGGCAACTGTTTCCATAGCTGTCCTGATTCATGTAGAAATTAAATGAAGTAGAATTATAGCTTGTCCCAGTTGCAGCCAGGACAGGGTTAATTTATGTAATAGTCAGAAGGGGCCTGGCCAGGACTCAGAGGTCATTCTATACCACCTCAAGCCATACACAGGGTGGGAAGGGGATGGCTCCTTTCCGGAGGGTGTGGTGGGGTAGTGCTGGTTCCACGTGGTGAGTCCACATGTATGAATCATTTGCCTCTCTTGTACACACTGTTATGAATATTGTTGCTGTTACTATTCATTTATTTCATTGCTTTTTCTAGACCACTGTTCTTATCTCAACCTGATCTTTACCTTTTAAGCCTCCAGTTCTCCTCTCCATCCCACCACAGGAAGGAGGAGGGAGAAGGCGGAACGAGCAAGCAACATGTGGTTTGGAGTGTTTCAATGAGAACAATAAACTGGGGAATACCATTCCTAAATCACAACACAGCTGTAAAATGTATTACCTAATATGTCTGAACACCAGATAAACCAATGAAATCATTTAGGCTTGGCAGCATTTTCCTCATACACTTGATGAAAATGCTGAACCAAAAGCCAATATTAAGGTGATGCTTTGTAGAAAAAGATTGACAAACATGAGAAGAAAGTACACTTACAGACAACAGTGTGTTAAACTCCTGCTTTTGTAGAAGGGGTCAAAATTGCTCACTCAGAGTCTGCTATACAAGTATCCACCTCAGCACAGATGTAGTACTTTGTTCATATTGCTACAATAGGTAGAAACAAATTGAGATCGTGTGCCACAGAAAGAGAAATGCTATCCTATCTGGAAAAAAACCAAACAATAGGTTTTTGACATTGACTGATATGAGTAACTAATGCAATGTATTTGTTGTTCCAAACAGGTTATTACCTTTGCATGATCAATGCGAACCGAAAGCTCTTTAGATGCAAATCCACCAAAAATCAGGCTATGGATGGCTCCTATTCTTGCACAAGCCAGCATACAGTACACTGTCTGTGGAATCATGGGCATGTAGATGACCACACGGTCTCCTTTCTTCACACCATGTTTGATCATGACATCAGCTAACTTGGAGACCTGTACTGACAAAACATTCATATTTAAAGTTTCTCCAGATCTGCTGTTGCGCCATAAAAAAACAACTTTCACATAGTCAACAGATGCATGACATTAAAGAGACAAGCCAGTATGATAAAGAAAGTTGATGGAATGGAATCGACATTCAATAAATTTAAGACAATTTCCTTTCTGCAAAAAATACCCACCAATATATTTTTCTTTTGTAAAATAAAAATGAAAGGAGGTTAATTATTGTAATCAGTACAGCCAAAAAAAAATCAATAGCAATGTCTAGCATATTTTTAAATGACACTCTAACCACTCATTCTTTTATTCAGGTAACTGTTTATGTTTCTCAATTTTAGCTCTTAAGAATTAATGTAAACAGGGCATTTCATAACACAAGTTCTGTCCTAACTAGCTAACTTTGAAACATGAATCAATATGCTGTAATATTTTCTTTACTACAGTGTCATAAACTTCTCAGAATCTGAGACAAGAGACCTTACACCCTGAACCCAAGGTAAATACAAATTCAGAGAAATATCTAGATTTAAAAATTCACTTTGGCTCTCATTTTCAGATTTTCATTTCTTCTATGCAGAAACTTGAAGACAGACTATGTATGGCAGCAAAGGACTGGAACTCAAGCAGCAATGCCTCTGTAACACCACGAGAAAATATTTATTACTTGGACAGTACACAATAATCTCTTACAAAAGTAGTATTGAATATTTCATTAGTATGCCAGGATGGACAATTTACCACATAGTAAGTTGGGTTATAGTGAGCATGGGAGTCTGTGACAAGCACTGTGCAGTTGTCCCAATCTGTTTGTTGTGGCATGGAAATGTGGCATCTTCTGAAATAAATGCTTTCATTTACATTATTGAAAAATTTCAGTTTTTTCTTTTTAAAGAGTAACTACATTCAGTAGTAGAATCCTGATACATATACTGAAGGGGACATCAACTGCTTTTCATGCAGTACGGACATCTAAAAATAACCTAAATTAGCTAAGGTGATGTACTACCCAAGTGGAGAAGCATCACGGATCACTCTGCAAATCAAAGGTCCACTACTGGTTTTAACTGCTCTTTTCTATTGTTTTACCTCTCTGCCTAATGACATTATTTCCCCAGCACCTCTGCTCCCATATTGCTTTTATATATCCATTTTCGACCTCACTGCTTCTTTCTTCAGTGGAAATATATGTTCAGATTTTTCAGTAACATCCAGAAGCTCCAGGAGCATCTGCTCTGTCTCTGCATTGAATTCACAGTTCATCCACAATCAAATACACTTTCTATACTTCTCCCTGGGGATTTAAGAAAATGGAAACACAGCAGCCCCAAGCAGGCACTCTTGCATCAGAAGATAACTGCGTAAGTTCCATTTTCTGTAAGCATTGCGTAAATCCCTGCTGTTATTTTCAACCACAAGAAAGAACATGTTTGTAAGGCAAAGTCATCACCACACCAATCTGAAAACTCACACAAACTAAGGTATCTATATGATTTGTACGAAACAGATATCTTATCTTAAATATCACTGATTTTCAAGAAAAAATATCTTTAATGCTAGGCTTATTAATACTTATCAATACCATATCAAACTGATATACACTATCAAAACTCAACAAAACCCAAAACCTGGACATGGACAAAGCTAGAATTTATTGCTCTATCACCAGCATTTACAGTCATTTCTAGGTATAAGTGGTGAAAGTAATTGTAAATAAAGATAACAATTCTACTTCCAAAGGTAAATTACTTTTCTTTACTTCTTAGTGTGAAAACATTAAAATCTGCAAACACAGAGCCAACATCACCTTCTCTCAAAGAAACAAGAAAGCTAATCGTTATCTTCCCTGCTTGTGACTCTCCAGCAGAGTGTTGACAAAAAAGGTCAGAGGCAATGAAAATAATATTTAATGAGTATTTTTATAGTCACTGTAGGTGTGGATAGTGGGCAATAAATAGTTAAATACCATGGACAAGTATTATTATTATTCATTATCATTATTTCATTAAAAATTATTAATAATTATGAAAATGGCAATGTTTGCCTGGTAAAGGAAAAAGACATTATTTAATGATCATAATTATTAATTTTGTAATACACGACTCCCAGTGCCTGTAAACAAACTACATAACTGGTTCCTGGGTGTACGAGGGAGACAGTGAAGAGATCTGCACATACTTACGTAACTTCTATTGAAATCTGTCATAGCAAATTGTATTTAAAGCAGAACATGTGTACAGCATACTGCAGACAGGAACTATAGATCACTTGTGTAAACCCAGTAATCGCTTGTCTGCACATAATTTATCCACCCTGAAGAGTACTCTTGTCACTGAAGACAACAATCCAATACAACACATAGGTATCTATGATTTTCCTTCTGCCCTTTCCCTCATCTTTCTGACATCTAGGGAACATTTGGACTATATAATAAAATATCACCTCTATCTTCAACTATTTGGAAGACAGGGGTACATTGTAAAGCAGGTTTATATTGCCCTTCAGATTGATGTGGTAGCCCTGAAACATGCCAGCAATCACTCTTTCTAAAAAAAGGGAGGGGGGAGAAAGTGAGTACTGACACTTCATTAAACTGTTAAAAGCCATGAAATCTTCCACTTTGTTACAATATGTTGTCATTTATGATTTACATTAAGACAGTATAGTGTACTTTATCACTCAAAAACTAACGTCCTATTTCTCCACTTTTCTTCAAGTTTAAGACTGCCCAATCACTTTAATATATCTGACACTTCAGCAATAAAATTACTTGAGACCAAGTGATATAATAAGAAACTCAAGTAGGCTTTCACTTTTGAAGGTCAGAGCATAAATTACATTCTATCAAATGCATGGACCCAGTGAGCATGGTTTTACTTTTACCCAGTGACCAAAGAAATACTACAGCTGTATCAGCAGCTAACGTTTCTAAGTAATTCAGTTCTGAAGTAAACTCCTAGCAGTTACTAAAAGCAGTTTTGGTCCATGCCAAAAGAATTCCTCTTGAAAGATACTAAACCAGAAATTCCACTCAAAATGCTCAAAAGAGAAATTCCAAACCTTCCTGGGTTGAACAGTGACTGGGACACACAAGCACAGAATCCTTCAAAGCAAGCTAAACTCCAAAGGATTATACAAATATCGAGAGTTCCTGAAATATCCTGAAGTGCATCTCATGGTGTAAAAAGAGCTATGTCACATACTCATTCTCTAAACTAAAGGCACTTTATACTCTTCACTTCTCCACTGTACCCTTTTTCCAAGACTACTAAGGAAAAGTGTTCCTTTCTACTCCCTTACTTCCTTGATCAGCTCCTTCACTCTTCTATTATTCTGAATTATTGTTTCCTCCTTTTCCTACTGCTGTTAAAGCTTTTCCAGCAGATGCACCACCCTGTTAATGTCACAACTACTGCAGTGTGAGAGGACTGACAAGGGATCCTGTATTAAATTAGATGAAGACCATGTTCTTGATGAAGTGACAAAACCATTCTTCAGATGTGTCATAGCGTGTGTGCTGCTACCAGAGATCTTGACCAGATCTTCAGGGCAGGAGAGCACACTCCGCCAAGCCCACTGATCATTCACAGCCACTCACACCCTTGATCCCAGGGTCAGTAGTTCTGGGACACAACCTAGGGAAAAGCATGGCAATGGTGCTGCACACATCTACATGCCTGCAACACCCAGAGGACCTCCACAAAGTAACATGCAGGAACATCTCCTCTGTGCCTCAGCCAGCAATAGGCCATGGTCCAGATTCCCATGCGAGTAAGTGTGCATATTTCTTTCCTGTATGTGTATTGCGTGAGGGACTGTGTTTAGGAGGTTTCTGGTGGAATTAGGGCACTCATCTCAGAGCTGTGGAAAGGCAGCACGAGTCTCTGGGTTTCTGTGCCATGAGAAAATTTCCCAGGGGCTGTGAGCTGCGAGGGAAGTTTTGTGGAGCAAAAAGCTCCACCGGAGATCGCCTGCCCCATCCCAGTTCTGTGTGCCAGGTATAGTTCTGGAAATCACCTAATACATGGACATGGCATGCAATGGTCACACAGCTCTCCTCAGCTTCTGCACAAAATCCCAGTCACGCTGTTTCGAATGCAGTGTAAGAACCTGTGGTGGTAGCAATACAGGTACATTGCTCCACAAACAACATGAAGAAGCAAATCAGGATGGTTTCTGCTTCTTTCTCATACAGCTGGACAGCTGCTGGGATTGCAGTTAGTTGCAGTAATTTCTCTTTCCATCTTTCAGATTCCAAATTCTTTGGATTGAGAGGAAGATTGGGATTTTCCTCTCTGGTTTGGGAGATCAGCGTTGGACTGTGGTCTCCAAGAAGGGACTGGGATGAGATAGGGATTGAGATAGGGATTCTGTAATATTTATCAGCTTGGCATGGATTTAATGTTTGATGTGAAGTGATGCCACGGCACTCGCTCCACAGAGGAGATGGGATGCAGACAATCACTTGCCTAAGGAACTTCTAGTCCTTGTGAAGGACAGTCCATACTGTTCTGCACAGCTCCTATAGCATCCATGTTCCCCCAAAAGGCCATTATTTGGACAATATGCACTTGGAGTGAGGAGAAAACTCAAGCAACAGAGAGAAAGATAAAGATTGAGCATGGCATTCCTATAGGAACATATAAGTCAAGGAAGCCATTTGTGGGATAGTTATGGTCAGACAGCTTTGAAGTGAGCTACACGACATCTGGTTCAAAGAATGAAACCAAAGCCAGTCCAAAGTAAAACTCACAATCTGCATAAAGTGGAAATGTCAGGAGCCTCAGCAGTTAATTCAGCATGGCTTCGCTTCACTCACTTGCCTGAGCTGCACCAAATTACACGTCACTTTTGGCATTGCTGATTTTGTCATGCTGCAGTACAACTACCTTCAGTCAAGGGAGATTAAGTTCCAGCTGCTTCTTTAGATTTTCACAGTGCCATTTGGAAGTCCTATATGTGGAATGTGAAAAACCCAAGACACCAGTCTTTGTAAATTCCTGATTAGTCTCCTCCTTTAAAGAATACTAATATTGATATTTTTGATGGCTACACCAGTGACACAGCAGTTAAATTTTTCTAGGGCATGCACTGAAGAATGCCATTTGATTTAAGTAAAAAAAGGATATCCAGCATTGAGTCTAATACACTGTTTAATCAACATTCTGTTTCTTTACCAGACAAAGAGGATAAAAATCCGGGTTGTCATTCTCAGTAGGATTTTTTGACTGTATTCTAGCTTTGATTCTAAATCAATTCAGAAAAAATTACTTTGAAATGGAAGTCCGTACATCTAGGTAAGAAGGAATTAGCCATTTTTTAAGACAGAAGGCAAAAGCAGAAGATGGAGTAAAAAAAGAGTAAGAAAGATTACTAAAATCAAAACAAGCTGTGAGATTCTTCAGTCATATACAGGAGATATGAGAGCAGCACAAGACAAATTCAAACTGACAAGGGCCAATACAGTTATTTCAGAATATGATATTTTTACGGTGGGTAATTATAGGGAAAAAAATCTTCCTACAGAAGAAATTACCTCTTAGACTATTGTTGATAACCTGAAGCTGTTTTTCCTGATGCATGTTTCTTTAACATTCAATGCTGCCAGAGGCTTGGCTGGGAGATGGTTGGTATTACTAATCATGTCACCTAACTGCACTTAGAAATCATTTATTATGGCACTGAATTCAACATGTTAACTCTGCATTTTTATTGAAAAGAACCAAAAAGAGAAGTCCTACTGGGTTTGTGTACATGATCTGTCAAGCATCAACAGATGCCATTAATACAACTCTAAGATTCTTGAGATTTGCTTTCAGCAAGTGAGGCATTTTAGAGAATACACTCAATAGTGTAAACAGAAGGATTTTTAACTTACCTAATAACCTTTGCCTTAACTTGAAAATGGTAGTATTTTCCAACACAATCAGAAAATTTATTTTTAAATGAAGAGAAGCTGTTTCCCCTTATTTCTTTCTGGTATATTTATATTTCCTTAATACTACACAGCCTCAGTAATATTTCTAACAGAATCATAGAATATGCTGAGTTAGAAGGGATCCATTGGGATAATCGAGTCCAACTCCTGGTCCTGCACAGGACACCCCAAGAATCACACCATGTTCCCAAGAGTATTGTCCAAACACTTTTTGAATTCTGTCAGGATTGGCGCTGTGATCATTTCTCTGGGGAGCCTGTTCCAGTGTCCAACCACCCACTGGGTGAAGAACCTTTTCCTGATACCCAACATAAACCTCCCCTCACTCAGCTTCATGCCATTCCTCAAGTCCTGTCACGGATCATGAGAGAGAAGAGATTGGTACCTGTCTCTCTACTTTCCTTTGTGAGGAAAGTAGACCACTATGAAGGTCTCACCTCAGTCTCCTCCAGGCTGAACAGGCCAAGTGACCTCACCCCTCCTCATACGGCTTCCACTCCAGTCCCTCCATCATCCTTGTGGCCCTCCTTTGGATGCTAGGAGCTTAAGCTCTTTTCTATATTGTGACACCCTGCCCCCAGCACTCGAGATGAGGCCACCCCAGTGCAGAGCAGAGTGGGACAATCCCCTCCCTTGCCTGGCTGGTGATGCTGTGCCTGATGCACCCCAGGACAGGGTTGGCCCTTCTGGCTGCCAGGGCACTGCTGACTCATGTTCAGCTTGCCATTGACCAGGACCCCAAGTCCCTTTCCATGGGGCTGCTCTCTGGCCTCTCATTCCCCAGTCTGTGCACACAACCAGGGTTGCCCCATCCCAGGTACAGAATATGGCACTTGTTCTTGTTAAACTTCATACAGTTGCTGATTTATGGGAATTTGAGTTTCCCCTATCTTTTTCTGTCATCTCACTACTGGAAATTGCCAAGGTATATTCAAAACTTGGACCTACATCCCCATTTAACTGGCTTCAACACTGTAATCTGAATTTAAAGGCCTGTAACATGCATCAGTAAAGAAAAAAGATGAATCAGTACATTCTAGAAGACAGTTATGTCTTAAATTTGCCAAATTCCTCCTCTGCCTTTGGATTTAATCTGTGACAACATATAAACACACTTAAAATGCACTACACAGAACTTCACTTTAACCAACAGTAATTCTCAAGACTTTTCAAGTGTGAAGACAATATTGTTGTACAGAATATCAACATAAAGTGATCTTGCCATTATTTTCATCAATAAGAATTTATTAAACTTTCCTGCAATCCTTCTATTCCAGGTCTGCCTGTTTCTCACAGGATGGGCACTAAACATGCACAGAGTTCCAATATTTCTCTCAATTATTTATAGTTTAGTGGTGCTTAACTTTAAAACTGCAGCATCACTTGTAGCTCTTAGATCTAAACATCAGTGCCACAAGTGAAAAGGATAAGGCTAACTTGAAAACAACAGGCCTTCTGAGTACATAGCTCAAGCTATTCCTATGGAGCCTTACTAAGTACGTGCACATACCTACGTCATTTTTTTCATCATGAGTTTGATCCTGAAATAAATGACCCAACCTGCTACAAAATTCCGAATCTTCCCATTCTGTGACCCACAGCAGTTATCCTACATAACTTCTGGTGAAACTATCTAATAACTCCACTTTTATTAGCAAAAGCCAGGAAGACATCCACCACTTCAAGTGATGATCTCTTGTAAAGACATTTTGAACCAGAAACCTCTCTGAAAAGACATTCTCACTGCACTTTCAGCTTACTGGCCAGACAGACTACTGAACAGTAATTGATTGTGAACAGTCCAAACAATGGTGTGAACACAGATACACTGCGTCAGGCTGTTTTAAATTGGGAAAGGAACTCAGAAAAAAAGGTAAAAAGGTTTGCCTTCCCATCAGGAGGTTCAACAGCTTTGGTCATATGTCTGATTTGCACTCACACTGATCTACTTCAGCAAGAGGTCTATTTCAAAATAACAAAATATAATACTTTTAAGTTACACTGAGCAGACTGAGAACACAGTCACAAGCAGCGATTGAGAGCTGTGAGCCATTTGTCAGCACCCACACTGTACAGTGGTTTTGGTAAGTCTGTTCTCAAAGTCTCTCCTAGACCTACAACATCCATGGAAAAAATACAATAGCCTACATCCCTCCTATTTTCAGCAGATCTCTTTCTTACTTTTGTTATCAGGAGTCCAGCAGCTAGACGATAAACCAAATTAAACTTATTTTACAAGAGTGGACCAGAAAGCTTCAACAGACAAGCTATTAATCTCAAATATTGCCTTTCACATTTATTTGCTTTTGATTAAAAACAAATTGTAAAGAATTCAGAAATATATTTACATAGAACTCAGCCTTCAGCAGGATTATAATGAACTCCTGAGTGAGTACTGCTACATACCCCAGAAAACCTAAACCAGTTCTTCCACTTGGTTTGGCAATGCTCTGTAAGAAGAAATGTAGATGAAAGGATGTATGTCAACTAGCAAAATTTTCTCCCTTTGCACAAATCTGCCGTGTCCTAAGACAATTAATACACTTATAGAGATGTAAACTTACGAGACTTAATATAATAGCAAGCTTAAAAAGCAGAAAAAAGGCTACTTTTCAAGTTCTTTTCAGAAGAAATTTCTACCAAGCAAGTTCACTTAATTTACATTAAAATGTATTACTACATAAAATAAAGCAAGTATTATATGTAATGTATATATACATTGATTTCATATATATATATATTTGCATATATATTGTGTATATGTCATAATTATTGAAGGCAAATGACACAAAAATTGTATATATAAAATTGTAATTATACTTATTATAGATAAGTATAAATAAAATTAGATAAGGAGCTTGGTCCTTTCAAAGTCTTCTGACTTCTTAGAACACCAAAGCCAGTTGTTCCAGCTCCAGCACATTGTATGGCATGTTGGTTTTTGGAGTTGGTAAATAAACAGAAAACTGGTAAGGAGTAAATGTTTTCTATATTTTCCTTAAAAGGCAGAATGCATAAAAGGATTATCATTTCTTTGTAGCTGTATGACTTCTCTTTTCTTGCAACAGTGGACTAAACCCCTCACAAACTGAATTACTGTATTTTGAACCTCATTTCACATTTTAAACCACAGGTTCACATTACTCCAGACACTACATGCATATCTTAAGTACAGTGAGTGTGTTGCATTCAAAGTAATCCAACTTGCACATTGAAACACATTAAGGAAGAATATGAGTCTGACTCCAACATGTCTTTTCACTCAGTGTTAAGTTCAACTGCTACATGTAACTGGAAGGAAAAAAGCCAGCTAAACAAGAGTAGCAGCCTGAGGGCAAACCTCCAGCTGACAGCTGTGAGAGCGAGAACCTTCAGTGGGGCAGACTGCAAACACCCATGGTGGCAAGAACCCGTGGTGAGGCAGGGAGTAAATCTGATGGGGAACTGGGTCCACAACCTCAGCAGGGGTAAGCTACCTCAGCCGACAGGGAAGTCGAAATCCATGGACCTTCCAGACAGAAAGGCCACCGGCACTCCCAGGACAGCCTACACAAGGGCAGGTGATGCAGCTTTCTTTGGAGTTCCCCCAATTAAATCTCATTTGGGCTTACACTCAATTATGTGCAGCAACAGCCAAGGTACACATTTCATTTCTATGGAAGTGTATTGTTGCTCATCACAGCCACTGTCAAGAAACTTGTCTAACGCTATGCTTAACCTTTTAAATAAGATCTGTTAGGGGAAAAAGAAAATGAAATCAAATACAGACAAGTTAAAAATTTAACCAACCAGGCAAAAAAAGCTATTAAACTGTAGAAGAAAAAAAAGGAAATAGAGGAAGTTCAAAAACCTGTTGGAGGCAGTAAAGCTTATAAATCAATACTGAGGATATCAAAAGGAGTAAACTAGTGAGGTAGACCATTTTTACCTCTCTGGTATGTACCTACTGTGCAATATTTACTGTCCCTCTTCGTTAAGAAGGTTATTCTGAAACATACCTGTTCCAAAAGTTCCTTATATGTTATTTTCTCTTTGGTACTTGTTACAGGACTGTCATAAATAATGGCAATTTGGTCTCCTCGTCCATTCTCAACATGACGATCTATGGCGTTGTAACAGATATTCAGCTCTCCACCTACAAACCTAAAAAAGAAGTTTGAAGTATGTAATAGCCAGCCTTCCAAACTAAGAGAACTTTTTTTTTTTTAATTTTGTGTTTTCCTTTTAAGGAATGAGAGCATTCAATTAAAACATAGCTCTTAAAACACCACACTCACATGAGGAAGTCATTTTTTATTCTATAACCTTATGACTTATTCACAAGCTAAATACGACTATTAGTATGACTATTAGTGAAAACAGAGAAGTTAAAGTAGTGTATCTTAATTGACTTAACTAAGAATCTGCTGAATTTGGTCTTGATTTAACTTACTTTCATTAATCACTCTGATTTTTATATCTATGGCATCACAGAAAAAGCATAAATTCACATAAAATAATTCAACATTATGAAAACATCTTATTATCCTACTTTGCACTGGCACATACACACATATCCTTTCTAAGGAGAACAGGTTCAGGACTCAAAAGAGTCTTATTCATCTCTTGGTAATAACAGTTAAGCATACAAGCATCTGTAGCTAAATGAAAGTGACCCCAACAGCTATAAGATCTTATGATTATAATGCATTTGTCAACACTGTGTTTCACACCAGTGACTCAAAATTCTCTGTAAAGTGATATGAGTCACAGCCTCTTCAATAGCTAGACATTTACAGAAAACTATCTTCCAATTAAAGAAAAACATTTCACAAACTTAGGTTTCACTTTTATTGCCATTTTACACAGAAAAAGAAAATTTAAGTGCACAATAATCTTCAAAGTACAGAAATACAGAAGCTATCAGAGACAAAGACAATTCTAGTTACTGGAAGACGACACAGTACCTAAAAGTTAAAGTTCACACTAAATGCTGCCCTTTTTGTTTGTTTTTCTATATGCACATATCTCTCTGCATCAAAAATAGCAATATACAGAAAACACACAGTTGAGAGTTTCCAAAAGGTTCTATGGGGACAACTGCACAGTGATAACATATTGTTATCATGCAACTAGAAATAACAGATGGCCTAAAGTAACCCACTACTAGTTAAAAAAAGTATTTCCTTCTTCACTTTTCCAGTTTAGTAAAGGACTGCTCTAAATCATGATATTTTATATATTAGTCATATCCATACACACAGATGTCATGGGATAGTCTTTATTGTCCAAAAATGGCAATTATTAAATTAAAACCAGTTAGGATGTTAAGGGTGCACCAGTCTTACTGCAACTCCTTTACAATGCCATGAATAAGGAGAAAGTGGGGGGACCATGAAAGTCACAAACCATTCTGTATTACAAAACTCTGCCCCCAAAAGGAAAACCACATGAACAGTAAACGATCTGGAATTGTTTCACATAATAGAGAGAAGGTCTGTATTACTGTCATAAAAGTTGTGTAAGATTCAGATTTTTTTATCAAATCACTGTAGGATGATATGAACAAGGGAACACAGTACCTGGGCTATGCATATTCATTCATTTAAAAATGGTCAAAACATGAGCAGGCACGAGAGCTGTAGTTCTTCTAAAGATACACGGCAACATCAACATGAATTTTCAGCAATCACTTACAAACAAGAGTGTGAAAGAGATATAACCGTAGGTTCAATCAAAACTCAAGACTATCTGAAAGATGTGATGAGAGCTTTACTACCCTGTTCAGAAGGAAAGAGGTTCTGATAGGATCAGAAAAGTGGAGATGCACCTACCATAGCTGTAAGAATTTGTCTTCCCTACTGTCACCCAAGGACATGCTCAAATACTGGCTCACAAATAAAAGCTGCTTGGCTTTGAAGAGCTGCCCTGTGCTGCTGCAAGTTTCTGTTCCAGCAATTCCCATACAGATGAGCACCTGTGAGGAACTTTGATTTGCATGGCTTGAGCTGAAAAGAAAAAGCAGCCTGAAACCAGGACCCTTGCTATAAGGACATCAATGAGATGCTTCTATTTCAAACAGCGGTCTAGAATCAGAAAGAACATATTCCAATAGACTGCAGAAAGATCAGAAGTGGATCTGCAGAATGTTTGCAGGAACTGCCAATAAGTCTTGCCATAATCAGCAGGACTGTAAAATGCCAATCTGTTGCTAACCAGATAATTATTTCAACACATTTAACCAACTGAATCCAAGTCTGAAGAACCTTATTGTATGCTGTGTTCCTTATGCTGACAATTTAATAACATGAAACAAACAGAGCAGAGAACCAGTAAAACAAATAAGAGTACACAGTAACAACTCTTAACACACCAAAGAAAATACATTCAGTTCATTAGCACACTCTTTGAAACAATTGTTTACTGTCCACTGGTGCTATGGTGGAAAAAAATGACAGAGTTCTTTCCAGTCAAAAAATCACAGAACTTTAAGCTGGCTATAGTATCAAAACAGCTTGCTCCACAGAAACACTTTAAACCTATATTTTGACAATACCTGCCTACCCTTCTAATGTCTTTTTTTTCCCCCATACATCCATGCAAGCAGCAGCCTTTGATAATCCACATTATGTCAGATGCCTTACTAGGTCTAAGTTATCTTCTTAATAATTTGAGTTTGATTAGCTGCAGCAGGACACCGTTGAACCTGTCTGCGTACAGCAGCCACTTAGGACATACGGGCTCTTTGTGACTGGGGTTCAGCACCTCTCATCTTGCCCCAGCCCTGAGGTCTCTCAGAGTGTTGTTTCACAAACAGGAATCTCAAGCACATGCACTTGCCTCTTAAATCATACTTTTAAATTACTACTTTATATTAGCGTTTAAGGAGTAGAAATAGAAGAGGGCTGATCCTGATGTTTTACTCTAGGCAATCAGTTAGGTCTTCCACATCTCAATACATACAGCTTACCATCTACCATCTATGGCCTGGAAATACTTTTTACTGCACTTGGTATTATTTTGGATGTGACAACAGCCTACTTAATACTAATGAAATAAGTACAGCATTGAAGAAGGCAACACATAATTATGCCTTAATCCACTTCACTCAAACATTCAAAAGTTACCCCTTAATTTCAAACACTAGTATCTTAAGAATCAAAATAGTTGTATTCAATTTTTAGTGAACATGTAATGGCTCAGAAGCAAAGCTAATAAAAAATTTAAAAAGGGAAAAAAAGAAAATGTTCTGAATAAAGATGGCATATATGCAAAAGGAAAAACTACATTAATATTATTTTGTACCACATTTTTTAAAAAAAAAAGCATATTGCTAAAATTCTTTCATGCCATGCAGGGTACATATACTTCTCCAAGCTAGGTTCCCAGGGATCAAGTAGATTTTATCTTTTCAATTTTTTTAGATGAAATGAGAATAGAAGCTGAATAAAATGTTAGACAATATTACATAATTAGAGGTATTATTATGTAAATTGATCCTGTCACAGTTTTAAAAGTGTAAGCAACATTTGAATAGCAATCTGGGCAACATTTCTAAAATTCAAAGGGGATTATATATTGGACTTATGTCTTAGCATCAGAGAAAAAACATATGTTGCAAAATTGCCCTCTGCCTGTACACGTTAGGGAAAACTGGTTCCACATTCCTAAATAAATACTTGTCTTAACCCTTTTAACTGGGATTCCACAAGTTTCAAAAATAATCTGTTCAAAGATTTTTCTCTCTAACATCTAAAGACTATGTTTCCCATGTTGCAATTTACGACTTCAAGTTTTGGCCTGTTCAACGCCAACTTGAGGAAGCTTTTCCTTAAACTTCTTTGCCACATTCTATGTGTTTTAAAACCTAGGTCTCCCTTTTGGCTTTTACACCAAACAATTTCAATTCCTTCATCCTTTTCTTGACCAATCATGCTTCTTAGCTCTTATTTTTTTTCATGTAGGCAAAACCAGATGTTTTGTGCTGTATCAGCCACTGATGTAGTTTAGAACAGTACCTGGGAGTACTGCTTCAAAAAAACAAGTCAAGGGATGGCAACACTGATCACTTGCTTTCTGGGAATCATTTTGCATTCCACTAATGTAATATCGGTATTTCCAATGGCAGAGAGTGAAGAAAACACACTGGGGCATCTTGCATGTTTCTTTCATGCTCTTACAGTATTTAGAGAGGAAGAATTGCCTTATGCATGCATTTTAAATGCAGTAACTGCCTCCTTCAACTTCTTCAATTGAAGTAAATTACATTAGAAAATATATGAAAAGCATCTATTTCTGTCTCAGGTTTTGTAACCAAAAGCAAAGATATTGAAAAAAAATGTATCTTTCCAATTGATTTAATAAAATATCTCCAAAAGAGGAAAAAAATTCTAACTCAAGAAGCACATACATGAACTTCTTAATAGTATTTTTCAGGTCTCCATAAACAGCTTCCAAAGTAAACCTCTGACCCAGAACTCCATCTTTACCCTGTTAAGCCAGCAAGCTGTGTTTTTGCTTGGAAGCCTGGCCTCTTTCTTAGTTGAGTTTCATTCTCTTTTTTCTCTTCAGCCTGTCCTCTGAAAGACCCTCTTTTATGTTCTCTCTCTCTCTTATATTCAGTCAAAGAACTTGTCCATCTGTCACCCTGCTGAGCACACTGCTGGTAACTGTTTGGGACTTCAGAGGCATTGAAGTACAACACTATCACATACAGCCTGTTATCTTAAAGTGAATTTAAAAAAAGAAATAAAACTTCATGTTGCACATTAAGACATTTGTTTAGACAAATCTGAATTGCTTAAAGTTTTATTATCCACAGAGCAACAGGTACCTGGCATGCAAACAATTACAGCCTGATGCTGAGTCTTCAGACTTGTATCTTTGTATAATGCCACAGAATCACTGACTGGCTTGCAGTTGGAAGGGACCTCTGGAGGGCACCTGCTCAGGCAGGTCTGTGGCATCCCACTCTTAAGGGGAAGGCAGAACCTAAGATTCATAAATGCTCATGGTCAAAAAGAATGACAAAAGCCAGCAGGTCTGCAAAAACTTACAAAGTTTTATCAGTAAATTTCACACACTTTGTATGGAAATTGGTATAAATTAATCCCTGATATCCTAGTATAAGCACATGGCAGTGGCTTTTGGATAAAGGTAAGGTGCAAGGTAAAAGAGAGAGATGAAATAAAAAAGGGAAGAGAGAAAGAAAACAAGAAAGAAACAAAAAGAGATCACCCGTGTTGATCCAGCTGATGGGCTGTCCAGAGACCCGAGGCACACGAGCACCTGGGCTTTGTGGGGTACCCTTTTATAGATAAGTTTCTTGCTTTTTATGCAAATTAGTTATCATGTACAGTCCGTTCTTCTAGACCTTTCTGAAAATGGGTCAGTGGGCTTCGGTGGCCCTGATCCCCCTACAGTCCATGCCCCCTTCTCAATCTTCCTGCCTTGCACTCTGTTGTGCTTATCCCCAGGAGCTAGAAAAAGGACATTTATCCCAGAGAAGTGCTGCCTTACTTCTGCATGGCCCCCTTCTCCAGCCACAACCTGTTCTTTCTCACATTATCAACAATCCTTGGTTGGCTCCACAGCTATCTGCTATGGGTGGTTGAAACATACACATTACCACCCTTACCATCTAGGTTTCTACAAGATCAGCCTGGAGTCAATAGACCAGGACCATGTTCAGATGGCATTTTAATATCTCCAAGGATGGAGGTCCCACAACCAGCTCTGTGCCAGTGCTCAGTCACCCTCACACTAAAAAATTGTTTCCTGATGCTTAAAGTGAACATCACGTGCTTCAATTTGTACCCATTGCTTCTGGTCCTGTCACCGGACACAACTGAAAAGAGTCTTGCTCTGTCTTCTGTACAACATCCCTTTAGGTATTTGCCCAAATTAACAACATAATTTCAGTTTCTGCACCCACAGGGGAAGAAAGATGCAAGTTAAAACATGAGGCTAGAAAAGAGCTTGGAAGACAAGTCTGACTTCAGACCATGAAACATCCATTTTTCCCCTCTCATAAAGCCAAATAACTTCCACCTGAGAAATAATGCTTTACAAACACCTAACCATGTTACTTTCAGCAAGCAAGCTTATGCTGCTCAGCAAATCAAACCACAATTGTTTGACAGAATCTGATAGCAAAACTATTCTCATTCTTTAGTTCTTCAAAAGTAACCATTGTACTGATTTCATTATACTGTTTGGGAATGCCACAGTCAATGGGCTTTATTGGTCTTAAATCACAGGATCACAGAACCAATTAGGTTGGAAATGACCTTAAGATCATCAAGTCCAACCATTAAACCCAGCACTGTCAAGTCCACCACTACACCTTGTACCTAAGTGCCACATCTACACATCCTTGAAATACCTCCAGGTTTGGCAACTCCTTCATTTCCCAGGGCAGCCTGTTCTAATGTTTGACAGCCTTTTCAGTGAGGAAGTTTTTCCTGATACGCAATATTCCTAATATCCAATATTTCTAATATCTAAACCTCCCCTGGTGCAACTTGAGGCCATTCCCTCTTAAGGTCCTATCAATTGTTACTTGGGAGAAGAAGCTGACCCCCACCTGGCTATAACCTCCTTTTAGGTAGCTACAGAGAGCAATAAGGTCTCCCCTGAGTTTCCTTTTTTCCAGGATAACAACTCCAGCTCCCTCAGCTGCTCCTCATAGGGCTTGTTCTCTAGACTCTTGTCTAGACTCTAATTATGTAGGCAATCCTACCTAGACTTTCTGAATAGTGAATTTCACTAATAGTCTGAATTTCATGACCTTGAGATCAAAGTCTCGAGGACCCTAACTATTCATTTTAGGACTTCTGACTGTTACATAGCCTATCATGGCTGGGCATTGCTTATATTCAGCTTAAAACATATAAATTTTCACTACTAGAGGTGTAAAGCAATGATATCAGACACCAATAAAAAACCAAGCTCCACTCCACTGGTTCTATATCTTTTAATTTGCATAGACTTGACAATGATTAATATTTTAAATTATATTTTAGAATCATTAGCATTTTTAATCAAAAACAAACCAGAAAAATACAAGAAGGGCAAAGAACATTGATGTACCAAACAAAGATGACCCTTATTCTACATTATCTTTTATATTCTGCACCAGCTTCTTGAGAAAAGATCAAAGAACATAATGTAAACTTGCTGAAAAAGTGGCAAAGGTGATAAGTACAAAATTTTAACAGTAAACTATTTTTGAGAAAGTTCTGAAAATCCTATCCAGTAATTTATAAGGACACCCTGTCCCACTCTGTCTTAGAGCAGTTCGCCATTCACTGATGAAGCTATATACTACAATGCCTTTAGCAAACATTACCTTAACCACAATATCTAAATTATGACCAACTTAGACAGTATCTGAGATTAAACAATCCCAAAAGCCACAGTTTTTATACACCTGTGTTTTCATAGGCCTGCCTGCCCTGGCACCTGAAGCCGGGTTTTCCATGTTCACGGCAACTTGTTGCCAATTCAGACCCAAAGGGGGTTGGATAAGGGACCATCAGGCGCACTCATCCACATCATCCAGCCACACACGCACATGGCACACTTGCCAGAGAGCACGCTAACGCGCCCTCACCCCAACACGCTCATCATCCACGCTGCTGTTAATCATTAAAATTAACCCGTGTAATCATTAAACTCCTTCAAGCTCCGCAGCCATCCCCTCCATCAGCGACAGCACACCGACCATCCCAGAAAGACGCCGGGATAGTTCAGTGGTGAGCGCATGACCCCCAGCCCACGCAGCCCTCCCTCCCCGCGGCAGCCGAGCTCTGCTGTGCCCCCCCGGCCGTGCCCGACCTCCGCACCGCACCGCGGGCACTCAGCTACTCACCAGGAGCCGCTCCCCACGCTGCCCCTCTCCAGGGTCCGCACCCAGGGCTTGTACCACTGGATCTGCTCGGCCACTTCTCCCCAGACCTTCTCGGGCTCCGCCAGACAGGACCGAAAAACTTCCTCATAGTTGCCCAGCGCCCGGGAGGAGGAGGAGGCGGCGCGGCCAGCGGGCGGCGGGCAGGGGGCAGCGGCGGCCCGGGTCGGGAGCGGGACGCCCTCGTAGGGCCGGCCCGGCCGCCTCCAGGCACCGCCGCCCCGGCCCGCCGCCGCCCCACTAAGTTTTGGCAGCGCCGCCAGCCTGCCCAGGAAGCCCATTTTCCCCGGTCTTCAAGGAGGAGAGGCCGCACTGGCTTCGCTAACACTCCAAAATGCCCTCGGACGGCACGGGATAGACCGGCGGCGGCTCCCGAGGGCCGGCGGGGCACGGCGGGACTGCCCCCGCGGCGGGCTGGGCTGAATGCCCCGCCCGCGCCCCGGCCCTGCACCCGGCTGCCAGCGCCCCTCGGAGCGCCCGGGAAGCGACGGGAGCAGGACGGGGAGGGTCACTTCAGCTGTGGCTGCAGCGAGCCGAGCGGGCTGGGTGGTGGCCGGGGCTGGGGCCGTGGCCATGACCATGACCATGACCATGACGGGGCGACCGGACCCGTCAGTGTTTGGCAGGGACCGAAGACGAGGTAGAGACTGAAAAAGGAGAGACCGACACTTCAAAGTATTTGTAACTGATAGGTCTGCGTGACACGTAGCCAGAGTACTCCTCAAGCATTTATTTTGAAATACATTCTTGCTTTGAGAAACTTCCCAGTGATAAAATGAGGCATACGGGTTTTGCCAGAGGGAAAGAAAAAAAAGTTCATTCTGCTTTCCAGATCTCTATCATCTGTAGTGAATCTTTTGTTTTGCTCATTATGGCATATATTTAGAAATCCTTCCTGAGTTTCAGTGGTAATGTTTCAGAGTATTATAGTGCACAAGTCAGCTAAGGCATACACTGGCTTCAAATGTTATTTTATCGCTTACAAAATTACTATAGTGCTTTAATAGGTCTATCCATTACAGGTTCTCAGGATATTCCTCCTGCAATCACATTATAAAAATGGCATATGGCAAAGAGATACTCTATAATGTGTTTTATATTCGTTATTAATTTAGGCACCTGTTTCCTGATTGTTGTTGAATTAGTGCAGTAAGAACATAACAATTGATCACATTATAGGTAAAGGAATAAGGGGGATGAGAAGAAATAGACTGTTTACCCACTACAGTAGGTTTAATACCTGAAAAGCGTGTATTATCCTGGCTTAAAGTACATGACGGATAGAGTTCAAGTTCATAAGAAGTTTTAGGTCATCTTCAAAATCCCTAATCATCTTTCAGCATAAAGACTGGTTGTTGCTTCTTTTTCTGAGGCCTATATAATTAACTCACAGAGTTCCCCCTGGCTTGCAGAGACTATTGCATTGCCCAATGCTGTGTGAACTACCCGCCCTGTGCTGCACTCACACCTCACTC
The DNA here is from genome assembly GCA_013397795.1 of Orthonyx spaldingii. Classification (NCBI taxonomy): domain Eukaryota; kingdom Metazoa; phylum Chordata; class Aves; order Passeriformes; family Orthonychidae; genus Orthonyx; species Orthonyx spaldingii. The sequence goes on along the minus strand of VZTJ01005641.1, from coordinate 602,950 downwards.
TCCTCCCCATCTGTGTCACAATAACACGGCCCTAAGTAGCATAATGGGATTTCCAAAAATGCTCATGTTAAGAATCAGAGACTTATTTCTTAAAAACAAGTTAAAACCCAAAAAAACTCAAATACCTGAAGGACTAATTGGACATTTTATGAAAAATTCCCTACTGCCACAGCATGACAACAAAGCAAAAAAATAAAAAATACAGTAAAAAAAAAAAAAAAAAGAAAAATACTTGTTCTCAAATGTAATAATTTTATTATTACTTTTGAGAATGCTGCTTTTGCCCATACTTTCATCATTTTCACAGGACTTTTGCTGTCAACAGAGTTCAGTAGCCAAAGTTTTAAAATAAATAAAGAAAAATAAAGAGAAGCTTGCAGATACTGTAAACACCGTTGACACCATGACAGCCCTGAAATCAGATATCACTGCTGGATGCTCGGTAGTGCATGCATTGTACAAATATGCCTGAAGAACACAACTTCCCAGCCACGTCACACGTAGTTGATCTTAGCATTTAAAAAATATCCCCAGAATTCTATTTTTTATTTCCTGGCTTTATAACGAATAGGCTAATTTTTACTTAAAAGGACAATTCTGATTGAAATTTATTATGGAATCACAATTAATTTTTTGTGTGTGCCTGCTCAGAAATCATCACACACAGCCTTAGACTGATGTTCACAACCCCACTATGTGGCTGAGTCCGGTGCAGTGACTGGTGGACTTAACAAGAATTATCAGTGCCTCAGCCCGGTTTGTGACTCTCACTTCCCCAATTCAAATTCTTAGCGGTACATGATGTCCACTCCCAAGGAGTAACCCTTCATACTAAGTGCCTTACAAGCTACCTTCTTTGGATCACCAACACTGCGATTGATGCCTGTCTAGTAGGGAAAGAGCTCTAGCAATTGCATGCAGCCAGCCTCTGGGTGGTGACAGCAATCTGTTTCTGAGCTGGAACAACATCTCCCTTTTCCCTAAAGGGGAGAAAACTGTGGAGGCCAGGCGAGCTAAAATATTTATGTAACAGGCTAGTTGTAGGTACTAACACTGAACGAAGTATCCCGAGCTTTAAATACCTAATGTGTTGTATCTGGTGATGCCTGATATTTCTTGTGGTGTTGAAGAGCAATGCTAACCATTTTTTCTCTCTGTCCATAGTGTGTTTAATGTGAAGGTATAAGTATTCAGCAAAGGAATTTGCACTGCAACAGTAAATGAATATATGTCCTACTAGGAATGCTATTCTAGAGGTGTAAGGGGTACAAGTGAACTTAATAGCAACAAGAAGTGCATTAAATTCTTATTTTAGCTAACATGCTACTGATGGAATGTCTCCTGAAGGAATATTTCTAATGAGTATCTCTGGAATATACTTCATTAATTAAACTCATCACACCTCATACAGATAGCTAAGAAGGTAAAGAAGGGATTGCTAATTTTCCCAACTGCATGCTACTAATTTAAGCTTCACTTACAAATACCATTATAGCAGATTTCTGAACTGATGAATTTTCCCTCTAAGGACTTTTTTTCTATTTTGCAAAACATAATGTTCTGGAAATTCACACTCAACAAAGAATTCTGAAGTAATGTCAAGTGATATGTGTAGTGTTTACCCTTGTAGCTGTAGACTTTCTTGAAAGACATATATATGTCCCTAGGCACTTATCTAGCAAAGAACAAACTATGAAACATGGCCTGGTACTACTGCAATTGCAACAAAATCTTACCTGAAGCCTTTATTTTGTTCAAAAAAGCTTTTTTCCCCCCACAACTGCATCCTTTAGTGTAAGACATGCGTGTTTGAAGATCCATGTATCTTGAAAACAGATTAGCAGAAAAGTATTACAAATATCATCACTTGTATATGAAATGCTTTGACTGTCCTAGTGCACAAGACTTTGGTAATTCAAATTTCATTTAGAGACCTTTTATAAGCACAAAGTAAAAGTGTAGTTAGAGAATTAGTATGTATGTTAAATTACTTTGCTGTGGTTCTGTACCACCTTTTGTCCAACTCAGACTGTATATGTCTCAAAACACTGCTAGCCTTGTAAGAATAAATTTCAGAGTTCTCTGTATCAGTTGTATCCAAAAAATAATGGCAGTCACAGTTTTCTAAAATATGCAATAGTGTGCAGAGTTAAGTTCAAGACAAAATAAACTCTTCTGTTTTCATGAAAGGTGATGGAAATAGTATCAGAAACCACCACTTTCTAAGGTACATAAGTAGATATAATTATTATTCCAGTTTAATAGCCAATCTTAGAATATTAAACATATCACAGCTTTATTCGAAGTCTACTAAAAGTCTTGCACAAGACTCTAAATAATTAAATTATTGCTTGAAAAAAAATATGTCCATGGTCAATCACCCCTCCGTCCACTGAAGTGCTGGGAATTCATGACCTTCTGTTTATTTCTGTCTCTGGAAATGAGTGTTTGGTGTGCTGGGAGATAAATGATGAGGACTTAGAAAAATACTAAAATATCTGTCTCTGCAGGAAGAAACCACTTTTTATGGACTTCTGGAAAGTGCTGAAGCCAAACTCTGACTCAGTCCAGGTGAAAACGAGTTAGAGATCCTCTGGGGTGAAAATGTGATCATAGTTTCAATTATTATTGATGTTATCATTTGGTTATTCCCTGAGCAGGTCTTGCAGTTCAGGACAGCCTATGTGTCATTAATTTTTTTTCCAGATCTAAGTTCTGTTTCTGAAAGTATCTTGGGCTTTGAAAATGTGAGAAACAAAACCAGACAGATAATTTAAAGATTTCTTAATTTAAAATAAAACCAAGCCCAAAACAAAACAAACCATCTAAAAACAAACTAAAAACAATACCAAACAAACCAGCTAAAAACACAACCCCACATTATGTCACCTAAAAAATCAAGGCTATGAAAGCAAAATATTTCATGCAAAAGCAAATTTTATGATAAGTTCTTCAGTATTTAGGCATGCTAGAGGAAAGAGTCCATGGTAGATGCCATGTAGAATTTTAGCTACTGCTTTGCATTTCTGCTGTTGGGAATTTAAATTACACACTTGATGTAATTTTTATGAAGACTGTCGTTGAACTTTGATTTTTAAGTAATCCATGTCCCTGAGCTGCCCAACTTTCTGAAAGTGCCAATTATTGATTATTTGTCTCTACAAGAGTAAAATCTGCTGTTTTATCCAAAGCTATTCCCATTTCTTTCATATGCCTCTACCACTGTTTTCCAGATGACTACACCAGAACGTTCACAGGCAAAAGGACTGTTATTACAAAACTTTCCAAATTCAATATATATTCTTTGAAGGGGACAAAAGGACTTCAGGCACTGACATTCTTATTGATGTTTCTTTTGAACTTGATAACAAAAATAACCATTGATTTCACAACTTTTTTTTTACCCAGAATGTTGTCTTTTTCACAGAACTATGAAAAATTCCATTAACCCTCAATCTAAGTGTTAGTGTTAATGCCAGTATTGTCATAAAAATAATTTTTAAATTACCTGTTATATAAATATTTCTTATAACTTATATATATATTTCTTATATATTCTATCTTAACACTTTCTGAAATAGAGACTACAGTCCAAGAAGTATGAAAAAGTTAGCCAGTACTGGAAGAATTCTATGCTTAAAAATTACAATGACTCTAAGTCCTGTTTTCAACCTTCAATGACTAAGATAAAACAGGAAAGCTGATTTTTCCCAGAATATCCAGACTCGACTAGATCAAAGGTACAGTGATTCTGTTTTCTGTCCTGGAGGGTGAGGGGCGATGTATCTTGCATGCAGGTAAAGATGAAAATCAAAAAATAACCAAAACCACCTATTCTTAGGATTTTCAAAACAATACCTAAAATCCAGTACTGGGCTGCTTTTGCACTCAAAGCTCTCCATTTCACACGAGAGCTCTGGGTGCACAAAGAGTGCAGAACTTGCATTACTGGCTGGCTAAAGACTCATAGGACAGTCTCAGGAGCACAGAGTTAGTTGGCACAGCTTTAGTATTTACCTCGGTTTTTGTCACATCCCTTTGGAAGAAGCTGTCAGTCATATTGCCAGGGCGGCAGACTTGGATAGGAGTCTGGCCCATAGCCAATTACCATATCAGCATGTACTGAAAGGCCTCTTTTTGTGTAACTGACATCAACTTAATCTGCTCCATTTCTGGTTATGTCTCTAAGTTTCATTCTTGCAATCCCATTGTCAATGCTTGCTGGATTTTGTTCTTGTGACATATTTCGCGATCCTTATTCCACTACATGACTATTTACTATATGACAAGAAGAGTTAATGTTCAAACATCATGGTAATGTGCTAGTTTAGTTCATCTGCAGAATTGTCTTGCAAACGAACAAGAAATTGACATCTAAATTGAGTAAGTGCAATTTTAATAACATATTTCATTGCTACTGCCTTTCATTACTGTGTGCTATATTTTTAAGCATGCAGGATCATCCAGAACTACACAACAAATAATTCTGTGAATTTCTGGAATGATCCCACTTTTGAGTGGCTTCAACTGGTAAAGAATGGATGAAATTTCACAGCAGCTTAGGGAAGAAATAGTAGCTGTCACTCAGTTTGCCCCAAATAACATCAGTAATAGTCTCTGAAAATAGCTTTTTGTATAGCTCATCTTGCAAATTAGCATGTCACAGGATTCCTGAAGAATTTAAATAAGAAAAATAGGCATGAATTCAGGCCCAAGAATCATTGTATAAAGCAGAAAAACTCCTACTGGTAAACCAACAGCAAAACTGTGTGCCCACATACATTCAGTTAAACATTCAAGTCCACATTTTCTCATGGCCTCATTCTTTTAGGGAGCTGAAATAGGCTGCCAGACATTTACATTTGCACCCTTGGAAATTCAATTCCAGAAGTAAATTGCTATAGTGATTTTAGATTGCAAGGTAAAATTTTACTCACTAAATTTATGCCAAAAGTCATTGGTTATGAGCAGAAGCTACATGCCCACCCTCAAGATACTACTTTTTTATTAATGTAGAGTCTCAATTTTACCAGTGTAAAAAGAGTACAGGAGATTCATGGAGACTAACCCAACTTTTCACACATCAAGGAGAAATTAAAGGTCAAAGGCAGTGAAGAGCCTTCTGCCATCAGATAACCTCTGGAAACTAAGGTCTATGGAACTGGAAAAAGACAGGAAAACCAATTTCTCTGTTAAAGCAGTGTCATTGAAGCAGATTTCAATGAGGCAGTCATAACAAATTGAAACCTGGTCACTTGTATTATCACTGATGTCCTATTTTTCTTCTCCAAGCACCCTGGAGTTTACTTAAAGTAGCTGTGTGGTTCTGATTTTTAAGGCTCAAAGGAAGGAATTTCAACATGCACACTGCATGTTCAAATGTTTGCTCACTTTTGTTAAGGCAAAGCAGTGAATTACTTCTGTGCATGTGTTTTAGGTAGTGTACAATATTGGCTCTTCAGGATTTATTTTTCAGTAATAGCTTTAGCTGGCTTATACTGAATAATTCTGCTCAGTGGAGTAGCTGGGTTACCTATAGACCTATAGGACATTCATCTGGTTCTTCTTCAGTTATCCCGTGTGTTTATTTGGAATTACCTAACAAATTATATTTTACTGTGTAATTCAACAGCAGAGGCTAAATTTCCCATTTATCTTGAAGATACAGCTCTCTATGAGAGAGCCATGTAGTTATTACCACAACTTTTTAGAAGACTGAATTAATGAATATTTGTGTGAAATGTTTAGATATTCATTACAGAGAACAGTTTAATCATCCAAGATGAGCCTGGGAATTTGTTATAATTTTAGAACCAAGTCTTATGGGCTACACTCAAACAGATTGTTTTATTGGGTGTCAAACCCCAAAGAGCCCATTTAAATTGTTGTGTCTATGTATAATGGTCTCTAGAAACTACACTCCAAAGTCTGATTTCTTGGCCTCTGGGAATATTATGCTAGTGAAACCAATGCCCAGGCTTTATATCTTGTGGTGAATATAAAAAAATTCTCAACTACAAGCTGAGTCTTTACTTTTCAAATAGACTTGGGTTTCATCTCATAAAAATTTTACATGGCCTCATTAACAGCTGAAAATGATTTTTATGTTAAGTTAATGCTTTGATATTTTAAAAAAGTCTCTTGTAAAAAGCCACCCTGAAGGATGCTTCTCCCTCTGTGGAACACTATGATATTTCATATGAAACAAACAAAAAAAGCATCCTTCCTTGTAACAATTGGAAAAGCCAGATGGAATCTTCTGTAAAATTCAATTCCCAAAAATCTGATCTATTTTCTTGACAGATAATATATTTAATGATAGAAATTAATTCACAGGATTCTGGTTTTCCTGTAAAAATATTTGCTCACTTTTTACACCATTTATGCCTTTCTCTTCATCTTCTTTTCTTTTAGTTATGTAATAGATAAATGTATAAAACAAAAGCTAGGACACTCTCATTCTGACACTAGCAGACCCAACAGTAGATAAAACACCATGAGTAAAATAGAAACATTGGCCATTTCTGCTTGCTAAATGCACCATAGCTAAATATCACAAGGTTCAGTATTAATAATTATACAAATGTAGACCCTGTGAGCTACACAATCTCTGACCAACCTGAACTACTTTGTAAATGGTAAGAAAGATCTTGCTATAAAGAATATGAAAGTATTGTGGATATTTTCCAAGTCTAATTTGATCAGCCATTAGTTTCTGTTTCTGGTAATCAAGAATTCTGAACACTGGGAAAAATGATGAATTACCAATTCAAGTCACCTTCCAAAGCTAACAGCATGGCATAAATAGGTTAATTTTTTTAGGACAACTGTCATATGGTTTTCTGTTCCATCACTACCTAGTTTGTTATGGGGTATTACCAATCTTAAAAATCTTCACATCCAAGAATCCCCATGTATAGGAAAACATTCCAATCATATACATTTCTTTACATTCTAGTCAGGAAACAGCCTGACTAGACACAAAGGATAGTAAAAGATATGGATACATTTAAAGAACTAAATTAATTTAAAATAATCAGAGAAACAAATACTTCTCCAAAAAGTTTTTCTGATAATTTTTGGCAGTAACAGTCTTATTTTCTTAAGACCTCCAAACATAAGAACAAAATGTCTCAATATCCACCAATAGATTTATTTCCAGCTGTCTGATCAAGGACGTGTTAGGATTAAGATCAATCCCCTCCGATTTTTGTCTCAATACCTGTAGTGCCAGTTCAAGCAACAGGGTTGTCTAGATTAAACAGCTGAAAAACAATCATTATCCTTAGCCTTAGTCCTCAGTAAAAAGGCTAATGATAATTCCATTGTAATTTCAATGATGATTTTCATCTTCATATGCTGAATATTTTCTGTATACACTTTCAAGGCTTTTACAATTTTTTCAAGGTTACCTCTAGATCTATAAACATTTTGCAAATGAATGTTTTAATGAGGAAAAGAAAGGTGGTGTGATATAGAGAGTAAAAACAAGTGGCAAAGTCACAAGTACTAATTTTCTTACTAACTTGTTTGTGTCTTGCCAAAGAATAATTATTTCATTATGACGTTTTCACAAATATTTTCCATCTAATTTTGGTTCCTTTCTGTACTTTTGCATCAAAAGGATCAAAAGGCAGTGCAACTTTAAAAAAAATAAAAAGAAAAGCAGACTCTAGTATAACTTCAATTTATCAACCTATCCTAACTCAAACTGTCATTCTTTGTCACAAATGTTGGAAACGAGCTGTCTTTGTCAGCCTGAAGCAGCTCCAGCCCACACCTTTCTCTCCTAGTTGCCATTGCTAACCTGTGCAGTACAAAGGGGAGTCAGGACAGGGGAAAGAAGAAGCCTCATTTTGTTGTCCAGAGGTAGTACAATAACTTGGAGAAAGGAGCTGGGTTTGCACTCCAGGCTTAACTCTAAGGGTTATTTCACAGAACTGGAAAATAATTGAGTTTGGAAGGGGTGTCTGTAGGAAAACTGGTCCAACCCTCCAGCACAAGCTGGGCCACCTGGAGTCCAGATTGCGTTTGAGTATCTCCAATTATGTGCTAGTGCTCAGTCAGCTCCACATTAAAGAAATGTTTTTTGATGTTTGGAACCACCTGTATTTCAGTTTGTGACCTTGCCACTGGGCACCACTGAAAAGAACATGGCTCCATCCTTCCCTGAGATGGAGGTGAGGCTGACCAGCCTGTAGTTTCCTGGGTACTCTTCCTTGCCCTTTTTGGAGATACAAGTGACATTTGCTTTCTGGCTGTCCTTGGCATTTCTCCCAGTCACCATGATTGATCAAAGATTATCCAGAGTGGCCTCATAATGACATTAGCAATCTCACTCTGCACTTGTGGGTACACTCCATCAGGTCCCATGGTTTTATATATGTCCAGTTTGCTTAAGGGTTCTCTGACCTGATCCTCTTCCACTAAGGGTACATCTTCCTTGCACCGTGCTTTTTCCATAGTGTCTGAAACCTGCGATTGTTGATGGACAGTCTTGCTAGTAAAGACTGAGACAAATAGGAGATTTAGTACCTTTGCCTTTCCATGCCTGTGTAACCAGGTCCCCTCTTCCATTAAGCAATGGGTCCATATTTTCCCTACCCTTCCTTTTGTCCCTTATGTACTTATTGAAGCCTTTCTTGTTGTTTTTGACATCCTTAGCCAAATTCAATTACATTTGGGTTTTAGCATTCCAAATTTCATCCCTTGGATGCTTGGACAATGTTTCTGTGTTCTTCCCATGTTACCTGTCCTTCCTTCTACCTTCTCTATACTTCTTTTTTTTTTTTTTTTTGAGTTTGGCTTTGTTCATCCACACAGGACTCCTGGTATTTTTGTGTGCCTTGATATTCTTTGGGATAGAACTCTTTTGAGCTTGAAATACAAGGTTTTTGATTTTGCTTAATGGAGTTTATGTAAAATTCACAAAAGGGAAAGGGACAAAACCATTCCTCACCTACGGACTTGCCTACAAAAAATACATTCATGTGTGTGAGGCACAGTCCTAGAGGTATTTGGCTCACTTTGCAAATTACATCACCTGCAGTGTTCCTCCAGCCTTTAAACAGAGGAAGTTCAGAGTGCAGGCTTAAAGTTAAGTGCCTTACCTGCCTAAAAGTTGATTCAGACAATTTTAAATATTTTAAAATATTTTTAAACCCATATATCCCTTAGCTTAGGTGCCCTATGGCACTTCAGTCAGTTAAGCTTGAGGACTTTTAAATACAGGGATGTATGTTTAGATATTCTGTTGAACTGGAACTCTCAAAAACCTTGTAAAAAGGTGTACAACACCTGTTAGAATTTATCCTCATTTATACAGAGCACTGCATTTTTACACCTGTTTTGCATGAGTCTCATGCTTAAATAAGGCACAAAGCAATAAGAAATAAACCCTCTTTTTTGTTTTTGAACTTGTGATCTAGAGATGATTCATGGTAGTTCATTAATCAGGCTGAGTTATTTATTTCACTCACTTCTAAGACTCATGTTGTAATGAATCCTTCACAAGAAAAACACATACTGCTTATGTTATACTGTATGTGCTTAAGAGGCTGTTTGTGCTTTGCTTTTGCTTTTTAATCATCTTTAAATTTACTACTTCTTGTAATGGACACTTGTGTATTTATAATAGTATTCTGTTTACTCCTTAGATTATTCATGCCTGAGTGCCCTTACTGCAGAAAAAGATTTAATGAGCTTCAAGAGGATAGCACTGTGAAAACAGGAAAAATATAAAAACAAGTGCCTGCATACTAATGTAAGCCTCTAGCTAAAATATATCATCCAAACCTGTGATGACAGTCCTCCCATGATGTACCTCATTTTTTAATAGGATACATTTATTCCCAATTGTAGAGTATCTCCTTACCTAATGTCTTTCTAAATGTAGAAAGACACTGTAGCTAAGCATTTCAACAAAGCACACTGTAACCTGAATCTTCTATATGTAATAACTCCATGTATTAGCAGGATCTTTTATTTCACATTCTGGCTTTCAGAAAATTCAGCTGTTTTGTCATGGTGACAATGGACAACTGCTACAATGAAATTCAATCTTGCCGTATCCATGTTTGAATTGGATGCATAATCCTATAATTTGCTTCAATTGTTTTTATTCAGGAAAACATATTTCACTTAGTTGTGTCTTTTTGGCAAAATACGTTATTGTTCCTACCACTGCTAACTTTATAATTAATCTTCACAACATTTTATCTAATTGTGTTGTCACAGAGCTCAATAACTTTTTTGCTAAAAAATGTGAAAACACAATGTCCAATTTGCCACAAAACTGAAATCTACTTATTTACAGGTGTTTTATATTTCCTATTTAATTCCTTCCCTTACTCACCTGCAAGGATTTTGAAATTTCTTGACATTTTTTCTATTTCTGATCTGTAGGATTCCTGAAGTCTTCTCTGCTCTCAGTAGTGCCATACAGTATCCTGCATTCTAAAGTACATTAAATACTTCTTCTTCTAAAGTACATTAAATATGTTAGCACAGCAAATCCTTTGATCCTGCATTATTGAAGGCTCAAAAATATTTTTTTTCACTTCCTACTCTATTAATCAGGCTTCTCATCCTGCTGTCTTTGAAATGTAAAGTTTGTCTCCACTGACTGCTAAACAAAAAGCTTCACGGTGCATGCTGTACCTTCACCTGTTCTTAAATTCCCTTCACTTTCTCCTGTTTCCTTTTGACTCAAAATTTTGCAAACGAACAAAAGTGAACAGAATGAAATCACCTATACAGTATTCTCATCCACCATCTGTTGATGTCATCACCTGCCTCTTCTTATTTCCAAAGGCTCTTTTTAATTGCCTAATTCTGTGGTAAAACACATTGAGATTGAGGCTACCCTATCCCTTGCCCTTGGTTACCAAAGACTTCTTCCTCCCTTGCACAGATAGACTGGCATTGTGCATCTCAAAAAACAATGCCATGAAATGCCTGGAAATAAAAATGGGAGTCTTGGCTATTACTTGAGTCTGATACAAGTTACAGTGTGCTACTTTTCACCTTTAAAGGTTTGTATATTTATACAACTAGAGGCTGCAGAGAAAGGCCTTTACTCCACATCATCATTATACTGAGCCAACAAAAATGACTTACATTAATGAATATAAAGATAATCAGTTTAAGTAATGACATATATGTTGTATAATCCTTCCCCTTACATTTTAAGTTGATGTGGAACAGCTCATGTCGCTCTTTTGGTAAAGATACCCCAGAGATGCCAAAGCCAAAGTTTAGCCACAGGACAGCACAACATTGAGGGTTCTGTTCTCTACCTCATGTGCTGGAGACCTTGTCCGAGTTTTGTGTAACTTACGGCCTGAATCCTAAGCATTTGTACAGTGATCCATTCACGGTCCTCTGCAAAAGGTTAGTACCTCTGTGAAGAGATGTTTTCAGAACAGAATGCGAGTTTTCTAGGAGGAAAGCTGACAGTGTGGGGTGCTACTTCCATGTAATGCCACTGCAGGATTGCTTTAGGTGGCCACACAAAATTAGGCCAGGGCCAGAAAATCCACAAGCTGAAGTAGTCTCATGACATTGCTCTCAAGCCAATAACCATCAACAGAGGAATGTCGTGCATCCACCTTACTTCTGAGTTTCTGGTACTTCCTCTCCATAGGCAAAAAAGAGTTTAATCCCCAGGGTCCCTTAGCATTGTTGAAAGTGGTTATGAAAACAACTGTGTGAGATGAACTCCTGAAAAGGATTTTTTATTACCAGGCTTTTATCTAATAACTTTATAATGGATTCCTGCACTGTGCTAAACCTTTGTAGAACTCTAGAAGAGACATGGTAATATCAGTGGTATAATGAAGAGGTAATTGATAGGACTCAACACACCAGTGTTTACTGTTGACCTTCTAGCAAGAAATTTAAACTTTAGCCTCTTCCTCTATAAAATGCAGTTCTAGCAGTTATCTCTCCTGGAAATGTTTTCAGATCAGTTGGTAAAATCTGAGTTATTAACAATTGCTTTTGTGCAGCAGCATGGTGATCAATGTGTACTGTATGTGCAGGTTTCAATATCTTGAGTTTCTTTTCCACTTCCATTAGTCACCATGGGCCATTGACATCAAGACTATTTGAATAAATTTGTGATAAAAGTAAAGACACCTCTGGGTGCTTTGCTTTCTATCTTTGTGCTTTCTGATACACAATATCCCTCCTTCCACACTACTCACAACAATGCAGCCAGACTTGGGGATAATTGTAATGACAAATGACTTGTCAGTTGTAATTTTAACTGCTTTTGACTTCTACATACAGTTAATGCCTTCAACAAAAAAATCTGAGTAAGAAGACTCAATCACAAGCTAGATGGCAAATCCATTGCTTTTCTCAAAACCAGCTGTATAGGAAGGAAAAAACAATCAGAATATGGTGAGTGTCACAAGAACACAGCCTTCTTCACTTCGAAGCTTCGCACCAAAATTCTTTTCTGTTTCTCATCTGGGAATCAGGGAGTTCTAACGGATGAAGAATGGTTATTTATAAGTCACATAATAAATTATAAACATAACTTACAATTGTGTTTTAAATATAGGGGAAACCAGCCATAAGATGTGTGCAGGTCTATATATATAGATATTCCAAACAGAAATGCATTGCAATAGTTTCTAGGACAGCTTGTCTTGGGCAATAGAGAGAATATTTAAATTACCAAGTCATGGGGCACAATGGGAATAGATATATATAGAAGGAAAAGTTGGTGCTGACACCCTTAATGGCTAAAATACACTTTTTTTTTTTTTTTTAGGAGAAAAGGTAATTTGGGATTCCCTTTAATCTGATCCCAAACATTACTGTAGTAGAAACTTAAATGCGTTGAGTGCATCTTGGAGCACATCTTCTGCTTTATCATCATCTGAAGGGAAGCTGTCTGCCCAAGGTCTGGTCTGTCATGTGAAATTCCAGAAATGGTCGCAGAACTCACCATGCTCAATTTCTTTGTGAACATGTTACAGAAGTTTTGAACTTCAGACAGTGGCTTCAAACAGTGCATAAAAAGATAAATAAAATCTGTGAAGTCTGTTTTTGTGGTACCAGCCTATCTTCTCTCTCTAACAGAAGTCCTGCCCAAGGCCAGGAACTGCAGCTAAATGCATCCCTGGTGCTCAGTCACTGCTCAAATGCGCAACACAAGAGGGCACATTGTACTGAGTTGTTTTCTGATTGCTTAAGAAATACTTTCTGGATGACAACCAAAATAAAACCCAGCTCTTAATTTTAAAGTGTGCGTTTTCTGCTGTTTTTTTTTTTAACGTGTCACAACACTAGTAAATAAAAATCATATTTCAGTGCAGTTCTTTAAAAGAATTTTTGTAACAAAGGGGAGTTTCTTCCTGTAATTTTAATTTGCTAACTACATTCCTCTTGCTTACTAATACTAACCTGTTTTGATATCAACCAATGCTCTTTCCAGTATCAGAGCATTTGATAGCTGCCCTAGTGTTGATAATAATGTAAGAATCTGGTATGTTGATACCTTCTAGTTCTGATGGAAGAACAGAAGAAAGTGTCAAAGAAGCAAGAAACAGAATTTTTTCTGACAAATCAGGCAGCTAAAGCTAAAGAAGTCAATAATTAGAAGAACAGATAATTGAATATATTGAGTTGGACTAGTACAGTAAAGAAACTCCGTGAATGCTGTGCAGAAATGAGCAAAAGGCAGAGGCAGCACATCTGACACTCCTTCTTATGTGCAAAGAACACAGAAGAAATTTAGTCATCCTTCAGCATGTATCAGAAAAATCTGTCAAACCACAATGAAAATTACCACAATCAGAAATCTTTTTACTGAAACACATTCTGAAATAGAAAGAAAAACTTCAAAAAGCTCTTTTGTAGAAAAAACTTGTTTGTTGCAATCTATGATTTTAGTATCTAAATTGATACAGTTTGATTTCTATTTGTGAGGAAAATGCTTAACTGCAAAATTGAACATTATATTAAGATAGTTTTATAGCCAATCATGGCAATTATTTCACTAACATTAAATCATCTGCTGCTGGTTTTCTTCCCACGTGACATTTTTGTAGGCTATCTTTGAAACATTTATTATTCCTAAAAAAAGCCCTGATGCAGTGATGTGGCCAGGAGAATATTTTTGTAATCAAGCTTGCTTTTGGCTACTATCTGCAAGATCTCATTTAATCCAAATATAAGAAATGCAAAGCCCAACTACAAAAAGTACTATCTTTTTCTACCTTGGACACGATATGTAAAAATAACGTGAATCCTAATAGTAAACACTAGAACTTCTGTGGAGCCCATAGCTGCAAAAATCTTTTCCCATAACATGAGGAGCCAGAGGTCATAATCTTTCGTAATCTTTCATCCCTCGGACCTAAGTTAGAAGCTGAGTGCCTTTTAAAGCACTAACTCATTTCCCCAACAATACTAAGGGTACACTGTGCTAACCATGAGAGCTCCACTCTCTACCTCTCATTACTAGTGGGCAAAACTGTTAATGCATTCCTGCTGGATCATTTTTATGGCCAAAGCATTATCAGTATGCAGGATACTGCTTCATAGAGTTCTGCCACTGTGCAAGTGAGATGTTATTGTGGGTTTCTCACCAAATTAGATTTCCTGTTGTTTTTTCCTTTGAACATTCTTCATAATTTCAGAGCAATACACTGCATTGTCTCTGTTAAAAATTACTGATTCCCATGATAATTTTGAGATGAGCACTTCTAATGAATGTGTGACCTTTTCTGAAACACAAACCAAAGAAATTGTGGTCAATTAATCTTTAAATGCATATTTCATGTGTTGGAGATCTGAGGAGAGCTGAGTTGCACTTCAGTGTGTACCACAGAGCTCATCACACTACCGAGGACTGGGACAGAACTGAGCAGTGGGGTCTTAGGCAACCCAATATCAAGTGTTGGATGCTCACCTGGGAGTTCAAAGTATTCAGCAGTTTCCCAGTTACCACAGTGACACTGCCAGTTAGAGCAGCTGCACTTGAGCTACTTTTAGGTGTATCTAGGACACACAGGTGGGTCACCTGTGATTTTGGTCTTACTCATTGGTATCAAGGAGAGTCTTGCCTACAAAAGAAGTATAGGATCATCCTACACCAGTAATGATCCATGGAGTTTATTTTCAAATCTGTGAGATAACTATATTAGATTTGGCTGAGCCCACGAATAGAATGCATGCTCAGTGGACAGAGGGGAGTAGAAACACCGTAACATCCTTGCTGGCAGAAGCCCTTCAAATCCTTGCTATTCAGGATAATCAGAATACAGAGAGGGATCCACAGTGGCTCCTTTTTAAAGTAAATGTTGTGTGGCTGTAGATAATTTTTTAAAAAACTGTCATATACAAGTTTCTATGAAAATTAGTTTACAACATTTTAACTATATAAACAATGCACTATTCCTTTCCAATTTTAAATAGAAAACTTTCACATACTTTATACTAGCATTATATGTACCAAATCAGTATAATCAACATTCTTCTTATTAAAAAATAAAGTTATCACTAAGACCAGGCATTATTTAAGCTTTTCATTTAAAAATACCATAAACCCTATCTTTGAAATAAGAAGTGTCAACAAACTACACATCTTTAATTATATTTTATTTGAATTTAAATGGAGTAAAAACTTTGAGACACAGCTTTTCTTATTTGGAATTCTTGAAGTGTTTCTAAGGATGGAGTGGCTTGCTGTTTTGATATTGCTGACACTTATACACAGAATTATCAAAACTCGAGCCTTAAAAATGTGGTTATTTTTCTCTAAAATTAACAGTATAAGCATTCTTTAAAAAATATTGTCATTTTAATGTAATGCAGTGGATATTTTTAATATAATGCACTATTAAAGAAGAAACCAAATCAAAATTTTAAAAACATCCATGGCTTATTTCTAAAATATACTCCATTATTCAGAAAGATTTATAAGAAAAGTAATATTGAAATTATCTGAGAATATTTTCTCAAATAATTAAAAAAAGGAAAAACAATGCAAACTGACTTCATAATACTGTACTTCATTTTTGTTTTCATATAAATTCTTCTTTTCTTTTCCTTCCAATTCTTGTATATTATGTTTTGCTGGTGACTTATTTGTCTCAATTATAAACTCCTATGCATGCTCCATATCCTTTCTTGCAGAAATGAGTGTGTGAAAAGTTTTATTTAAGGTCAGAAAAAAATAGCAAGATGCCCTATTTTCTCATTTTCTAGTTATTTATGCTTTTTGCCTTATTTTATGAGAACAGCATAGCAGAAATATTTTTCAGGTTCAAACAATATCTTCTAAAAATTCCTCTGGAATAGAGCTGCAGTGGTTCATTCCTTCTGAGTCATTTGCAACATCTAAATACTCATCAGCAAAAAATGACCCTCTTGATTTTTGTTAGTCTCTTTTTCAAGTTTCCTAACAATTCCATTGTACTGAAATATGGGTGGGGAGAGGGATTGGCAGGGGAAGAAGGGAGTTGGAGTTTATTCTGCTTTGGTTTGGTTCCATTTTTTCTGACAAAGATTGCCATTGGATGGCCTTTCTATGAAAAGATAACTACTTCCTTGTATAAAGCAGCACCAAATATTTATCATCCATGTCTTTTATTCCCTTCTCTGAATCAATATCATACAGTAATTCATAGTCTGATCCTTTTGTACAGTACTTGGTCAATTATTTTCCATTCCCCGCTTGAAAGTAGAATTTCATTTTAGAGAAGTCATAGTTTACAAATGTGAATGTTCTGCATCAGGGGTGGGGAAGACAGAGATAGAGAGAAAGTGAAGGAGTTTTTGGTAGATCTCAGTAAAAAAAGCCCAGCAAAAAGTCATACTAACATAGTTGGTTTAATAAGATAGAATACAAAGATTAATATGGACAGCAAGTAAATCTTGCATCCCATCAGGTGCTGGGAAGCACACTTTCATATAGCATCAAACAGACCACAGATGGATTTTCCCCCAGCACACTGTGCAGACCCCATCTGTATGTTCCTTCTCCCCTACGTGCTGTAGTGCCTTATATTTTGTGTAACAAGTAAAGCCATGCATCTTTTCCTGACAGGATGGAGTGTTATCTCTGCCATAACATCCCCAGCATGCAGAACAAATCCATATGGGCCACTCCAGCACCTTATGGCAGCTGCTCATGCTTAAACACAGGACTCCACATTGGAAACACGGCCTGGCTAAGATCTAACTCCCCAAATACAAGGTCTTCTGCAAGATTCCAAATATAATGAAGGACCCTGAGTTTTGTACTGTTGATTTCATACTCTTTCCCTAGTTTTATCAAAATAATACTCCATGAGAGCACCCAAGCCAACTATTCAAAAGCTGCCATGGCCTTCTATTCATAATGCTCTCATTCATTCATCTAGGTGAGTAAGCATCATCTAGGAAAGAGAGACATCACCTTTACCTACAGTGCTTTTATGTCAACAGACACATATATACGATGGTCTTCCCTATCTGTAGAGAAAAATCAGAAAATCTACTTTCTTATTTATCACTTTTGCCCAGTGTTTTTACTGTGATAGGGTAAAGGATTCAGAAATGTGTTCATTTTTTTGTTGTTTTGTAGTGACAAAAAAAAAAAAAAAATACGTATTAAGCTGGACTAATAAAGAATTCACTTGCTTTCTTAACATCTCGAGTTTCATTAAGTTTCTGTCCTTTCAGGAGTCTAAGAATGACTATAGATGCACATAAAATCAATCAGTCCTGGTAAGAGAATTGCAAATGTTATTCTTGTTTTTCAGGTTCAGAATGGAGGTTCTCTGTTCAATACTCAGAGACTGTCAGGTACCGCAATAAATAAATTCATAAGAAATGGCATCTCTGTAATTTTGCAAAATACAAAACAAATCTTTATGTCAAACAGAGGAAATGTGGATTTGTACAGCAAATTCTGTAGTTCTGCTGAGAGAATAAACAGTACAGAAACACGCTTAAAGTTTGTTCTTATTGGGTGTAAATGTGTGTATTAACCATTGAAGCGCTGCTGCTGAAAAAAAGGTCAAAAAATACAAACATAAAACGGAAAAGTAGCATGTGTCTTTCTGTAATCCATTGCAACATGAAATAAGGAATGGAATAGCTGGTTTTTTGTTTAGTTGCTTGAGTCTAGTAGTAAGGGTCCTGCAATGTATATTTAGTACTAATAGAATCAGGAAACAAAGCCAGCACGTATTGTATGCACACGTATAAAAACATACAGAAAATAATAAAAAATCCCTAGGAATGAAATTGTGGGGGCAGGCGGGCCTGCCCCATCTAACCATAAGAAAATCCACTGATGGGACAAATACACCTTTGTCGACTCCCCTTAGCCTTACAGCGAGAAAAAGGCCTCCCGCAGTCTTTTGCAGTTCTGTTATGTTAATTTACCCAAATTCCCTTCTCCCAGTTGGCTGTTGCCGTCCCACCCCTTATTCCCTTATTCACTCCCGGTTCACTCCCAGTTGCCAGAAAGTTCCCCTTTCCGTGTTACCCCATTGGGTTGTGTTCTGTCAATATTCCCCTGGTTCCTGCCCATTGGGTCCCTTATCCTAGTCCCACCCTCACTCCACCCCTTTGCCCTCTACCCATTGGTTGCTGTACCTTGCCGCCCCCTATATAAGAACCGCTGTCACCTCCGCCCCCTGCTTCTCGTCTTTGTCTCTGGACCTCTTCGTGTGTGGACCCTCCCCGCTCCTGCTCCCTGGACCTGCCTTAATAAATCCACCTCGGAATACCAAACGAAGACCCTTCTTGTCCCTCATCAATTGAGCTGTCAGGTACACTGGGACTAAGCAGGCAGGTCCTTGCTGGGCAGGCAGCTTCATAGCTGGAGACGCTCCGGGAAGGTAGTAGCCGGCACAGCAACACCAACCCCCCTAGCTGTACTCGATACTACATGAAATGGCATAGAATTAAAACATACACTTTCACCTGCAATACCAATAGCATCAAAAGATATTAGAATTTAATGTAGAGTGCCATATAAAGAACTACTAAAAAGATGATGATTGTATAATTCAAAGAGAAAGGAAAGAAAGAAAATTGTTAGAACTGTAGAAGAGAATGGATAGTGTAAGTCGATTACTTAGATGCTCCCATGTACACTCTCAGAGCATAAAGATACATAACACGTGTGAAAATGAAAGAAAACATGTATCATATTACGGTTCCATTTCATTATGTGCCCTTCATAAGAACAATTTTTTCCAGGATAGAAAAAGTCCTATGATATTTCACATGCTCTTGCATAGCCAGTTTTTTGATACTTCATTTCAATTCTGCCCATTCACACACCTACACATCCATTAGCTCCATGACTAATGAAAAATCTAGCAATGAAAAGGTTGCCTACTGCATGTGATCTGAAAGCTCTTTCTGTTACACGCAATGGTAATAACACAAGGAACACTTTCATCCAACTCTGTAGAGCAGCATGATCAAATTATAGTTAGCCTGGGAATCAGGTATTTCATTGTTCACCTTGCTTCACATACCTCTCAACTGCAATAGTCCTTAGGTAGGTACGTCCAGTTTTGTTAAAGAACACCAAAAGAAAGCTTATGTCTGTATTTTAAACAGTCCTATACAGTTACCATACTCACATGGTGATAGGACATTAGTCTCCACCAGTAGCATCCTTTGAAGACTAGAAACACTTTTATATTTTGGGACAGTATTTTACTATACATGGTCTTGACTCAAAAATAATTGAGCTGCTTAAACCCAGACTTACAAGGTTCTTCTTTGCTTAGAAACCAGAAATAGAAAATTACAACTCAAGAGCTAATGAGTCACAAAATCATTATGTGAAATCAGGCTTTAAAGCAGAAAACATTTTGCAGCCTCAGTATCACTGTTGCCCATGCAGGAATAGAAGTTAGTGAAAACAAAATTATAAGGAGAAAAGCAGGAAAAGCAAGATAGGCTGTTTTGAACCTAGATATCTGTAGTAGCACCAATAAGTATTGCTTGTAGATCTTCTCAGCTGGAAAAAGAGAAAATGGAACTGTAACAGATTTTCTTCTTCAAAATTTATTCATATTTCATTGTGGAGGCTTTTCATGGACAGCTTTAGTTTGTTTCAGCATGAAGGTATCAAATACAGAGTGAATGAAGGGAATGTTTAGACAGAAGCAGTAGCAAAAACTCAAAAAAGAATTTTGGTAGCTAACGTGGGATGGAGGCTGAATTGGAAGTCTAATGCATTTATTGTTTTCAATGTTCTGTGGAATTTATGCAAAAGTGGCAGACTCATACATAAGGGGTACTTTTAATAATAAAATTCAAGGCCAGAATAGTATCTTTCATTCAGAAACTCAGTAAGTTGAGTTACTTCATTCTGCTGTTTCTATATTCCATTAGTTTATTTTACCAATACTCAAACAATGGAATATATTTGCAGTGCTAAGATAACCCTTAGGTGATCTCCGGCATCATACTAGAAGATTATCAGGAAAGCAAGTTTCTGCAAAACAAACAAGAAAATAGTGCATTCTCATTCCCTGGCTGAAAGAATTTCCAACATGGCAATACAAATCAAAAAGAATCTCAGTCTTTTCACAGAAGATTATATGATGTAGTAATGATACAAGGAGTGTTGAAAGGGAACTGAATAAATGACATTCATTTGTTTTGAAGTTAAAAGAAAATGAAACAACTGGTATTTCCACTTCAAGCACCTCAAGCTAACATTATCTTTTAAAGCCCTCAAGCCCTGCCACATAGCTGCAAGATTTTATAGCTCAATCAACACCCTTCTGTTCTCTCATTGAAACAAGAGAGGAAAATTGAACTCTGTAGGTGATGCAGAGATGAAAAGTTCAAGAAGGCCACCAGCAAAGTGCCTACTAGTTCCTGAAATTTCTCTTACATATTTCTTTTCAGCTTGCAGAGTATACTCAGAGAGAGACTCTCATTAAGTTCAGTTGCGCCTTCTCCTCAGCCTGCATGTGGAAGAGAAACATTTTAAGCAGTGCCCATTCAGGGCAGCAAACTTTTTTTTTTAGTTGTTCAGGGAATATTTTCAATCTAAGGTACCGTTATGATGTCAGCCTAGATAGGAAGCACAATCATGAGGAACAACATGCAATATTCCGTGTTAATGTACTAAAGGGAGAAGCTGCACTGCTGCTAAGTGTTAGATAACCCAGTACCTCACAACAAATGTTTATTCATCCATTGGTCTAGACAAATCTACAGTGATACAGGCACATTTCTTCAGCTCCCAAACAGCTGGGTGCTTCTATGCGAACCAGAAGTCCTTTAAATGACCTGGACACATCAAGTTACTTAATATCAAGGACTTCTGAGGATTGTTTCAGGGTGAAAAGCTACAAAAGAATGATAATATTACACAGATTCCTGAAATATTAAAAGTTGCTTTGTTCAGAGATAGTATTTCCTTACTTCTGGGTCTGGCAGTTCCTAAGAAAGGAGCACTGCTGATCATAAACTCCATAGGCGGCTATAAAAATAAATAAATGGAGAAAATTTAAAATTTTACATGGAATTTTTTCTTCCACTGCAATAACTTTCATGACTATATTTCTAATTATAAGAATCTTTATTCATAAAGATTAAAGGGCATAAAGGTATGTCATATGCCAGAGTTTGCCTCAGGTAGTGACAATATATCTTTCTCTTGTGCTTCAAATATCTGACTGTTTTGGATCATTTTCAAGGACAGCAATTACTACTTTAGTTCAGTTACTATCCGTAGTGCTGTGAGTTCAGACGGTCCTAAATTACTACCAGAAAATACCCTCCATCTTATTTTTGACTTCTTCTGACTACCAGATTTAATGGCTTTCATGTTACTTCTATGACTACAAATATGGAGCTCATTTAAAAATTTTGTCTCAGTGCAAAGTAATCTGCATATCAACCTATCAGTCTTTCAAACTATTTCATGAATTCTATTGCAGAGATGTCCAGTAAGCACAGAATTTCTGTATTCCTTTAGTGAAAATGGAGATTTCTCAAATAATGGATTTCTTCTCTGGTTTCAGACCTTAAATTGAACTTAAGAAAGAATTTTGTTTCACAGATTTTCCCAGTTTGCATTGTCACAAATCAAACTCATTGTTAGTCATCTCTTAGTAACCTCTAATCCCTTTTGCTTTTTATTTTTGTGCTTTTCCATACTACTGAGTTCTGAGTCTCCTAACCCTAAGGTCTTGGGTGCAACGTGTCTAGAGCAGTTTCAGATGATTTAGACAGTACTATATCAGTGATCACATACATTACAAGGGCAGTATCTCTATTAATTAAGAAACCCCTGTAAACCAGTGTTGTTACATTTATATTTAAGAAGCACCAGCACCAAAATGGCTACTGCAGAATAGCAAGTGATAACCTCAGAACCAGATCTTCACTGAGATGAAATACTCCCTTCACTTTCACAATTTTAAGGAGTTGAGCTCTAGTCTAGGCATGTCATATGAAAAGAACACTGCCTATCACAAAAGGCCGCCTTTGCCTACTCTCAGCATCATACTCACCACCTCTCCTCTGTGGGTCTTTCTCACCAGTTTCTGTGATCACAAAAGGTCAGCATAGTATCTGGGAAAGCAACTCTTACAAATTTATTACAAGTAGCATAGTACTGACAAAAGAAATGCTTATTCAGCTTTTCTGCTGAAATCCTTAGGAATATGAAACAGACATACAAATGAGAGAACAGCACTGTAATTTGTGTAACTTATACAATGACATGGGGATCAAGCAGACACAAAGACTACTGCTATCTCTGACCATCACCGGGATGCGCTTCTAGTAGAGAAAAGGAAGCCTCTGCTCTCTCATTAACTGAGCATGTAAAGGACAGAGAGCAAGGTTTAAGGAAACAGCATGAAGAGATCATATAATAAATTCTGTCATTCTTACCTGTTCAATGCCAATACAAACATAGTTAGATCTTGAAAGTAGTGAACAATAAATACGCTTGAGAAAGTATAAAGCAAAAGCATAAGGGATACACTGAAAAAAAGAAGAGACAAGAAATATATTATGGCTGCTGAATTTGAGGAAAAAAATAAAAAGTAAACAAAATTACTTAGCCTGGATTTTTTTTCTATGATGAGGATTTTTAAATAGTTAGCTATTTTTCTAAAATATTGTGATTGTGAAGTAGGAACCCATAAAAAGAGAGGATGAAAACAAGCAGTATAGGAAATGAAGACAGGAGAACCTCTGAGCAAGTTGTGGGAAGCTCCTCTATCTCTCCTGGAGGACTAGAACACAAGGCTGCTTTTCTGCTCCCTTTTATTTAGTTTGGCAGCAGATACGTATGTCCAGTATGACTGGGATGGTCTAGGGTCTTATTATCAGCATCTGTCCACCTGACATGTCTGCTAATAAAAGGTCATTCCAGCCTCTCAAACAGGAACATTAAAGTGCTGTAGGTGGGAGTATATGTCATTCATTTTTGCCCGTGTTTTATTTTTTGTTCTCCCTTGACTACTGATCAGGACTGTCATTTTCCAATTGCAGTCACCCAACCCAAACGTGTAACATGATGGCTCACATCACTACTCATGATAGACCACAACCCCATCTTCCTGACCACACAGGTCAGCAAAGACAATTTGCATAAATAATTACAGCATAAAAAGCAGCTAACCTGTACTAAACTACCACCTCCATGTGAGTTTTTTCTTTAGAAACAGAACAAGTCACTCACTACATAAGAAAACTTGAATATCCTGAATTCAAAGGCATTGTGTATCAAAACAGCACTTTTAGTGAACTCTTGCTTGCTATCAAATTCTTCTATGGTGTGCAATTGAAATTTCCCCAGCTCTAAGGTTCTCAGTTAAGTTGTTTCAGCTGTTCATCTTAAAAGCCACCCACTTATGAGTAAAAACGACTACTACAAAAATAAAATCCTGACAGGAAATTAATGAAATTCATAACTCCAAGCATAAAACTAGTGCTTTATTTTCAAGAGTAGCTCTTTTTTTCATTTACCATTTTACTCTTCCTCCATTAAATAAACAGTGTTGCCCATGGCACAAGTCTGCTGTGCAGTATTCAGGTCTCCCTGCACTAATCGGGTAATCAGATTTGGAGTTGTCCTGTACCACAAATGGAAAAAAAAAGACATTGAAAACTAACCTTTCTAGTGCTGACCAGATATAGCAAAATAGTTGTGTTCCATAAGAAATGATCCCCATCAAACAACTGATTCTGTGTAGCAACAAAATGTGTTGCTACGCTAAATCCTTATTGGGGTAAAAAAAAAAGTTACCAAAAGAAAACGAAGGAAGGATTTATTCCAAAGCCTGCTAGTGATACTTGCAAAGAGCCTTTATGAGTCAGAATGCAAAGTTTCCTCCATGGTGGCTTAATTTGCCAGCCAAGAGGTGCTCTCAGGCTCTGCTAATCAAAAGATTGAAATGGAGTTTTTGGGGTCAGGCTGAGCCTATTTCTCAGAAGCTGAGAGAATTTAGTTGAGTTGCCAGACCAACTTTAAACTCTTTCTTCCAAAATACAGTTAATTTTGACCATTTGCCACTCCAGCAAAGTGAAATCTCAGCACAATGCAAGACAAGTTAGACATGCAAATGCCTGTTAATAAGACAGACAGGCAGGTGTGTCTCTTTCACAGTTCAGGAAAATTACCATGGTTTCTGAGGGCCTTATGGACTTCAGAAGCCTATTCCTGAAAATATAATTTTCTAGTTATTTAAAAGTTACATGACAGATCAGTGAGACAGTTGGCTGTATGAAGAATAACTTTTTTTGAAACAGATATCTTCTAATACAATGTTTTTATTATCATTGTCTAATATAATTTTTGGTTTGCTTTGTTTAGAAAGCTAAAAATATCACACATCTCTCCTCTTGTTCTTTCAAGCAATCACATGTAAATGTCCTTCAAAACACTCGTAGTGTATGCATTACTCTTCACCGTCTTCATAATTTATGACTACCAGTTGTGATGCCTTCCTTAGAGTGCCCTGTGTCCTCAACAGTGTAAAACTAGTCAAATTGGCACTAGCATTCTAGTAACATAATCTACAGGGGAATATATGCAAAACAGACATGCACCTATAGCTATGCTTAACTGGTAGAATCATAGGCTGGTTGAAATTAGAAGGGGCCTGTGGGGGGCACCTGATCAATCAAGGCCACTTAGAGACTTTTGCCCAGGATCATCTCCAGATCGCTTTTGAATATCTCCAAGGATGGAGACTACACAACCCCTCTGGGCAGCCTGTGCCAGTGCTCAGTCATCCTCATGGTAAAGAAGTGTTTCCTGATGTTCAGAGGGAACCTCCTGTGTTTCAGTTTGCCTCTGAATCTTCTCACCAGAAATCAATGAAAAAACCTCTGGTTTCACCTCTTTACATGCTTCTAATGTGAACAGTTTCCCCAGAACCACCTTTTCTTCGGGCTGAACAGCCTCAGCCTGTCCCTTGTAGGAGAGATGCTCCAGTCCTTTAATCATAATGACCCTTCACTGGACTCTCTCCAGTATGTCCATATCTCTTTCCTACTGGGAAGCCCAGAACTGCACACAAAACTCCAATCTGTGTCCTCACCAATGCTGACTAGAGGACAGACATGCCCACATCAAACATATACCATCATTTTCTGAAGATGTTTTGCTACTTTCACATCTCAGGACTAGCATTTCCAAATTTCTTTTTTGATTACTGTGCTAGATATACTAACAGCAATTAATTTAGTAAAACAGACTGTGTGGTATATTCAGCTATTCCATGCAACTGAGTGTATGTACACATCTACGTTTCCTAGCAGAAGAGATATTCAGAAGGCCCAAGTTATGTTACCTTTAGTATTGTTTCATGCAGAGGCTCAGCTTGCTCTGTGTTACTACAGTTTTTGTTAAATAATTCAACACTGTACTTTTCACTGTTTGAACTTTCATTTATGCTGCTATTAGGTTCTCATCTGACAGACAGCTATGGTCCTTGTAAATCCCTTCCTATCTGGAGAAGTAATTTTATTTTCTTACCCAGTGGTCATGTCAACCATGCATATAATTTGCCTTGTCTCCTCTCTCCTTCTCTAAAGACATTTTTCCTGACATACACCTCTTGGATTTCTTAATTTCAGACAAGATTCATGCCAGTAACTACTTAAATCATCTGCAGATACATCCATTCTCCAGCAGCTGTTTCTATTTAACCATGCTTCTTGAACTTCAAGGAATGGTCTTTGAGAGACCTGCAAGATTTTTTTTTCTGCTAATCTGTAAAATCATGTACTAACTTGAGTTTGAATATCTTCTCTTTTTCACTTACATTACTCTTAGCAATTCTTGGACACAATTTTAAAAGGGTAGCAAGATTAATATGCAAACAAATGAATAAAATAATATATATCTTGTATAAAAAGAAAGCCTAACACTTTCCACAAACAACTACCAAAACTGTGAGCTTTATGCAATTCTCAGGAGGAAAGCGGTCTGAAAAACAAACACCAGGGCCTTTTTTTCTTTGAGGACTGTTGTCAGGCATCTATGTCATTTAATAAAAACCCAGGAAAATGGTCGTATGTACTTGAATGTAACTATCCTCAAATGATGAGTCAGGGTTTCAAGATCTTCCTGCCATCTGCAAACATCTAAGCTGACAGGTACTTTCAGAACCCTCAAAAATGCTTTACTGGTTCTTATCACATTTAAATCAATAAGATAAAATTTTATTGGCAATGTGTCAGTAAATACAGCAATGGGTAAAACTGGATTTTTATATATTTCAAAATACATCTGTTAATATTTTATTTTTAAATACATACTGCTTCAACCTCTCAGGGGTGAACTGATGTTCTTTATTACATTGGTTTCATACGTGATTAATGTCTGATGGAACACAAAATTGGGATGTATTCAAGAGAAGACAATCTTACTAGCAATTTATTCAGGGCCTTGCAAGCATACATAGGACTCATCCTCTTATCAGAAAATTTCCTGTTGCCAGAATGTTTCTATTCAGATGTTTTTTACTTTGATTATATTAATAAAATAACTTTTAAAAAACCACTTACTTTTAATATTATAATAAATTGTGCCAGGAAATTATCAGGCAGGATCTGAATGTTAAATAGAGGCAGCATACAGAGGTTTTATACTACTTCCTGTACTTTTAAAAATTAAATACTTTGGTAATGGAATAGTTCAATGAAGCATTCATCTGAAATACCCAAGATTTAAACCACCAGATTAATTAATACAGCTACTTGTTATGAGGAAATAATGGAAATAGGACTGATGAGGAGATGATGTTTTGCTCCTTCATAAGAAGAACTGATTTGCCAGTCAGGACTTAGAGGGGCCTAAGATCAAAGAATACAAAAAAGGTAAATCTACTAAACTTCCAGAACTGACTACAAAAGGAAAAGCAGTAATTTTGATCCTAAAAGTAAGTCATATTGAAAGCTAAGGAAAAATTAGCAAGCAGTAAAAATGAAATACAGTATTAGTTTTAATAAATTAAATATGTGGTATAATATTCTCATATATTTTTCATATATTTCTGTAACTAATAGATGATAGCAACAAATATTTATCATAGGGGATGAACTACTTTTTATACTAAAATAATGTAGTGTGTAGGAGTACAAGCATGAGGTGACAGCAGGGACTTTGAAAGTTTGGGCAGAGGATGATGCTGGTGGCCCCAGGGCTACAAAAACTTCCCAGCAGTCAGCTACTGGTTATTGAATTAATGTAACTTTGGGAGCTGTGCAAAACCTGCATTAAGCTTCACAAAACTCAGGGATATCCAATATATGTAGACCACAACATATATTGCAAACCCAGGTGTGATGCTACATTGCAGATTAACAAAGAAAAAGCAAGGTATAGCCAACATGTGGAAATGAGCCTGGGAGTGAGAAAAAAGCCATTAACATCAGTATCATGGTCATCCTATGAAAAGACCTGGGATGCTGATATCTTGCTGATAAAACTGTTAAGACTTCAATTAGATGAACATTAAAGTCTTGACTTCACCTATCAGGTCCTCCCTTTCTTTCCACAAAAAGATTAGGTGTGTAATAAGTTGGTGGGACTTCGAGCACTTGTACAGTAAATCAGATGCAATGAATTGGGATCAGATTCAGACAGTTTGAAGTTGCAAAGGGGTTAATGACTGGAAGAAAGAGAAATTGCAGCAATGCACCATCACATGTTAAAAGGAAGAAAAATAATAACTTTTTCAAGAAATAACTTTTATTACTGATATAAATATATTTCAAAGAATTTTTTAGATATATCTTCCTATAATTAAAGGAGAAGACATTGTTAAATAGTGTGTCAAAGTAAAAAGTACCTTTTTCTTCAAGATCTGGAGAACAGAAGAACATCAGGCCTAACAACAATGTTTAAAACTTAGATACAAATGATGAAGCAGTCTATAAGAAAGGGAGAGGTGATAATATAATTCATGTCATTTTGCTGACAGTCAGCCTCACAGACTGCTTTGCCAATCACCAAGAATAGCAACAGTCACCTAGCAAGGAGAAATGATTACAGGCAGTGAAAGATAAGGACAAAGAGTTTGTTCCTTTGCTGGGATTCCTGACTCAAATGCTTAATATTTATGTTAACTTATCACTGCAGTTCACATACTTCAAATGCAATGCATAAATTATGTTGTGTGTTACTGAAAAATAAATGGAATTTTCTTTTGCAGTTAGCTATTCTGGACACAATAAGGTAAATTATGGTTTAATAATTGATGTCTTTGTTGCTGTCTTTTCTAATCCTATAAGTGGTTAAAGGGAGGAGTGACTTAAATTTCTGATTTTGATTAATCTCTCTTGCCTGTGGAAAAGACATAATAGCACGAGAGAAAACACACCGATTCAGGTAGCTGCTGTCATGAGCTGCATGTTAGAAGACATCAACCAGTGCTACAAGGTTACAAACACCAAATACGCTTCAAAGGTGCATGTCAGTCTGCTATTGCCCAAGATTGTGAATACGTGTGTTGCTAACAGGCACTCCCAAGACAATTAAAGCAAGCCCCACAAGCATTTCCTTGCAATTTTTGCTGCAACAGGTCATAAGATATTTCTTTTTTTTTCTCTGGAAGGCATCAGAAATTACTCACACACTTCCAGAATAAACCCTGAGTGATCCCTTTACTTCTAAAGATTCTTAAGTCTTTGCTCAACTTTTCCCCAAGCAATCCCACATTTTCAGAACCTTGTCAGAGTGCTGACAGGATGAAACACATAGCAGTTCTCATAGACATTCCTTGTTTCCCATAAGATATGTGAAGACAGCAGTGTAATTCATGTTTTTTGATACATCCCAAAGTCTGACAGTCTGAAATGTTGCAGCAGTTGGCTAAGCTGAAGCTCCTCTGTGTCTGGAGAGGACTAAAAGGGAAAGAAATAGTTCTGAAGAATTTGCTTGCATTGAAACATCCTCTACTATTGATCTCTCCTGCCATATTTTAAGTCTGTCTGCACCCAAAATTTAAAAAAACCCTTTTGGATTAATTCAGTGTTTCTTTATCCTTAAATGTTTTTCAGCAGAAAAAAAAAATATGAGTAATCAGAAGGTTGTAATCAAGCATGATCTATCATTGACACAGTGATGCCAACAGTCAAGAAAACCAATAGAAACAAAGGCCCAAAGTAATCAAAATTCATCTTGGTACAGCTGTCTCATTCCTTTGCTAGTGATGTGCTGGAGCCCTGTGCAGTAGTGCTTCCTGGTAACCAGATAGCCATGGTACCCCATTGGATTGCTGAGTGACCAAGGATGGATCTTTATAGAAAGCCCTGAGAGGCTGCCGAGTCCTGCTAGATTCAAACATCCCAGGAAAATTCAGAGCAGCTTGTATG
Organism: Orthonyx spaldingii; assembly: GCA_013397795.1. Taxonomy (NCBI): domain Eukaryota; kingdom Metazoa; phylum Chordata; class Aves; order Passeriformes; family Orthonychidae; genus Orthonyx; species Orthonyx spaldingii. The sequence goes on along the minus strand of VZTJ01005641.1, from coordinate 573,121 downwards.
TGACCTCTAGGCCTAACACCAACCAGTCCAAAGCAGAAAGCTGGTATTTATCATTTCTGCAATCTCTGGCCATCTGTTCTCCAAAGCTTTACAATAATTATATTCTGCTCAAATCTAAGCAACAAGGCCAATTTTATAGCTGACTTATAATCCCACTCCCTGAAATTACTACATTATATTAGGAAAGTTGTCTTCATAAAAATGGGGGTGGGAACAATTTCCCTTTCAAATCACTACAGATAAAATCTGGAATGTGCCCCTCTTTGTTTATGCTGTTCGATATGAACAAAACCAAATCCCTAATGAGTATCATGTAATGCCTGAAGTTTCCTCATACTGCACTGGTAGAAGTATTTAAATTTCAGGTTTTTAGATAATTGAAGCTTGTCTTAAACACACTCCACAACATTCATTTTGGTCTGGAGAAAACAATAATTTTTCTCTTTTTTTAATTCTCAGTGATGCAAATCTAGAATGCCTTCCCGTGCCAGCCACAATTTGTTTTGTGGTTAGTGGAAGATGAAGTAATGCCTTTAAAATGCCTAACAGCTGGTGACAGAAGCTTCATCCAGGAAATTCTCAACACTTGCAGTTTTGCTTTGCCCTAGAGTATTGACCATTTCTGTATTGAAATATTTATCAACCCACTGATGGCCAAAACACATCTTTGCTTTGCCTAATCTCTTGGATTTCTACAGTTCTTCTGTCCTTGTGGATAATAATCTAATCCATGAATAATAACATGAACCCTGAAAACTAATTAATGCAATTGATAAATTATGTCTCAAATAGTTCTTGCTATGCTCAGCATAAAGGCTAACTGTTCCTCTTCACTTGTCCACAATGCTGTTTTGTTTAGCAAGCCTGGAAAATAATGCCCGTTCTATTTTCTTTTGCTGCACTCCATGCAATTTGTATTTGTATGTGGGAACAGGAGAAGTAGATTTGAATAACGCAAGTTCAAATGCTCAGGGGTTCTCCACAGAGGCATTCCCTTACTCAGCTTTCCAGGGAATTAGCACAGTTCAATATCTTGCAGCAATGGATCCTAAAATATCCTTCACGGCTCACTGCAATTCATTTGTTGTACACAACGATTCAATTCCGGCATGTATCACTGAAAGTAGTTTTAGACTTAATTTCTCAGGGGTTGAATTCCATAGAAACACAGTTTAAAAGCATTTTCTGCACTTAATATTAACAAAGTCCCTTAGCAGGCCAGACTTACAACACAAAATTCACTTAAATACTCAATTCAATACGTGGTAGTAGGTTTATGGATGTAAACAGCCTTTAGCTTTCATCAGAAATACCAACACAGGCATTAAGAACAGTAGCGTTGGGTCCTCCAGGTGTGTCAAACATGGTGTTTTAACTGAAATGCAGGAAACAAGGAATAATAGCATGACTATGAAAGGAACTAGAGGAAGGGAATCCAACTGTCACATCAGTCTCTTTAGAGACCATCATAGAGGGTCAAGAATCATTTAGTTTGAAAAAGACCTTTAAGATTATTGAGTACAACCATAAATCTGGAGAGTGTTTATATGGGACTTCATTGGCTGAGCCATCTGGAGCCTGGGGTCTTGACTACCTTTTTCATTCTCTTTTGTTGCTCCATCTGTTAAATCAGCACAGACGTGTAATTGCTCCATCAGGAAACAAGAACACGCTGTCTTCTCCTCAAAAATTGCCTGGTCTTCACATGACTTGGTTGCTCACATGTAAATGGAGGAAATGGCACTAATCTTCCTATTGAGGGCTGGACAAGTTCAACGAGGTCTCAGATCAATCAAGTGTGAGCTAGGGATTGGAAATGCCAATCCTGTACCCAGAAAAGTTTCAGTCATCTTTCCAGCAAAACAAATACCAAAGGATCTATCCTACCAGCAGACAGCATTTTGTCATATAGCACAGATAGAAGCTGAGAGAGCCCTGTCAGGACTGCTGTCTCTCATTGCATGGCAGTGTTCCCTGCAAGCAGGAACACTCACCTTCAGCATGACCATGGAGTTCAGGCAGCCATACAGATACCCTATGTTCTCCTTTCTTTATTTTGTTGCCCAAGTTGGTTGAGCTTAAAGCCAGCTCTGCTTTTACATTGTTGACCTGAAAGATGAGCAGTGTGTTTTGGGAAAAGCTTATCCTTCAACATCTACAGAGAATGAAAGTGTAAAGCACACATAATTGATGGACAATGGTGTTGCAAGGTCTGGATATAGAGGGGAAGATCTTTTCAGCTCCACACCTTATATTTCTAATCCTGCACCAGAAGAATAATGCGAATCAAGATCCTGAAATTCTGCACTTCTTAAATGGTTAGCCGTTCATAATAGTCCTGTTCTCTTGGAAATATCCCTGAGCACAGGCAAGTTCAGCAGTTTTACATAAAGACAGTTTTGAAGTCCTTTACAAGCTAGGAAACCAGACCCAGCTTTTCTTTTGCATGGATATTAAGAATCCACAGGTATCTCTGGAGGGGAAAAAAGAAAACAGACTTTAAAACCCTCACTGGCCCATCTATGAGATAAAGAGTTTCCCTTCTTGCTGCCAGAGAACTTAAGTTCAAAAAAGTCTGTTTAGTTTCACTTCAGGAGAAAAAAAATCAGTTAACTGCAAAATTGAGACCTTTCGCAGGGAGAGAGCAAAAGAAAAAATGAGAAATCAAGCAAATTCCCATCCCACAGTTTGCTGGTATCAGTGCCCTTCTCTTGCTGTTGTCCTCGCTGAGTTTCTGAGCTGTTTGGTGCTCTAATATCCAGTTCTCCCCATTTGAAATCCATTGACATTGCCTTGGTGATGCATAATCAAGTCAAAGCCTGAGTGCCCATGCAGGTTTCACACACAGCAGTGGAGAATGCAACACAGAAATGTTCAACCTTATGGAGTCCTCTTGGCTTCAGCAAAGCTAATTTAGTTCAGTCTTTGTAATGGCAGACATTGCACAGGTCTCATGCTCCATTCTGGTTAGTAACTCAGAGCAATGGGGAAAATCAGGGGACATTCCCTAGCTGGCACAGCCAAACTGGATCTGGAGACAGGAAGTAAAGTTGCTGCACCCAAACTTATTCTGATCACCCAGACTCAGCAAGTCCTTCTGTCTCTCCTACGACATGTGATATCATCAAATGATGAAAAGAGCATCTATCAAGACAATAGGAGAAACTGTAGTAATAGGCCTTAACATTAATACTATTAATAATAGTATTAGGCTGGTCCAGGATTGTTGTAGCTGCATGTCATTGTATATGGGACCTTATCCTGACATGATTTCAGCAGTGCACCTCCAGTGGTCACTGGCAGATACCAGAAAACTCAGTGGGTATATCTAGTGGAGAGGACCCTGGTTAGGAAAACTAAATGTATTACACTGATGAAGGTGAGTGAAATGCAATTATAACTGCAGGAAAGGTTCTGGACAAGAGCAAGATATGAAAGGCTTGCTCTCAGTATATGAAATTTTCCCTGTAAAGAAAGGTGACAATAAAAATCAACAGTACTTCTCCCTATTCTCAGATTGATCATTTTGAGCATTGTGAGGATTCATTCCCCTACCATACAATTAGTGCTGTACCTTCCCTGATTTTTTTAGCTAATTTTATTAGCTTCATGGCTGAACCTGCAGAAGTAGACTCAGCTACCTTAGCATACTATAACATGCAATCAACTCCTTAGGGCAGATCCTCAGTGTATCTAGGGCAATTCAGTACATGAAGTGCATATACTGGCCAGGGTACAGGAGCGCATTGTAAAAAAAAAATAAAATTAAGTATTACTGAAATCAAAGGACAAAGCTGGACTCTAAGCTGAGTAGAATCAAGCCAGGACATGGTTTTTCTCTGATAATTTCTCCCCCTCACCCTACCACCTCACTCTCTGGTAAAGCAGAAGGCCTTGCTTGGGGATACTCTTGCATTACTGTGCCTCTACAGGGAACAGATCACAAGGTAAAAACCTAAGACGGTTGTTATATCCACACCCTCACATCAATTATCAGGAGCAAACTGGCAACTAACCAGCAGTCACTATGCTCAGAGCCACACCCTCCAAGGGCTGCTTGTAAAGCACAATTATGTCCCAGAAGGGAAATTGCTTGGCTAGGCAAAGCCATGCAAGAAAAGGTGGCTTCTTGTGCCAATGCAGAGAGATGGGACCATCAAACAAAGTTGCAGTATGAAGTACTTAGAAGCTCATTGCAGCACTGACTAGGTGAGATAGTCCATCAGGACAGGCACGAAAATAGACTTGGAGAAAAACTGGAGGCTCATTGTTTGATTACAATGCTGATGTGACATGAGTGAGCTAAGGTGAGCCTTGTTCATCATCAGTGGCTGTGGAGAAACCGGGGCAGAGGATCCCTATGACCTGGTGTTAATGCCAACAGTATTGTCCATTTCTTCAAATAGTTTGTCTTTAAAAAGTTAGATATAAACGTTTAACAGTGCTGCAGTCATTACAGTGAAAAAAATTGAGAATTTGTTCTCTGGCCTGGAACAGAACACGGGTCAACTTGAAAGCAAAGTTGGCTTTGAATGTGAATGAAGAGCAAATTTACCAGGATGGTATCATCTGAGGGCTATGAGCAGATGAACAACACCATGTATCGGATAATATTGTTAGTTAGTATAGAATTAGTTAGATTAGTTAGTTAGTGTAGAATTGTAGAATGGTATGGTTTGGAAGGGACCTTTATCTCATCTGGATCCACCCCACTCACCCCCCTGGCATGGGCAGGGACACCTCCCACTAGACCAAGTTGCTCAAATCCCATGCAGTCTGGCCTTGAACACTGCCAGGGATGGGGCAACCACAGCTTTTCTGGGCAACCAGTGCCAGTGACTCACCTCCTTCACAGTAAAGCAATTCTTCCTTATATCTACTCTAAACTTGCCCTCTTTCAGGTTGAAGCCATTCTCCCTTGTTCTATCATGACATGCCCTTGTAAAAATCCCTCTCCAAGGCGGTAGTATAGTGCCAAGAGGAAGTGTTCTTCTGTATATTAAAAATAAGTCCTCAAAAAGATTATTCAAGAACCTTAAATCTGTACAGGCTTTCCTGAAGGTCCTCCATGAAGAAAATATTATATGTCACTTAATTAGATTCTGAACTGAGTCAGGCACATGTTCTCACACTAATTAACTGCAATGACAGCAAAGATAGAGTATGCCCAGATGTTTGCAGGACTAGTCTTGCAGACTCTCCAACTCAGGACCTAAGACTTCAAACTGCCTCTGCACAAACAAGTTTACAGGGACTACACACAGTCATATCAGCATCTGTATGCATCTAAAACCCACACAGGTCCTGAAGCTGTTTTTGCCTCTGGGATGCAAATAGAAGAAATAGAGTAACTTGGCAAGTGAGCATGACTGCATTGCAGTGAGCAAGGAGATCACAGTGTCACACAGATCAGCTCTGAAGTGGTGCTGACTGGAGATGCAGAGATGTCCATCAAACTACTTCTTAGACCAAGGCAACTTAACCATATTTCCCCTTGTTTCTCTTTCCTTCTGAAGTTCTCAACAAGAATAATCAGCAGCCCTGAAATTCTGGTCCCCAGAAGTATTTAAATAGAATCATAGAATCATAGAATCATAGAATCATAGAATCATAGAATCATAGAATCACAGAATCATAAAATCGTAGAATATGCTGAGTTGGAAGGGACCTCTCAGGATCATCGAGTGCAACTCCTGGCCCTGCACAGGACACCCCAAGAGTCACACATATACTCCAGAGTATTGTCCAAACACTTCTTGAACTCTGTCAGTCTTGGTGCTGTGACCACTGCCCTGGGGAGCCTGTTCTAGTGCCCAACTACTCTCTGGGTGAAAAACTTTTTCCTGATATACAACCTAAACCTCCCCTGACTCATGTGGTTATACACGCTTCATCTTCAGAAGCAGCTTGCTTTCCTACACTTCCCAATTAAAATGTGAAAATGCACTCTAGATCCCAAAAGGGCTTCTTAATCATATTTTAATTTTTATGACTTCAAAAAGGTACTTACAGAGTATACTAAAATCAGTGTTAATTACAATAACTCCTTGCAATCAAGGTCCCACCCATTTGCATAAGCATATCATGTCACTGATCTCCCATGAAAATTAACACAGTACTAAGTTTCAGGAAATACAAGACAGATATGATATATGTTAGATAATATTTATAATACATAATGTTATCTGTTACACTGTTCATGCTCCCAAATTAATTAGCTGTGGCAATTTCATGCAAGTGTGGTTTGTCCTTGCACTTCCTTTTTTTTCTTATGCCTCCATAGTTAACTATCCTTGTAATTATCACTATTAGGTCATCAATGATAATTCTAAAACTTTTTAAAATTACATGTTCTGCAGCTTTACCTTTTTTTAAAGGTCGGTACCTATTTCACAGTCCTATATTCTTTCTCTGTCATTCTATATACAGGGAGGTTTTCATGGAAACAGTGACAAACCCAGTGAAACACAATCAGTAAACATATTCCTTTGGACAAATCTACTTAATTGTTGGATTGGGTTTTTTCCCACTTGAAAGCTTCATGTTAAAAAATCACATCGATCCAAAAATTCTATCTACAATGTATATTAATAGACTGGACAAGAAGCATAGGCAGAAAATCATTATGATGGTCTCTCAGTTTGTTCCGTTGTTCAAATAACTAAAAACACTATGTGAATTCATTCATTATGGGCATGTTTTTACTACAGGTACAGTGCTTGCATGTGAAGCCTGAACTGAACATGAAACTAACTAAATGAAGATGTCTGTGGTCCACAAAGGATAATTTGCACTTTTCTCAAAGGTCCTCAGTACTGACAAACTTAAAGTCATAACCTGATTCTTAAAATAGACAAAATAAGTAAAGTGAGGGTGAAAAAGGGATTCAAGTTTCGGATTTCATTGTATCCAAAGGTAATAACAGATTGAAGGTCTGATTTATAACTGTTTGTAAACTGCTTCCCTGCCTAAAGAAAAGGAGGCATTGTGCCCACCAAGGTACAAACCACTTTAGCCAACAGCAAAAGTAGGTCTACCAGCAGGTTTGTTTTTCTTAGCTTTTGCACTAATTATTTTTAAAGAGGCTACATACACTTACAGGATTCTATAGACTATAGGTGGAAACTCACTGGACAGAAGAGACCCTCCAACTGAATTTCAATGTAGCCCAAGGAGAATTTTGGCAAAGCTTGATCCTGTTCTCCCTGTTGTCAACTTCAATCGAATCTTTAGCAAAACTGGAAAAAAAAAAGAAGTATTTTTAAAGGCCAAATTGATTTCAGTGTTTGGGGAAAAAATAGTAATTGCACAATCTACAAAAAGTAATCCATTACACAATATTAGAATGTAAAATGAGTTCTGTAGGGAAGTGCAGTTCTGTGGTACAAGGTAGTACAGTGGAAAAATACTGAACTCTACACAGCTGTGCATCCATGGTAGCTGTGCATCCAGCTCACCTGAAATATTATTTGAGATGACATGGCTCTCCTGGGACAAAATGAACTGTACTTGTGAGAAATGCATATAGTTCTCAGAAAATGCTAAATCACATTTCTTATGAGTAACCAATGCAACTCTTTGCCCAACAACCAAGCTGCTGTTAAACCACTGAATTTCTCAAATAGCAAGTTCTGCCATGGAAACTGCATGAAAAATAACCAATGGATTTTTTTTTTAAATGGAAGATTTCTTTCCTCTTTAGATCCAAGATGCTACTCAAAAAGCAAATATGAACAAAACTCTTCAGTCTTCTGAGCATTCACAACATATTACAACAGTCCTGCAACCTTTGCTTTTAGGTGTGCTGAAAGTGCAAGGCACAAGTAAAACACAAAAACCAGAAAAGTCTTAATGCATGTTCTGAATCTGTCCTATGAGATGATCCAAGGTATTAAAAGTTCTCTGTACTCAGAATATTCTCTGGAATAACCTGGAGTTTCATGCAATGTGTAAACATGCCCAAACTATGTTTAACTGTGGAATAACAGATATGGCTGATCATCCTGCAAATCAAGTGTGTGATATTCCACAGAGCCATCAAGTTGATATAAGAACAGTGGAGCACTGCATTTAACAAAACGGGCATAAACATGTTATAACTATATCATATAATAAAAATTATCTATTTTGTAACCTCACTGTGAAATAAAGTAGCTAAACCAACAAACCTTCCAATGTAAGCCTGGATGTGAAAAATCCTGCAGCAAACAGAAATTTCATGGGAATCATAGGTAGCAACCCAAATATTAAGTATGCAAGATGAAATTTAGCCCTGACAAGACATGAAGTCCAATGACTAATAGCCAGAATATGGCTAAAAAGCATAAGAGAGTGCTGTGTAACCCAAATACAGATTTAGCTGTGCCACCGTGGTATGGCTTCTTGCCACACACCTATGTAGCCAGCACAGACAGGGCTTCCACCTCTCTTTGGGGTGGCTCTGGTACTGAAGGAAATAGCTGCACTTAACACAGTATTCCAGCCATGGGACAGCAGCTCAGTTAATTGAGAAACTCAACATGACCCAGCAATTTGTGCTTGTGGTCCAGAAGACCAACCTTATCCTGGGCTGCACCAATAATGTGGATGTATTGGAGGGAGTCCAGAGGAGGGTCATGAAGATGACAGAGGTCTGGAGCACCTCTCCTATGAAGACAGGCTGAGGGGGTTGGGGTTGTTAGCCCAGAGAAGAGAAGGCTCCAGGGAGACCCTAGAGCACCTTCCAGTGCCTAAAGGGGGCAAATAGAGCTGAAGAGGGATGATTTAGGAGGGCATGTAGTGATGGGACAAGAGGTAAGGGCTTCAAAGTGAAAGAGGGAAGGTTTAGATTAGATATTAGAAAAAGGTTCTTCACTATGAGGATAGTTAGACACTGGAAAAAGTTGCCCAGAAATGTGGATGCTCCATCCTTGGAAGTGTTCAAGACTAGGATGGATGGGGCCTTAAGCAACCTGTTTTACTGGAAGATGACCCTCACCATGGCAGGGGGGATGGAACTAGGTAATTTTTAAGGTCCTTTACAACACAAAATCAGTGCATGATTCTATGAATTATCCCATGCAAAGCTTAGCAGTGCTACTCTGGCAGCCACTGAGTGCATTCAGAGTGGTGCTGGGTTTTTCCACATCGCACTGCATTTGCTGCGAAGAAATAATTCTCTGGCCTCTGCAGCACCAATTTTTGAGGGAAGCCAGAGGTTCATAAAAGTCATGAGAGTAATAGATCATACTTATTATCTCATCTAACCTCCTGAGTACCTCCACCATTGTATTTTCTTTAGAAGTTAGATCAAAGCAAGCTGTTTATAAAGACTTCTGATTTTTGTTAAGATTTCAGGCAATCACAAGTAATTGATCCCTATGTTACCCTAATTGCTAGAATAGCATGGCTTACTCAAAGTTGTGTTTGTTAAACTTCTGGTCATGGGATCACCTTGCGTCATAAGACTATAAATTTAAAGACTTTAAATCCCTCCAATATTATACCTCTTCCTACATACATTGATTCATTTCCTTCTTACCCCTTTTCTTTGATAAACTTTAAGGTCCTTCAGCCTCATGTCAAAACTGATTTTCTATCTTGAAAGGTAAACATCACATCTGGACACAGTATTCCAGCCAGTTGTTTTATGGATGCTACATACACAAGAAAGATCATTTCCTTATTTGTGTTTGCCATTCTTCATTTATATATTCAAGGATCACGCTGTCCTTTTGGCAACATCACAAAAAGAACTTACACTGAATTGGTTGTGTAAGAACATCCCTACCGAAAACAATCTCCAGACCTGGAAGTAACCATTGCTTTCTTTATCACTTGCTTGCAGCAGCATTAAAACACATTCTTTTTTTAAAATCTAACAATTGAATCCAGCTATTCAGATAATTCTTACTAGTAATTTAGACAGTTTATTAGAGAACCATAGAATAATTCGTTTAAAAGGATCTGAAAAATATCCAATCTAATCTCTTACTCAAAGCAAGGCTAGTGTCACAGTAAGAACAAGTTTTTCAGGTCTTTTCTCAGCCTCTCTGGACACCATCTTTCACAGTTTACCCACTTCCAAGCAATTTTTTAATTTTACATAATAAAATCAGTTTTATCTAAAAGCATAGCCATGGAAGCCTTTATGATCACATTTTAGGTCTTTGGAAAAAGATACTGAATTTTGTTTAAAAATTTAGCCACAAAAAGTCTACAGGCACCTTATTAGGAACCAGCCTTGTTTGCGGGCACCTGACCACTGACCACCTGTTAGAAAAGTGTCAATAACCGAGTTTATAGCCCAAGTAGTAGATATAAAATCTGTTAATTCAGTCTAATTTCATTGGTTCAGCAAACAGCATGTGATATTGAATTAAAAGCTCTAATACAGCCCAAGGAAACAAGAAGAAGACTGAGAGTCAGGCCAGCTGCTTCTGTCCAAAAAGATAGGCCTCCTAGGACAGCAGGCTGGCTGGTACTAATTTTTTTTGACAGCTAACTTTTGCTATTATTGTCCTCCATTTCTCCTGGGAGTTTGCAAAGCAAGAGCTACTGGCTCATTCCAGCTCCTTTCTCCAGCTGCTAATTTCAGCTCTACAGCTTCTGCAATTTTCCCAGTTCAGCTGCTTAAAGTATTCCTCAGTTAGGTCTTTAACATTCTTGAGAACTAACTATACAGCTATGTTGATTAGAAAATGTTTAATTTCAGTAAATCCTGCTTGAGTGCAGCTAATACTTCTATGCAAGTATCTTATCCAAGTGCCAATTAGTCCTTGAAGCACACAAAATCTGACCAGCAGTAGATAAAAGATAAACCCAGAAGGACCTTAGGATCTTATTGCTTTACACAGGCACCCTGCTGTTGCCATTAATGCTACGTATTTATTGGTAGAGAAGTTATTGTTATGACAGCATTTTGCTTCAAAATGTCTGTTTGCCAGACAGCACTCTAAGAAAGCAAGTCGGAGGGTTATGAAGTTCTATAAGGAAAGCAACTTGGTAGGCTAATTTACTTGACATCTTGCTCTTAATTTTTATTAAAGATATAGAAATGTGTTTAAAGTTTTTTTAAATGTCATAACTGTTTTGAGTGTTGACACATTAGGCTGCTACAGCTCCAAATGTTTATTTCTTCTCCATTTGGGACTATGAATCTAATATACAGTAAGGTGACTACTTATGAGGAGATGTTACACTTTATGTCAATCCAGCTGCTATGCAAGTACATAAAATTTGCATAATAACAATCCTTATGTTAATTTTTATTTTAAAAACTGTTTGCCAGGAATTAGTTCTCAGCTTTTGATATTTGAGCCAATTGAAACATTTTCTTGCCAAGATATCTAATTAACAATAATCAGTAGCCTATTTGGTTAAATTTGTGATGAATTCCGTTTATCAGAAGTGGGTGGTTCATATACACATTATTTAAACTTCTCTAATTTTAAAACAGCAAAATGCATTTTTAATCTACTCTAAAAACTTTTAATGGCAATTTTTCCACAACCTTCCTAATTATCTATACTAGTGCTTAAATACCCTTGCTGATGAAAGCTTTTATTCACGTGCAACCTTGAACTGCTGTACTTTCAAGTCCTCTGTGGTACGTGAAAAAATAGTGGGTGAGAAGAATGCTACCTTCCCCTTTATCCCTGCATTCCTCAGGCAAATGCAAGATTGCTATACAGGGAAAGACTTAAAAAGGACACCATCCTTCACTCTATCATTTATTTCTCTACACCATCATCCACCAAAGAGAAGGCAGTAGAAACTCAGTGGGACTCTGCTATACTTCTCTTGGATGGCAGCTGCCCACGTTCCTTTCTGTTCATGTGGACAAAGGTAGAAAAAACAGGTTGCCCACAAACCTCGCAGAGCTCCACTGTGAAATTCCACCTTCGTGGATGGTCTTTAACAGAGGCCTCCATGTTCACACCAACTGCAGCTGACTACAAGAGGTGGCCACCACGTCTTTGTGACCAACCCCTCGCGGTGGAGAGGTGATGTGTGTGCTGGGTTTCTTAAGGGTGGCCGGCCGCACATAGCACTTAGAAACGATGTTATGGCTGTACCGGTGAGGCCGACGCCTTGATCCATCCAAAAGGGTGGCTACATAATATGTCCCTTAATTCAAAGCCCTGCACCGTGCCGGGAACCGCCTCTCCCGGCTCCGCGAGCGGATTTTTCTTCCCCGCAGACAGCCCTCGGAGCAGGGCCTCAGGCAAGCACACCGCTCCCCGTGCCGCTGCCCAGGCCCCCCCAGACTCCGGGCCCGGCCCACCGCCCCCGGCGCAGGCGAGGCCGGGCTGCCGGATCCGGCCCCGCCGGTCCTCCCCGCCCCGCGGCGCTGCGGAGCTCCCGCCCTCGCCCCTCGCTCTTCCTCTGCCGGCAGCTGCGGCATCCCCGGGGCGGCGGGACCGGCAGCGACCCGCCCCCCGCCCCCGCGCACGGCCCGGGCTGCTGCGATCTCCGCGGTCGCGGGTCTCTGCCCCGAGGCGAGCGCGGTGCGGCGGGGGCTCCTCGCAGGCCCA